>WNWK01000972.1:0-247500 GCA_009830355.1 Cherax destructor
GGGTGGAATCATTGGGTATGGCATGTGTGTTTTGGGTTAGGTTGTTTGGTTGCATTGGGGTTGTCCAGGTTGGGGAACATCTGAAGGTGGTTGTATTAGAGCTTCCTCCTGAGTCTGGGTTCTCCTGTCCATCTCTCTTTCCTCCTTTTGTTTCTGTACCCTCTCTTTCAGTTTCTGTCTTTCTTCCCGTGTTCTGTCGCGGTCGAGATACACCCTCCGGTACTCTGACATATCCCTTAGTCTTGCTTTCTCCTGCAGGATCCTGTTTCGAGTCAATTCTGCTTTGAAAATTACTTTGACTGGCCGGATTCTTCCTCTTGCAAATCCCCCTATTCTCAGAAAATTTGCCAGCTGGGTCATGTCATCTTCTCCTATTGCTTTCATGATGTTTTCAATCGCATTTTTCTCCCCTTGTCTTCTTGCTTCATAAGTTTCCCCTTCAGCTTCCTGGAGCCCATAAACAAAGACTGATCTCTCTCTTTCATTCTCCCACTGCCTATCCGTGTATGTGTATGTGTGTATGTATATACATGTATGCGTGTGTATGTGTATATGTATATGTGTGTGTGTGTGACCCAACAATTAAAATTTGCACCAATAACTCATTACAGTTGTGGCTGGGTGTAGACTAATAGATTGCTCATTGCTTTATAATTTGTTCATGAGTGCAACCATGTACAGACGTAAGTAAATTTACTTACATGATTCATTACCTTGTAACTAGTGAATTAATTACCATTGTACCTTGTTCAGCTATCAAAACTTTGGGGCCCAGTCTCTGGACCCTATATATACCTCTGTAATCTGCAAATACCTTTGTAACTTGTCATGATTGTGACCATCTGAGTTCATTACCTTTGTAACTTGCTCAGCTATCAAACTTTGAGGTCCAGTCCCTGGACCCATTATGTACCTCTGTAATCTTTTGACTACCGCCCACAGGATGGGTATGGGGTGCATAATAAAGATATCAAACTAAAACTAGCCCCCCTTTTTTTTTTACCCTTCCCCGGAAAAGAAATTCTGTCGACGCCACAATGAAGAAATCACTCGTGGCGAATCGTTTCCTTTATTAAATGTCCTAAACTGTACACAAAAGTCCTTTTTCCACGGTTTGTGGGTATCATCATAACATTTACAACCGTCCCTCAAAGGAGGTTCCTTGATGCTGGTGAGGGGCTCTTGATCTAAAGAATTGGATCTGGGCTCCAGTTCTCTGATTTGAGCCTGAATGTCTTCCATCCCCCTCCACAGGCGCTGTATAATCCCTACGGGTGTAACGCTCCCCATGGTAATAATAATAATAATAATAATAGTAATAATAATAATAATAATAATAATAATAATAATAATAATAATAATAATAATAATAATAATAATAATAATTAGTAATAAATAAGTCACTGACTTTTCTCTGTTATCCAATGTAATCGACACATATTCTGCTATGTATGATAATTATGTAACTGCATTTATGTGTACCTGTACCTGAATAAATGTACTAATATATCAGGCTGGACTCTAGAAGACATGAATACAGCTCAGGCAGTAATGACCCTTAACAACAATAACAACAACAATGGAAGAGGAGAAAAAGCATGTTCGAAATAGAGGACCCCATGGTTTAGGCGAGTTGTGTTAATTAATAATATAAGTTGAATGCTGTCAGTGGCCTGTACAAACTCAAGAAGGAGATTAATTAGTGAATACATACATTTGTATTTCGAATGCAGTTGATCTACGTAAATTGTACAAACGATATTCCGTATTACTTTTTTTTGTAAAAAGATTGTTAGGATAGTTATAATTTTCTCAGCAAGTCATATAATTAAGTTTATTTAGGTACAGGTACATATAAATACAATTATCATACATAGTAATATATGTGTAAATTACCAAGGATAACCCCAAAAAATCCAAGTGACATTATTTCCGTGAGCAGAGCTGTATAAGATAACCTGTATGATCCATACAGTTTAGTGCTTGTTTTGCTGTATAACCCCTGTGGTTTAGCGCTTCTATTTGATTATAATAATAATAGTGCTTGTTTTAATATAATAATAATGGGTCCAGGACTTGTAGTTCAATTACCTAAGGCTACTTTGATATTATCTGTAGACAATTCCCGAGGACACTGCCCCCCCAGCCCCGTCATCATCAAGGTATGTGGTAGTCCATGAACTGTAGCTCAACTCCTTCAACTCGGTATGTAGTAGGCCCATGAACTGCAGCTTAGCTACTTCAGGTAGATAGGCAATAGGTTCAAAAACTACACTTACCTACTTGTAGCTACAAGAGCTGAGCTACTTTCATGATGTCCCTAGTTCATTAAAAATGTTCATCATAATTTTCTTTTTACAAGTATCCAATGGTTGTAAATAAGTAAGTTAGTTTATTTAGGCACAGGTACATGAGTATAATTATCATACATAGTGTAAATTACCTAGGATAATCCAAAAAGTCATTCTTCCACCACTCTATTGTATTTGTAAATATCTGTTCTTTTATATTGTTTCTTAATTTTATGACCTATCATCCAGCATAGGCATCTTTAGTGTTTTCAGTCTCTCATAACTAAGTTTTTTTTTTTTTGCTCTGATATCCATATTAGTAGCTACCTCAGTAAACTGTAATGAAACAAACTGTATTTCAACAGGTGATCCTGATGATAAGTCATTACGGAAAGTTGAAATTGAAGTTTGCATACCAAAAAGAATGCGTGATATTGCACGAAATGAGAAATGTGCAATGGAAGTTGAAGGTAAGGATTATGTTTTTCGAAGAGTGTCATGCACACACAATCACACCCCTCAAGAATATAGATTATGATACACAATGTTATAAAGGTCAGACATGGAAAGGTATTTTGTAAACAGAAACTATCAGGAGAATATATATATATATATATATATATATATATATATATATATATATATATATATATATATATATATATATGTGTATATATATATCACACACACACACACACGCAGAGGAGCTATGTGTACCCCTAACACCAATCTTCAACACGTCTATCGAAACAGGGCAACTACCAGAGGTATGGAAGACAGCAAATGTAGTTCCAATTTTTAAAAAAGGAGACAGAAACGTAGCACTAAACTACAGACCAGTGTCACTGACATGTATAGTATGCAGGGTCATGGAGAAGATTATCAGGAGAAGAGTGGTGGAGCACCTAGAAAGGAATGAGCTTATCAACGACGGCCAACACGGTTTCAAGGACGGGAAATCCTGTGTCACAAACCTACTGGAGTTCTATGACAGGGTGACAGCAGTAAGACAAGAGAGAGAGGGGTGGGTAGATTGCATATTCTTGGACTGTAAGAAGGCGTTTGACACAGTCCCACACAAGAGATTAGTGCAGAAGCTGGAGGACCAGGCAGGGATAACAGGGAAGGCACTACAATGGATCAGGGAATACCTGTCAGGAAGACAGCAGCGAGTCATGGTCCGTGGCGAGGTGTCAGAGTGGGCGCCGGTGACGAGTGAGGTTCCACAGGGGTCAGTCCTAGGACCGGTGCTGTTTCTGGTGTTTGTGAACGACATGACGGAAGGAATAGACTCCGAAGTGTCCCTGTTTGCAGATGATGTGAAGTTGATGAGAAGAATTCAATCGGAAGAAGACCAGGCAGAACTACAAAGGGATCTGGACAGGCTGCAAGCCTGGTCCAGCAATTGGCTCCTGGAGTTCAACCCAACCAAGTGCAAAGTCATGAAGATTGGGGAAGGGCAAAGAAGACCGCAGACGGAGTACAGTCTAGGGGGCCAGAGACTACAAACCTCAATCAAGGAAAAAGATCTTGGGGTGAGTATAACACCAGGCAAATCTCCTGAGGCGCACATCAACCAAATAACTGCTGCAGCATACGGGCGCCTAGCAAACCTAAGAACAGCATTCCGACATCTTAATAAAGAATCGTTCAGGACTCTGTACACTGTGTACGTTAGGCCCATACTGGAGTATGCAGCACCAGTTTGGAACCCACATTTATCCAAGCATGTAAAGAAGCTAGAGAAAGTGCAAAGGTTTGCAACAAGACTAGTCCCGGAGCTAAGGGGTATGTCCTACGAGGAGAGGTTAAGGGAAATCGACCTGACGACACTGGAGGACAGGAGAGATAGGGGGGACATGATAACGACATATAAAATACTGAAAGGAATTGACAAGGTTGACAGAGACAGAATGTTCCAAAGATGGGACACAGCAACAAGGGGACACAGTTGGAAGTTGAGGACTCAGATGAATCACAGGGATGTTAGGAAGTATTTCTTCAGTCACAGAGTAGTCGGGAAGTGGAATAGCTTGGGAAGCGATGTAGTGGAGGCAGGTTCCATACACAGCTTTAAGAAGAGGTATGATAAAGCTCATGGCGCAGGGAGAGTGACCCAGTAGCGGCCAGTGAAGAGGCGGGGCCAGGAGCTATGTCTCGACCCCTGCAACCACAACTAGGTGAGTACAACTAGGTGAGTACACACGACAAGGTAGACAGTGACAGGATGTTCCAGAGAGGGAACACAGATACAAGGGGACACAGCTGGAAGCTGAAGACTCAGATGAGTCAAAGGGATGTTAGGAAGCATTTCTTCAGCCACAGAGTAGTCAGGAAGTGGAATAGTCTAGAGAAAGATATAGTGGAGGCAGGAACCATACATAGTTTTAAGACAAGGTATGATAAAGCTCATGGAGCAGGGAGAGCAGAGACCCAGTAGCGGACAGCGAAGAGGCGGGGCCAGGAGCTGAGTCTCGACCCCTGCAACCACAATTAGATGAGTACACACACACACACACACACACACATATATGCATACAGTGGTACCTCGGGTTACGAGCTTAATTCGTTCCAGAAGGATGTTCGAGTGCTGATACCGAACGAATTTGTTCCCATAAGAAATAATGTAAATTAGATTAATCCATTTCAGACACCCAAAAATACACTTACAAAAGCACTTACACAAATACACTTACATAATTGTTCGAGTTGGGAGCTGTTTGTATGCTGAAGTACCACTGTAGTACATATATACAGTGGACCCTCGGTTTTTGTACAGCTCCCAACTTGAACAGTTATGTAAGTGTATTTTTGTAGGTGCTTTTGTAAGTGTATTTTTGGGGGTCTGAAACAACTAATCTAATTTATATTCCTCCTTATGGGAACAAATTCGTTCAGTAACAGCACTCGAACAGCATTCTGGAAAGAATTATCGACGAAAACCGAGGGTCCACTGTA
The DNA here is from genome assembly GCA_009830355.1 of Cherax destructor. NCBI lineage: Eukaryota > Metazoa > Arthropoda > Malacostraca > Decapoda > Parastacidae > Cherax > Cherax destructor. The sequence continues at coordinate 5,250 of WNWK01000972.1, forward strand.
TATGAAAACCAAGAGAAAATGAATGAATCAAGAAGAAAATGCATTAAAAAATCTATACAAATTCTCTTTGTATATCACTCAAGGAAAAGAGCTAATCTTAAATCATTCTTTTAGTAACCAGTAGGGAAGAGCCTTCTAGCCATCCTTCAGTAACTAATAGAGAATTACTGGATTTTACGGGAAAGAAGATGTTCCAGTGTCGAGGACACTCTCCAGTTCTGACTCAATTTTGGAAAAAAAGCTAAACGGTATCCACAGTAATAACGCTATGTTAAGCCTAAGGCATTACATGTTAAGACACACATGTTGATGGTTCATTATGCAGTTGTTTACCACTGACAAAGCTGATTGGCAGGGTTGCCAAATGAAATTTTCAGATAGTGCTAGACTCTTGCCTAAAATGAGCTACAGTGATACCCTGGATTTCATCAATAATTCATTTTAGAAGGCTGTTCGAGTGCCGTTACCGAACGAATTTGTTCCCATAAGGACGAATGTAAATTAGATTAGTCCATTTTAGACCTCCAAAAATACACTTACAAAAGCACTTACAAAAATGCACTTACATAATTGTTCGAGTTGGGAGCTGTACGAAATCCAGGGTACTTTAGCTTTTTATATCTGATAATCTTTCCTTATACAGTGGTACCTCGAGTTACGATATTTTTTCGTTCGAGAATGCTGTTCAAGTGCCATTACCAAACGAATTTATCCCCATAAGGAATAATGTAAAATAGACTAGTCCTTTTACACCCCCAAAAATATACTTACAAAAGCATTTAAAAAAATAAACTTACATAAAAGGGCGATTTTGGGGACCATCGTAACTCGAGGTACCACTGTATCAGGATTGTTTGAGGTGAGTAAAAATATTATTACCAGATGGTTTGATGGTAAACAAGCAAATTAGCCTACTGATACTACCCATAGTCCATCCGGCTCCATTGCCTTGTTTACCTTAGTGCTAAGTGCCAATGAATTTTTATGATTTTTTTTTGTTATTCATTATTTTATACAAAATAGTTTACATGATTCATTATTGGGTTATATACAGGAGCTTAGATTACTGTCTGGTATCATAATACTTCTCTAGGCTTAGGTTGAAGCCTATGAGCAATATAACCTTCAACCTCCAAGACGCTGTGTAAATTTTCTAGACTTATTTTGAGAAAAAAATATGCCTTTGATGCCATAAAATGCAGTACATATAAAGCTGTCCAGGACAGGACAAACAGTTTAACACAAAAGCTGTATATGTTCATGTATATTCACTGAATATAATCAATATTTATAAATTAGTGTCATTGATGTTAATGTTTAGGTTAATTTGATAAGCATTTTATAAGCATTAAACAAAACTGTAAGACTCCTCTTTTCTTCCCCATCCTCAGTAAGCACCCTACTGAAGTCTTTCCACTCAGGCTGACAAGTTTCATTACTTCATGTATATACCATATCCTGTGTGATGTAATAAGACGACAGACACATATCTTTTGTTTCCTCTATGTAAATATCACTGAATATAGCCTCAGTACAATTTTTGCATATCTAATTTTTTTCTTAAATAAAATATATGCGCACACATACATACACACCAAGGTGGCAGTGTATCTTAATTCAAAACGATTTTAATGAGAAATTTAGCGTGAGTGGCCAGCTGATCTTCTGGGAGGCTTCCAGCATTTTCTTATTTTTTGCCTCAATTTCCATTTTAATGGTGGTGTTTTTAAATACAAAAAGTTAGACAGCCCATTCTTGGAAGAGGGCATTTCAGTTTATCAATTTTTGGAGTGGTGATGTTTCACTAATGATAATAATAATAATAATAATAATTATTATTATTATTATTATTATTATTATTATTATTATTATTATTATTATTATAATACTGTACAGTATTTAAAATCATAATGTGCTACTTGAATTTTTTGTATCTAGCATGAAGATAAATGGTTATTTCAATTTGTAAAAGGAAATTAATTCAAAATACACAGATGCTATAATTAAGTTTATTCCCAACAGAATTTACAAAGTGCTGCAAGAATTCAAGCTTTTCAATGGTAGTCAAATGTCGACCACAAAACACTGCCCTCTGGGACTGCCTCACCAACTGGTACAATGATGAGGGGTTTAAGGTTAGTAGTCAGTACTATGTATTCATGTAGCCTGGCTGGCTAGCTGCGAGAGTAACACATCCATTTCATGACTCACAAAATCGTAATAACATGATTACAAACAAACCATGCAATGGGTGGGGTTTGAACCCATGGCAAGTTAGTCTAAACCTCCAGGCCAGTGCATAAGCTTGCTGAGTGGCTTATGCAATGGCCATATATTACACTGAAATAACTACAGGAGGGTCCCACATATACAGCAGGTTGGGTTCCTGACTACTGCTGTAAAGCAAAAATTGCTTTACAACCTTTTTTCACTTTCAAATGTATGTATATAAAAGCCTGATAACATGTTTACACTATCATATATTGAGTGAGTGAAATAGCTAGGCCTAAAAAATGCATATACAGTACAGCCTCTCCTCACTTAACGACAGAGTTCCGTTCCTAAGACTACATCGGTAAACAAATTCATTGCTAAGTGAGAAGCATACTATACGTAATGGTAGTGGGTTTGTGTCAACCATCTTTGATATTGTTTTAATGTCACCTTTGAACCATTTATAACATTTCTGGTATATTTTTAAATGTTTATACAGTAGTGTTTTGTATATTGTAATAAACAGAATAGAGGAAATCAGTTCTAATATGCATTATTTAGATATGCATACTGGTCAGAGAGCTCATCATAAGTCCGAGTCATCAGTAAACGCGTACGTCACTAATTGAGGAGAGGCTGTACACATATTACTTACCTTAAAATATTTTCTTCCTTAGCTTATAGTGAGTGGCGAATATATTTATTGTAGGAAGTTTGAATAAATGAAGAATGGGTATAGTAATTGAAAACTGCTGTATTACTGAAACTCTGTAAAGCGAAGCGTTGTAAAGCAGGGCCCGCCTGTACTTTACTAAAATCAGAACTGGATAGCTTTAGCACTCAAGGGTATTACCAATTTCTGTTGAAATATATACCCTAACAGGGCACCAACAGGCTCTCACTGGACATGATAATTTTGAAAATGGTACAAAGCCTAAATACATATACTTTAAATTGCCTCATCCTAAATGATAGATCAATGTATTTCAGTTACCTTCTTACTCCTAGCCAGCATATATAACTCATGAGTGAAAAAAAAAAGGTGAGCACATAGCTAATGCAGCCTTCCTCTTCTGTGCCACCTACAAAGCCAGCATAGCACTGCCGAGCAGCTCTGTAAATGCTTAAATTGGTTGCTAATAGTATACTACGTTCATCAAGATATCATTTCCATGGGAGACTCAAACTACTTATGGCAAATGGCTAGTTTATTTATTATACAGTGGTACCTCGGTACAATACGTCCTTAATTTGTTCCAGGACCTTGGACTTATACCAAAAAAATTTTCCCATAAGAAATATAGGGAAAATGATTAATCCGTTCCCATGGAAAAAAATCCTATTGTTATTGGCATATTAGTATACATTGATGGGGTTGTATAAAATAATTTAAACACTGCTTAATACTAAAATACTTACATAAATACAAAAGAATTAGATGAAATAAAGGCAAAATTAACCTCACTTTACTTTGCTGAAAAGAGTCGAGTGCCTACTAGGATAGTGCTGAGAAGGGAGGAGGAGGAAATGTTATTGTTTAAAGGAGAGTCCTTTTCTCTTTTCTGTCTCTTTTTACTATTTAGACCTGGTTGAAGCTCACCCGGTTTGACTTTTACTAAAAATCTGTCCAAAGAACTTTGCTTCTGCCTTCTCCTCAGAATGTTTCGGAAATGTGACTCATTTTGACCCACACACGTTCTAGCATGTGAGTCGCATTCCAAACAAAGGTCGTATACCAAGGAAAAATTTTCGCATCCAAACAGGACGTATACCAAGTTGGACTTATTCCAAAGCAGACATATACCGAGGTACCACTGTACTAGGTCAGGCTACAAAATGCTGTAATAATAAAAATAATAGGACACAATTTCATGACTATACAATGATTAGCCAAGACTTTCCATGTCACAAACACAAGCTTGAGATGTTCATTAGCTTGATCAAGGCTCAGACCTCTCAGAAAGTATGAGAGCCCATGATTACAAACTGAGGAGAAAAAAATGGTGCCAAAAAGGGTACAGAAAATATTTCTTTTGCAAATAGTGTTATGATGGAGTAAAATTAAGGGGCAAGTACTATGTGCTACACTCACTGGAGAATTTAAAACAATACACAAGTAACTGAAGACTGGATAACCTGAGCATATTATTTCACTGCATTGCCTTTTAACCACTTGTTGGCATTATGCCTTTATTAAATATACGTAAAATATGTTACAGATATTTTCTTTCCCAGGAGCACTGCAAAAACATCTATCTAGAAGAACGCAGTGAATACCGAAGAACAGGACTGTCTAGTAAAGAGAGAGAAAGACTGCCCACCACAGGCTTCTAGAGCTAAAATGGTTGTTTAAATCTGTATACACAGTGTAAATATATATACTATATATAATGTAGTTTTTATAAAAAAAATAATCCCTAATTTAATTTTGGGCAGCCTTGTCCTTTATATAGACATTTTTTATGTTAAATTTTGTATATCCTAAGATAAAAATATTTTTTTCCATGCAAGACATACTATCCAGTGTTTGGCTTTAAACATCCTGTCACATAATTTAGTTCTTAAATTAGCTATATCTGGTGTTGTAAATATGTACAGTGGCATCTTGGTTTTCGTTTGCCCTGGTTTTCGTTGAATTCGGTTTTCGGTGACTTTTTTCGTCTAAATTTTGTCCCAGTTTTCGTTCATCACCTCAGTTTTTGTCTGCCGTACAGAACGTGTCCGCCTTCCCACGCACCCATTCTGAGTCAGTCTGGCTTTGTTTCTGATCAAGTGAACATTACCCTGCACATTCATGTGAAACATTTTGTAATAATCCATGGTTTTTTGTGCTTGTTTATTGAGTGTGACTGCTAAATAAGCCACCATGGAGCCAAAGAAAGTTCCGAGTGCCTTTGGGGAAGTCCATGGGGTTAGATGTGAATTTGCCAGGATGTGGAAGAGTTGGTGGACGACCACAGGGAAGAGCTAACCACTGAAGAGCTGCAACACCTTCAACTGGAACAGCAACAGATCGCAGCTGAGGAAACTGCTTCAGAGGAGAAGGAAGAGAGAGGGAAGAATGTGCCTTCTTCAGTGATTAAGGACATGTGTGCAAAGTGGAGTGAGTTGCAAAGTTTTGTGGAGAAATATCACCCTAGCAAAGCTGTTGCAAGCCGTGTCTGCAGCATGTTCAATGACAATGCCTTGTCCCATTTTAGGCAAATCTTAAAGAGACGCTAGAAACAAACCTCTCTGGACAGATTTTTTGTGACAGGGGTCCATTGACTCTCAAGCTGGTCCTAGTGCCAGTAAAAGACAAAGAAGGGAAGTAACCCCGGATAGGGACTTGATACCTGAAGTCATTTTGGAAGGGGATTCCCCTTCCAAACAATAACCTTTCCCCTCCTCGCTGTCTTCCATACGCCAACAAGAGTCTTTAATAAAGGTAAAAGTTATGTTAAATGTTCATTTATCCATTTCATTAGTCCTTTATATTTATTTCTCATTGTTTCCTGTATGTAAAACTATAGTTATTCTCTATAAAATGTATTTTTTGTTAATACTTTTTGGTGTCTGGAATGGATTAATTGGATTTACATTATTTCTTATGGGAAATATTGCTTCAGTTTTCGTTGAATTTGGTTTTCATCAGGCTTTCTGGAACAAATTAAAGACAAAAACCGAGGTTCCACTGTACTGTATTGTCATTTAATAAGAGTGGTCTGTGGAGACAAAGAACATTATCCATGGAGGCAAAGAAGCGAATGTATAAGAGTATAATGGTATCAACACTCTTATATGGGTATGAAGCATGGGTTGTGAATGTTGCAGCGAGGAGAAGGCTGGGGGCAGTGGAGATGATGTGTCTAAGGGCAATGTGTGGCGTAAATATTATGCAGAGAATTCGTAGTGTGGAAATTAGGAGGAGGTGTGGAGTTACTAAAAGTATTATTTATTAAGAGGGCTGAGGAGGGGTTATTGAGGTGGTTTGGTCATTTATAGAGGATGGAGCAAAATAGGATGACTTGGAGGGTGTATTAATCTATAGTGGGGGAAAGGAGGGATAGGGGTCATCCTCAGAAAGGATGGAGGGCAGGGGTAAAAGAGGTTTTGTGTGCAAGGGACTTGGACATACAGCAGGCATGTGTGAGCATGTTAGACAGGAGTGAGTGGAGATGAATGGTTTTTGGAACTAGATGAGCTGTTGGAGTGTGAGCAGAGTAATATTTTGTGAAGGGATTCAGGGAAACTGGTTAACTGGACTTGAGTCCTGGAGGTGGGAAGTACAATGCCTGCACTTTAAAAGGAGGGGTTTGGGATATTTGCTGTTTGGAGTGACATCTGAAGTGTTGTATCTGCACACCTCTGCAAAGACAGTGATTATGTGTGAATGATGGTGAAAGTGTTAATTTTTTGGGTCACCAGCCTTAGTGGAAGACGGCCAGCGTGTTGAAAAAAAAAGTGGTCTGAAAATAAGTTTGCTTTAGCCAGTTTCATTAATAAATACTGTAAATGCACATAATTATTGGATGGAGATTGCATAAAAAATGTAACTTATATTTCATACGACACCTCTAGGTTTGTCATATTGCATAATTCTTAGTTTGCTTTCAGTATGCAGCAGCAAACTAGTTAGGATGATGTATGTACAGTAAACCCTCAATATAACAAACAAATAGGGATGATTATCTGAGTGTCTGTTATATCAGAATACTGTACATGTCATGCTAAAAATTTGCATTTCACACACATTTTGTAGATAAAGCATACTGCAGTAAACACTGAAAATAAATGAGTTAAAAGTACAGTTTACCTAGTGAATTTTGTCTGTTATCTCAAAAATACATTACAGCAGACCCATCACCTTTTATGCCTCCACTTACTGTGTTTTCACTTGTTCACTATTTTTTTTTTGTATCTATTACCTCCTTTTTCTCTGAAGGTTTCCTGCCTTTCAAGGCAGCTCTACCTGTTTCTATCTTGTGCTTCAATGTGGAGAGCCATGACAGCAGTGAAAGCGGAACAAGTCCCCTCTCGTGCACCTCAGGCCTCATTTTTTTTTTCATGGTAGACCTAGCTTTATTCACATCCATCCCTCCCTTGTCTCCACCCATGTCACTACAATTACCTCATGGGCACATACCATATGGTTACTGTCTCGTGTGTTATCATTCCATTTCTGATATTTTTTATCATCTAAAGTTATGGATGGTTTAATCATTTTAAAGTTCACGGTAAGCTTCATAACATAAAGGTCAGTGGAGGGAGTGCTTCTGTGGACCACATGGCATCAGAGCATTTTCTTGCCAAGTTGCTGGAAATAATTTCTGAGGGTAGCTATGTTTGATGTTGATGAGACAGGATTGTTCTGGAAGATGATGCCTTAGCAGGAATGTAACTTATACAAAAGATGGCTGTCTACTTTATATTGAGGTCCGTCATATTAAGGGTCTAATGTAGCTTCGTACAATATTTACACTAATAAATCCCCCTTGATTATGGGACGGCTGCCAGCACCAGCATCAGGCTTGTGATTACTAAGTATTTTTGCATGTGTACAAAAACATATCTTCTCCAGAAGATTAACAAAATAGAGTACTGTACATGTAAATTTTAATGCTGACAGATTTATTCAAAGATTACTTATTAAAGTTTGCTTTGACCATTCAAAATTTAATTTTGTTTCTTTAAATTATATATTCTGTACAAATATGTGTCAATTTCAATAATTGCTTGTTTGCTTCAAACTTAAGTAGATTTGTTGGATGTTTTGCTGAAAGGATTTAAGATGGATAAATTAATAGAGCTGATTTATATTACATACTCAGATTTTAAAAAATGGTTATGAATTTTATACTGCTTGTTAAGAAGATTACACATGATTTCTCTGCACTGTCCTTGACCATTGTTTTAGCTTCTTACTACTTACAAGTGATTTACATGTCTTTCTGTCACCACAACTACTATATTTCAGATATTCATAAACTGTCTCAATTAAATAGCCAAGTGATCCTCACCTCAACTGGTTCAAGGTAACTTTCATAATGAGCCCAGTGAGTTGAGTTTAGTGCATGTTAATAAAGATATGCAGGTGTAGAACCTATTTCATTTGCAAACTGTATTTGATATGCCTGTTACTATTTGCTGACATGCTCAACTCGAGTAGCGTTATGAGACTTCATCACAAATGCCCATCAGCGTTTCTTAACTGAGTCCACTGACAATATCTACCATGAACTGAAATGCCAGCAGATACCCATAGTCAAAGACAATACCTTTTCCCATTCTTAGAGCAGCCAACAGAAATGCTCAAGTAACATTGCCAAACTTATTTTTGATGGCTGAATGTTCTCCACAGACTGTTCAGAAAATTATTTCTTGACTGTAACAAAACTCTTGTCCACTCCCCAACAACATCACAAATACTGACATTATGGCCAGTCACTCAGTGTAATATTATAAAGTTTTGTGCAAAATAGCCTATCTGCCTTCCTTACCCATGGTAACACCTCTTGCAAACTGTCCACTTCTTGTTGCTGAAACTGTTCTGGAGCTCATCCTTCATATTCTTGTTTGTGCCACGTTTTTCTTAAAGAATATAAGATGTGTTTTCTGAAGAAGTAGGAGGACATTATCATATGTTCAAGCCATAAACCATCTTTGCCAAACTGACCACTTGCCAGTGATTCCATGCAATCTTGTCACCTCTCATTTGATTCATACATCCCTCCAGCACCTTTAATGCTTAACAAATTCGAGATGTTGGCTTGAGAGACTCATTCCTCTTCAGCTTCAAATTCAGTTTCCAATGCCCTTTTCTCATCTGTCTCATCTGTTGTTCAAGCAGCCTATACAGTTCTCTCTTCCCACTCTTCTGATGGTAGGTGGGAAGTTCATCCAAGACTACCCACAATCTTCTTTGTCTCCTTCCTCAGAATTCCTTTTCCTTGCCCCCTTCCTCTTCTCTTCAGCTCATTTCTAACTAATCTACACAATCTACCTAATCATATACTGTCACTTCTAGGGTTCCCGTGAATCCTCCCTACTCACTCCCCTACAAGTGCTTTGTATCTTTATGATCATTGTTTTGAAGATGTGAGATCCTTACAGTCTCCCAATCCATCTTATATTCTACTCCTGCACTTAAATCTGTTTCACTCACCATGTCATAATTTCATTTCCCTACTAATATTGAAACGATAGACACCATCACAGCATACATTCGTGAATTAAGCGTTGATAGATTCTGATTTCCTCCATAATCTGAATGTAGACCAAGAAGTCTCAAACATGGTAAAATATCTGACAACTCTCCACTCACTTTTTTTCAGCCTAAAATGCAGGAACATTTCCCTATTCATCAAAATGTGTTGTGGCTGTGATTTGGTTTCGACTGAGAGAAGTGAACTTCATCTTGTACAGCCTCCGATACCTAATGTTGCTGTTGATGCTGCTGCCACCAAAAATATGAATTTCAATAAAACTTTTACAAAAACATATTTAATGAATAACAAGGATTGCTTAGCACCTTTAACAGGTAGAACAATACGTACTGTATCACAGTTGTAAATTGAGGAAAAGTTGATAGGACACCAGTGAAGGGCTCTTGCTCCAGAGACTTGGAGCTGCCATATATTTCCTTGGATTAAACCTAATTGCTTCCTTTTCCCCATACTCTGTATGACTTCTATAAGTTTAGAACTTCCTTATAAATATAATAATAATAAAAATAAATAATAACAATAGAAGTTTTTTCATAAGTGTGGTGGAGCAATGGATGGGTAGCAGGCGGAGGTAATGTGTAATACAACGGTGCCCACGGTGCCCCGTGGCCTGGTTGCTAAAGCTCTCGCTTCACACGGCAAGGGTCTGCGTTCGATTCCCAGCCTGGGTAGAAACATTGGGTGTGTTTCTTTACACCGTTTGTTTATGTTCACCCATCAGTAAAATGGGTACCTAGGGGTTAATCGATTGGTGTGGGTCGCATCCTGGGACAAGGACTTAATTTGCCCGAAATGCTCTGCATAACAAGGGGCTTTCTATATAGTAGTATGTCATTGATGTCAGCTAGGCCTGTATACCATACCTTTGAAATACCTTTGAAGAGTTTCGAGAGTATCTACTCTCTGAGCCCGGCCATGGGCCAGGCTCGTCTGGTGCTTGCCTGGTCAACCAGGCTGTTGCTGCTGGAGGCCCGCTGCCCCACATATCCATCACAGCCTGGTTGATCTGGCACCTGGTGAAGATATTTGTCCAGTTTCCTCTTGAAGGCTTCTACACTGGTTCCAGCCGTGTTTCGGATATCTTCTGGTAAGATGTTGAATAGTCTGGGACCCCGGATGTTAATACAGTGCTCCCGTATTGTCCCCACCGCACCCCTGCTCCTCACTGGATTTATTTTACACTTTCTCCCATATCTCTCACTCCAGTATGTTGTTATGGCAGTGTGCAGATTTGGGACCAGGCCCTCAAGTACTTTCCATGTATATATTATCATGTATCTCTCTCTCCTCCGCTCCAATGAGTACATGTTCAAGACTTGAAGGCGTTCCCAATAATTTAGATGTTTCAATGGCTCAATGTGAGCCGTAAACGATCTCTGGATTTGTTCCAGCTCTGCTATTTCTCCTGCCCTGAACGGGCCGTCAGCACTGAGCAGTATTCTAAGTGAGGGAGCACTAGCGATTTGAATAGTGTCACCATCGGCATTATTTCCCTTGTTTTGAAAGTTCTCAATACCCACCCCGTCATCTTCCTGGCTGTTGTGATCTTTGTCTTGTTATGGTCTTTAAACGACAGATCAGCAGACATAATTATTCCCAAGTCCTTTACGTGTTCCTTTCGTTCTATGTGGTGACCCTCTTGCGTTTTGTATATAGTGTTCCTTTTGAGTTCTTCATTTTTTCCATACCTAAGCAGCTGAAACTTATCACCATTGAACGTCATGTTGTTCTCCACTGCCCATTGGAAGACCCTGCTTATGTCCTCCTGTAATTTTTCAGTGTCCTCTACCGTAGTGACTTTCATGCTTATTTTAGTGTCATCTGCAAATGATGATACAAAAGTGTGCTGGGTGTTTTTATCTATGTCTGCTATGAGGATGAGAAACAGCAGAGGTGCTAGGACAGTGCCTTGGGGCACTGAGCTTTGACCTCGCTGATGCTGGATCTTGCCCTGTTCACTACTACTTTTTGTGTTCTTTGTGTTAGGAACTCAAAAATCCATCTGCCTACCTTCCCCGTAATGCCTATGGCCCTCATTTTGTGCGCTATCACTCCATGATCGCATTTGTCAAACGCCTTTGCAAAATCTGTGTAAATCACATCTGCGTTTTGGTCGTCCTCCAATGCCTCTGTAATTCTGTCATAATGGTTCAGCAGCTGTGACAGGCATGATCGACCCGCTCTAAAGCCATGCTGGTTCGGGTTATGTTGGTTGTGCTGGTCCATGAACTTTGTAATCTGCCGTCTCATCACTCTTTCAAAGATTTTTATGATGTGAGAAGTGAGGGCTACTGGTCTGTAATTTTTAGCTAGTGCTCTACTACCTCCCTTATAGATATAATAATCTTGCATGGAAAGGGACTCTTAGTGTAAAGCAGTATTCCAATGGCTTTGCATCCCTTGTTTAGAAGGTTCTCATTATCCATCCTATCATTTTTCTCACAGCTGTGATAATGACACTTGTGATGTTTGAAAGTGAGATCCTCTGACATTATCACTCCAAAGTCCTTCCCCATGGGAAAACAGTGCATTCAAGTTCTTTAAGGAGCTAGGTAAAAGACTTGTCAAGACAACTAAGGATCCAGGGCCAGCTAGTTTTCTGTTTCAACAACTCAGTGCTGAAGTTCAGAGGGGTAATGCCTGTTGTATCCTGGGTGCATGCCCCATTTCTGAGGAGCTAAATGAGGTTAGGTTAGGTAAGGTTTGTCAAGAAACAGGACAAGTGTTTCCTGACATGGGTCTTAGTCAGGTGATGACCTGCTGTTGGAGCTTTTGGTCATCTGACCGAGGCCTTCAGCTGGCTTACTGGTCCACCCCGTTAAAAAATTATGATCATTGTAGATGAGTTTTTTGTAATGTAAGTTTTGACAAACACGTAGAAATATGTATTTGTAACATATCCCTCAAACCTCGTGTATACTCCATCTCTGTACTATTACCTACCTGGAGGGCATTCTGAGGATCAATGCCCCCGCGGCCCTCTCCACGACCAGGCCTCCCGGTGGATCAGGGCCTGATCAACCAGGCTGTTACTGCTGGCTGTACGTAGTCCAATGTACGAACCACAGCCCAGCTGATCCGGCACCGACTTTACCTGGAGAGGGTTCCGGGGGGTGAACGCCCCCGCGGCCCAGTCTGTGACCAGGTCTCATGGTGGATCAGGGCCTGATCAACCAGGCTGTTAGTGTTGGCCGCACGCAAACCGACATACAAGCCACAGCCCGGCTGGTCAGGTACTGACTAGGTGCTTGTCCAGTGCCTGCTAGAAGACAGCCAAGGGTTTATCAGTTAAGGTATCTTTTGCACTAGAGGTGAACCTCATCTACATATGCAGTATTCCAGTGACCGCCTTGTCTTTTTTACAACAGTTTATGTGTATGTACACACATTATATATATATTTTTTTTCCAACAAGTCGGCCGTCTCCCACCGAGGCAGGGTGACCCAAAAAGAAAGAAAATCCTCAAAAAGAAAATTCTTTCATCATCATTCAACACTTTCACCACACATACATAATCACTGTCTTTGCAGAGGCGCTCAGATACGACAGCTGAGAATAGTCCCTCCCAGCTGTCACTATCCCAGACCCCTCCTTTAAAGTGCAGGCATTGTACTTCCCATTTCCAGGACTCAAGTCCAACTAAATCAATTAACTGGTTTCCCTGAATCCCTTCACAAAATGTTACCCTGCTCACACTCCAACAGATCGTCAGGTCCCAAAACCCATTCGTCTCCATTCACTCCTATCTAACACGCTCACACATGCTTGCTGGAAGTCCAAGCCCCTCGCCCACAAAACCACCTTTACCCCCCTCCCTCCAACCTTTTCGAGGACGACCCCTACCCCTACCCCTACTTCCCCTACAGATTTATACGCTCTCCAAGTCATTCTACTTCGATCCATTCTCTCTAAATGACTAAACAACCCCTCTTCAGCCCTCTGACAAATAATTTTAGTAACCTCCTAATTTCCACACTCCGAATTTTCTGCATAATATTTACACCACACATTGCCCTTAGACAGGACATCTCCACTGCCTCCAGCCTCCTCCTCGCTGCAGCATTTGCAACCCATGCTTCACACCCATATAAGAGTGTTGGTACCACTATACTTTCGTACATTCCCCTCTTTGCCTCCATGGATAACGTTTTTTTTTTGTCTCCACAGATACCTCAACGCACCACTCACCTTTTTTCCTTCATCAATTCTGTGGTTAACCTCATCCTTCATAAACCCATCCGCTGATAAGTCAACTCCCAAATTTCTGAAAACATTTATTTCTTCCATAATCCCTCTCTCCAATGTGATATCAAATTTTTCTTTATTTAAATCGTTTGATACCCTCATCACCTTACTCTTATCTATGTTCACTTTCAACTTTCTATATATATTATATACATACAGTACATATACAGTATATACGTACATGCATACAGTATATATATATATGTAGTGCCGAATAGGTAAAACTTGTGATTCTGGCTTAAATAGCAAAGCTCTTCTTGCCGAATAAGGCAAGCGAAAATTTGTGTATGCAATAATTTCGCAAAAATCATTCTGAACCTAACGAAAAAATTATATTTCATTGTGTTTGTTTATTATTAAATTATTGTAAACTTATTTAAAATATATTTAGTTGGATTAGGCTAAATTATTTAGCGCTTCTATTTGATAATAATAATAATTAGGCTAAATTAAATTGAGCTTGTTATAATAAGGTGAGGTAAGTTTTCTAAGGTTCTTTTGGTACAAAATTATTAATTTTTGCATTAACATAAATGAAAAAAAAAATATATATCTAAACCTATAAGAAATTTTTTTTAGAAAGAACTTAATTTTAAATGAGTTCTTGCTAATTGACCAGTTTTACCTATTCGGATAACCCCTGTGGTTTAGCGCTTCTATTTGATTATAATAATAATAATTTACCTATTCGGCACGACACACACACATATACATGTATATATATATATATATATATATATATATATATATATATATATATATATATATATATATATATATTATTATCAGTATATACATACAATATATTCATACAATATATTCATCATACAGTATATACATGCATACATAAAATGTATTATGGAGCAGAGACTAGGCAGGCAGTCGGTCAGTGTATTATACTGTTGTCACACGTGCTGTTCGTTGCCCCGGGCAACCACCAGCATCCAGTTAGTCGAATATTTTGAATTATAATCCACCATTTATCTTGCAATAGTTGTGAAAATTTTGTACGAAGTGTTATTTAGCAATATCATTCATTCACTGAATTAAAAGTATAATTAAATAAGACACGCAAGAGAAGTTTGAGTAATGAAGAGGAGTAATTAAAGGCCCTGGCAGTAAGAAAGTTACTGCTGAACTCGGTCAGGTGACTGCCAGACGGACAATACTTATGAAGAATGTTTAGGCTTAATCCATGACTTTCTCTTTAGCGAGACCAAAATTATTAAGATTTTAATATGAAATTTTAAGAGAGACAATACCATTCATAAAAGATGAATTTTATTAAACGTTTTGTTTATAGCTAGACATTACTGTACGAGAGCGACGGTCACCCAGACCCAAATGTATATGGATGCTCTGCAGCAGTCGTGTGTGTGTAGGTGTAACGTAAGGTTGTGTCGCCATCCATGTGTGTATCATCGTAGGTAACGCTGGCACTATGGCGAGTGCCGTAGATGCAGTAGTGGATGAGGGAAAGGCTTTGGGTGGTGTTGTAGACAAGTATTTCTCTTTCATCTACGAGGAACCCACGGACGACGCCCTCAGCGACGTGGAAGAGAGCGTGATTGACTCTGCCGTCGACCACGGCTCTTCCATGGAAGACACCGTCGTTACCTCACATCCAGATGACCCCATATCCCAGAACTCCCGTCACGAAGATGCTCAAACTACAGACAGCGTTATCAGACCACAATCAGCAGATTTGGAAACCGAACAAGGTGTCGAAAATGCCACTGACTATGTTGTCTGTCTGGAGTCTGAGAATTTTCATGGAAGCAGCATTGAAGATGGTGATATTACTTCACCAAGACATGATTTGGGGAGCCAAGAGATACTGGATGTAGATTCTGTGACAGCATCCTGCGGGGATGGCCGCCTGGAAAGCTATAGAAATAGTATTGGTACTTTAGATTTGGGGAGCCAAGAGACACTGGATGTAGATGCTGTGGCAGCATCCTGCGGGAATGGCCGCTTGGAAAGCTATAGAAATGATACTGTTACTTTAGAAGGATATGAAAATGAAGCTGGGATAATGTGTTTGGATTTTCCTGAAAAGTTTGGTGCTATACCCGTCGCTGGTACTGCTGCTAAGCTACCCTCTACAACCCTCACCATCACAGCCGCCACCGCCGCTGACCAGCCACAGGAGAAACTCAAGGTGAACCCGTTCTTGAGCCCTCAGTTAAACCCACATCTGAGCTTCCAGCTGAATCCTCATTCCAACTCAGAGTTAAATTTCCCATCAAATGTGAATTTGAACCTTGAGTCGAATATGTCGAGCAGTTTTGGAGCAGAGCCACAACACGGGAGGTCTTTGACGAACGGCTCAACAAGTCTTGAAGTCACCAGCAAACCGGAAGTGTGTGAGTGGAGTCCCGGGCCGCAGCACAACACCGTTACTCCTATCCTGCTGCTCGACAACTCTCACTCCATTTACGTGAGTGGCGACGCCCACGAGCGCAATCCCAGAGCCACTTCGGTATACCTGAACGCTAACCAAGACAGGTCTAGCAGTTATGTGGTCCCTCCTTGTGACTCAGCCTCTGCTGTCACCATTAAGATCACACCAGACGATGATAGGTCCTTAGATAACGTATTAAGAGAAAATGAGGGTATTTTAGTAAATAAAGTGGATCCAGAAGCTTTCGGAAACTTTTTGGAAGAAATGCAGAAGCCTTATACTCGTGTTGAGTTCGGCAAGTGTGAAGATGATGGTGCTACAGTTAATTTACTCGAGGAAATGCACAAACCTTTCGTTACTGGTGATTTCGGCGAGGTCAGCAGAAGTGGGGGTGCAAGGTATGATAGTTTTAGTGCTTGTGAAGACCGTAGTGTGCTCGATATTGGCGCTATTGAGTGTGATATACTAGACGAACTCTTTGAAGGAATCATAAAGAACGAGGCCAAGTTCACACTTTTAAGGCCTGAGGATCTAGTACACGATGACAAGACTGGCGTTGAGGAGGGTGAGGGCAAAGGTGGTAGTAAGGGTGATGTGGATGATAGTGAATTTGAACCTCAGAAACAGGATAAAGGTACTAGTGAATCAGAGATGGTCAGGGAAGATCCACTGTCCATCGTAAGGGAATCGGATCATGTTACTCTAGAATTTACGGAACTTGTAAGCTCATCCCGGCCCCACACGCCACTGGCTACGTCTGTCGAAGGAGGGGGTCAGGAGGCACCAGAGCAGAGACAACAGGACGGGGAGTGCGAGAGCGCCATATGTGATCGCAGCTGTACGGAGGACAACGACCAGAGTCTAATTGGGGGTTGGGGGAAGGAACCTGTTGCGCCCGCCCTGGCTATTGAAAGTGATGACGTGAGTGCGACAGGTAATTCAGATCGCGAGAACACAGCGGGAGAGCATGGCGCCCCATGTTCCTACACGTGTGAGGGGCAGGGAAGCACAGCTGAGCAGCACCCAACATTCCTTTGTGACGAAGATGACCCGGCGTACTCTAGGTCCTTCACTCAGGACCAACCCATTTGTATGGAGGCTGCTTCCGCCGCCGCTAGTGATATGACTGCACTTTCAGGACAGCCCAACCTAGCTACACCTTCGGCTGCCTGCAGTGAAAGTGAGGATTGCTCATGGCATGAAATAGGGGCAGTGGGTGGAGCGGGCATCTGGCGTCCTGATCAATTAGACGCCACTTCTGACGTCTGCGACTTCGATGCTGACTGTGAGTCTGCCGAAGATTCCAAAACTGGTCTTGCAGCAGCAGTATCAAGGATCGTTCGGAGGAGTATGAGACGCATGCGACGCCTAAGGCTATCGGGGCGTGGATCACCTCGCCGTAGCCACTGTGGGAGCGAGGATACTATTGGTGTAAGTGAGGAGACTGAGGTGCGGCGATCGCTGCCCTCCGCACCACCTGTGGGGCTCTCCACCGTGCGCTCCCCTGCTGCTGCCTCCATCATCGTCACCTCCCTCATGGCAGCTCTTGCCCCTCCGCCCCTCTATGCCCCCAGAGAGACACTCGACCCTCCACCAGGAGACACCCGCACACCAAGGTAGGTTTATCATGCATTAGTTCCTTTAGTTGGAGTGTCTTGATACTGAAGGGCTCTTGATTCAAGGAACTGAGGCTGTCCTCCCTTTTTTGGATCAAACCTGATTAACTCTCATTCCCTAGGTGCCATATCACTCATATGGATTTAGCACTTATCCATGAATAATTAGCCAACCATGCATCAATGAATTGGAATATTTAATGTGAAGCGTCTGCATTTGAAGCCAAATTGGTGAAGGGCTCTTCATTCAAGGAATGGGAGTTTACCTCTCATTCCCCAAGCACTTTATGGCCCTTATGGGTTTAGTGATTCCTCGCTGATATGAATAAGGTTCAGCTTATAAAGTAGTGTTTTAAACTGCTAGATGACGGCAGTTATAACTTTCTTCTGCCCGCTCTTGCCCTTTCTCTGTTACCCACTCCCCTCTTTTTCCATCTTTTTCACTCATGCCCTCTTTCTCCCCTATTGTTTCCCTTCTCCAATGATCTCTTCCTCCCTCTTCCCATACTCTATTTTTCCTTCTTGCTATCTTTCTCTTTTGTCTCTCCCATACAAGCCTTGCCAGGGCCGGAGTAGGAAAACTCTCGAAACCCATTAAAGGTATATCAATGGTAAAGGTACCATGCCCTCTTTTGCTCTACTTCTCCCCCATGTCTTTATTTTTCCCTTCTCCCATGCCCTCTTGCCTTTTTTCCTTTGCGATCTTCTCTCTTGCCATTTCTCTTCCCCCTTCCATGCCCTCACTATTTTTTCCCTTTCCCATGCCCCCCTCTTCCCCCTTTCCTATGCCCTTTATCTTTTCCTCCCTCCCCATGTCCGTTCTTACCCTCCTATTTTCCCCATGACTTGTTTTGCATTTGTTCGGGGCAAAATTTTAATAATGGGAACACTAAGTTCCACGACATGTATTCCTTGGAACACAGACAAGAGAGATGCAACAAAATTTACACCTGGAAAATCCTAGTCTAGTCTCGAAACTGCATACAGTTATCACTCCCTACGAAAGAAGAGGCTTGGCAGACGGTGCAGAATAACCCCCAATGAAAAGTAGGGTTGCCACGAGTACATAGAGAGAACACAATAAGTGTAAGGGGCTCACGACTTTTCAACAGCCTCCTTTTATACATAAGGGGGATTACCAATAGGCCTCTGGCTGTCTTCAACAGGGAACTTGATAGGTTCCTCAAGGCAGTTACTAAATAAAAAATAATTAATGTTAAGCGCTAAACCCTTCCTATTTGTACTCAATCAGCCGGGATGTGGGTCATATGTGGGATTGCGTACCACCTGAAAAGTGGTAGAGAACGTACACGCAAAAGAAGTGGTAGAATACGTTCACTCTTTAAGGGAAATTTTCACAAATTTTCCCTGTACCTTTTTTTGTCATTATTTTCTTGGGGGAGCGTAAAACCCGTAAGCGTCACAGTACCTGTGGGGAATCGGGAGGTAATCAAGTTTTATCAGAGAGGGAAGGATAAGTTCCTCGGATCAAGAGCCCTTCCCTAGCATCCAGGCACCTCGAAGGGACGAAGGTGTCAAACAAAGTCAACTTAGGAATAACATAAAGACATTTTTTTTGTCTTAAAGAAAACTGACCTAATTATAGACATATGAAAAAATAAGATGATCTTCGTTCGGTGTGTCGTAGGCAAAATAATAATTATCCTTTCCTTACATCAGAGGAAAGACTGTTCCAAATTCTTTGATCAAGAGCCCTTCATCAACATCAAGGCAGTCTCTTGGAGGGGCTAGCAGAGAAAAATAATGAAAATACGATCGAAAAATTGACAAAGAAATTCAATTATTGTGAACAGCATTATTGCGAGATGTAGCAAGTGTGAAGAGTATAGTGAGAAACCTTGGTCCTCGTTTGAGTCATATACTGCTGTAAGCCTAATACTGATCTCTCTTTCCCTCTCAATTGACCTTTTATTCAGTGCTTGATGACATATACATACAATGGTGCCTCAATTATTTCTATTAACTCTTTTCTAATAATGCGAGGGTTTAAGAGCTCCTAGTGGGTTATCCGGGGTAAGATCTACATAATATACTATATGTGTGTACCCATAATATGTGTGCCCTCCAGACATTGTTAAAAATATATTGAATACAAAAACCTAATGGAAATAAGTCGACTTTATGGGTTGTAATAGGTTGTCTACAAGGTGTACTGTATTTTTATGTGCACTCAAGATCATAGTAAAGACAATGTATGTTATCTACGCAGTCTAAACAAAAACTTACAAAGGAAGCCTGAATGCTGGGTGATTTTCCCTGGTGTCGTCAACCTTGAGGAGCGACCAATGGCGAACACCCATTACCCCACCAGAAGTTCCCACGCGTTCGGAACCCGCAATGCACCTCGACCACTTGCAGGCTTGTATTAATCATTTTTGTAATGAAGCTTTTGAGTTTTAATCTAATCTCAAAAGTGTGAAAATACGGTATTTGTAATTTTGCATGCAATAGTGTACTGGAGGTTATAATTTTAGGCAATCATAAGCGTAACGTTGCCTTCATGCAGAGAAACGGATGTCATCATGGCGGTGGGTGGGAGCCTTGAAACAACGTCAGTATCCGCGTAAAGTTTTAGCGGTTTTATCGGTCTTTGTCAGTGTTGCTTATATTAATTATGTGATGGGAACTACGCTTGGTGGCAGTAGTAGTTTAATACAACTTTATCTAGCATCTGGGGAGGTGTGACACCCAAGTATGTTAGTATTTTACATATAGATTTCTTCTACGCATAGAGGATGGTCAAGCTATTCTGAAAGCGTGCCCAAATTGTGGATTTTACGAAAAGATCTTCCGCTTGCCCATAATCATTTTGATCAGCAAAATTATTAATTATCGTTATATATATACCTGGAGGTTGTTCAGGGGGTCAACGCCCCCATGGCCTGGTCCTCGACCAGGTTGTTACTGTTGGCCGCATGCATTCTAAAGTGTTTATGTGTGTAAGATGAAAATATTCCTACACGAGCAGACACTACGAGAGTTTCAGGGTTCAATTAGCATATGAAGGATAAGACCTTCGATTCAACTAATATAGGAAGTCGTATGGTGTACAGTTAATGGCACCAAAGCTGAATACTCCAGCCTGGTGTATTAGTTCCTGAATTTCAACCCCACTTGTTGGTAATGAGATATAAAGTGTGTAAATATACCTTCCATTTGTTGTATTTGATCACACACACATTATAATTATATATATATATATATATATATATATATATATATATATATAGTGTGTGTGTGTGTGTGTCGGGTAAAAAGCCTTGGGAGAGCAAGGAATGCCGCGTGCCAAGGAATTTTTCTGGCATGCAACAGGTTCACCAGCCCTGCACCCCTCTACGTAGGTGATATGTCAGAGAGACACTTTAGTGCTAGTGTAAGTAACGACTTTTCGAATGGCAAGCGAAGGACTCGATCCAGGGAATTGGAACTACCGTCTCCTTCCTCTGATCGAATCCGATTACCTCTCATTTCTCAAGTCCTGTTTGACCCCCACGGATTTAGCACTTCCCCGTGAATAATAATAATAATAATTGTCTTCATTTTACCCACAGTTTGCCATAGCCTACTGTTCCGATGCCTCAACATTTGTGGCAAATCTTTGACAAAGTAACTTTTATATCTCTTGTTGTATTCCTTATATGTAGTTTAATCCGTATGCACTCAGTATATTTTAGTATAAAAATATTTTTTTTATTCTAGCTTAAGTATTAATAGTTTATCACTACCGTGTCTATAATAATGTGCTAAATGCATTCATTGTAGAAATTACAAGTCTAGCCTATAGCCGGGCTCCGGGAGTAGAAAGGCTGGTAGACAACCATCCAGGGAGATGCTACCACTTTATTACATGAATGTGAAATGGAAACCTGATATTTGTTTTGAACTCGGGCAGGACTGCTCATATTTTTTTTCTCACTCGTGAACACGTATGATGACAGTAAATCTTATAAACCTCTATTTACATTTAGTATATACAAACCTTTAGTTTCCAATGTGCTTCTTAATTGTTCTTAATCCTGTAATAATTCCTTACCAGTCTAGGTCTGGTCTGAGACCGGCCGTGGGTAAAATAATCACAAGAACCGTTACACAGGATATATACACAGTGAGGTTTATGTCTCTTGGTGTAGGGTTAGGTTAGGTAAGGTTTGTCAGGAAACAGGACATGTGTTTCCTGACGCGGGTTTTAGTCATATGATGACCCACAGCTAGAGCTTTGGGTCATCTGACCGACGCTTTTCGCTGGCATGCCGATCCACCCCTTCAAAAAGTGTGGTTATAATTATAACCATTGACATATTTCAGTGTAAGGATTAAAGTATGCTTGACTAGTGTTGAAAACGTTACATGTAGCCTTAATGACCCTCGACAATCCAAATAATTTTTTCATGAATGAGTTTCAAAACCCTGTCAATGTATGCCAAATTTATGACAACCCTAACTCCACTAGACTTTGAGAAAGCCATCGATGACATGCCCATGCACTCAGCCCCAGACCCAGACTCGTGGAACTCTGTGTTCATTAAGAACTGCAAGAAACCCCTCTCACGGGCTCTAAGTATGCTATGGAGAAGGAGCATAGACACAGGTGAGATTCCACAGTCACTGAAAACAACGGATATAGCCCCACTCCAAAAAGGGGGCATCAAAGCAATAGCTAAGAACTATAGACCAATAGCTCTTTAACGTCCCACATCATAAAAATCTCTGAAAGAGTTCTAAGAAGCAGGATTGCAAACCACTTGGACTCCCAAAAAATTGCACAATCCAGGGCAACATGGTTTCAGAGCAGGTCGCTCCTGCCTCTCGCAACTATTGGACCACTATGATATGGTCTTAGATGCACTGGAAAACAAACAGAATGCAGATGTATACACAGATCATGTTGTAATAACACACAAAATGCGTGCTAAAGGAATAACTGGCAAAGTAGGCAGATGGATCTTCAACTTTCTAACCAATGGAACATAAAGAGTAGTGGTAAACAGAGTTAAATCGGAAGCTGCCATAGTGAAGAGCTCTGTTCCACAAGGCACAGTACTCGCCCCTATCCTGTTCCTCATTCTCATATCAGACATAGATAGAGATGTAAACCACAACACCGTATCATCCTTTGCAGACTATACTAGGATCTGCATGAGAATGTCATCCATTGAGGACACGGCAAATCTCCAAGAAGATATAAACCAAGTTTTCCAATGGGCAACGGAGAACAATATTATGTTCAACGAAGACAAATTCCAATTACTCCGTTATGGAAAACTGGAGGAAATAATAGCTAGGACTGAGTATACTACAAACACACATCACACAATAGAGCGGAAAAGCAATGTGAAGGACCTGGGTGTGGTAATGTCCGAAGATCTCACCTTCAAGGACCACAACAATGCCACTATCACATCTGCGAGGAAACTGATAGGATGGATAATGAGAACATTCAAGACAAGAGATGCTAAGCCAATGATGATCCTTTTTAAATCACTTATTCTCTCTAGGATGGAATACTGTTGTTCATTAACATCCCCATTCAAGGCATGTGAAATTGCAGATCTAGAGAATGTACAGAGAACCTTTACTGCACGTATAAGTTCCATCAAACACCTTAATTGCTGGGAACGCCTGGAAGCACTTTACTTGTACTTACTGGAGCGCAGGCGAGAGAGATATATCAAAATCTACACCTGGAAGATTCTGGGGGGACTGGTCCCTAACCTGCACACAGAAATCACTCCCTACTAAAGTAAAAGACTTGGCAGGCGATGTACACTAATAGAAAACACAATAAGTGTCCGGGGCAACTAATCTACGTGTTTAGCGCTTCACTCAGCATATAAAAACAATAAACATAATAACTGTGTATCTAAACGCGAGGGGTCGCGGGGAGGGGGGGGTAGGATGATGATTGTCAAAGTATGGTCTGAGTGAGACATAATGATTGCTACAGTTATGCCAAGGTTAAGTGAGAGTGTCTGGTGGTGATCACGGCTGGTGTATTCTGTCCTAGTTCCCTGTGGTAACTTCCACTACTTGTATGGAGTGTGGGAGTATGTATGTTTGTATGTACTCGCCTAATTGTGGTTGCAGGGGTCGATTCATAGCTCCTGGCCTCGTCTCTTCACTGGTCGCTATTATGTGTGAGAGAGAGAGAGAGAGAGAGAGAGAATTACCATAGGAGTTGTATTGATGGAAGCTAAAATTGCCTAACTGGAATGAGTGTGGACCTGTCACCTGCGTGTGTGTGCAGGTGGTCTACAGACA
Organism: Cherax destructor; assembly: GCA_009830355.1. NCBI lineage: Eukaryota > Metazoa > Arthropoda > Malacostraca > Decapoda > Parastacidae > Cherax > Cherax destructor. The sequence goes on from WNWK01000972.1 coordinate 29,214, forward strand.
AGGAGGTGAAGAAAAGACATAAGGAACACATCGCATACCACTTCTCTAAACACACGCTACTTTATAGTGGAGTCGAGTTTCTTTTAAAATAACAGTTCAAACAGGTGTCGTGGCTGAGATGTGGAAGATGGTGCAGGTGATTCCTATCTACAAAATGTGAGGTGAGAGGAGAGGAATGGGGGTGAGGAGATGGAGGCAGAGAGGAAGATGGAGGTGAGGGAGGAAATAAGGCTAAAGGAGAGTGGGGAAAATACTCAATAAGCGGATACTTGAATTGCAGTCCAACAAGTATAAAGGAATAACTGTGGTGTATGTGGAAACACATGAGAGACATTGTTCCAGCTGAGGGAGCCTCTGCAACAAAGAACATGGCCTGAGGGTAACTACGGAGCCTGTTTATCCAGGCGCACACAACGTGAATAACATGATCAATGAAGAACAAGACACATGGGGATAGAAATCTTTAGCTCTGGATCTTTCGCACTCTCGTGCGTCGTCAAGAGCTATGCAATGTTGCAAGACAGCAACAGATAGGAGGGAAAATTCTCAGATGCAAGGCAGAAGGTATTAGTGGTAACCCTTGTTAGAGGCCGCAGTTGATACCTTCTGCCTTGCCTCAGAGAATTTCCCCTCCTATCTGTTGCTCTCTTGCAACATTGCACAGCCCCTGACGACACACGAGAGTGTATTCAAAATTAACACGACGTTTTCCATACACAGCCTTCATCATCTTTCACAAGATGCCGTTCAGGATACTGTGTATCACGCATGTACTGCCGGTCCTCGAATACGCAACGCCAACGTCAAGCCTATATCTTGACAACTAGATAAAAACTGGAGAAGATTCAGATGTTGGTCACCGGATTGATTTGAAGTTGAAGGGCAAGAACAACGAGGATATTAAAAAAAAATAACTCTAGCGCTTGAGTACTGACGATGCAAAGGAAGCATGTTCACGACGTTCAAGATACTCGTTGGTATCAAGAGATTGAACAAGAACAGACTTGAATATTAAAAGGGTATACAATACCGACAGGTTGATAAATAAGACATGTGCAACAGTTAGGTATCTTTATTTCGAAAAGTTTCGCCTACACATAAGTGCGATAAACCACCTCAACTACTGGGAACGCTTGAAGTTCCTAAACCTGTACTCTCTAGAACGCAGGCGGGAGAGATACATTATTATATACACATGGAAAATTCTCGAGGGCTTAGTACCAAACTTGCACTCAAAAATCACTCCCTACGAAAGCAAAAGACTCGGCAGGCGATGTAACATTCCCCCAATGAAGAGCAGGGGTGCCACTAGCACGTTGAGGGACAACACAATAAGTGTGAGGGGCCCAAGATTGTTCAACTGCCTCCCAGCATACATCAGGGGGATTACCAACAAGCCCCTGGCTGTCTTCAAGCAGGCACTGGACAGGCACCTCAAGTCGGTACCTGATCAGCCGGGCTGTGGTTCGTACGTTGGACTGCGTGCGGCCAGCAGTAACAGCCTGGTTGATCAGGCTCTGGTCCAACAAGAGGCCTGGTCACGGACCGGGCCGCGGGGGCGTTGACCCCTGGAATTCTCTCCAGGTAGACTCCAGGTAGACACAGTAGGCTTCTTCAGTCGATTACAGAAGAGTGAGCAGGAGCAGTAGAGATGTAAAAACGATGTCTTCAGTTCATTACCCTTGAAGACGTAGTTATGAGGTGGTCAATCCCTCAGCCTGGAGAACAGATTTGTTCCAGGCTGAGGGACTGACCACCTCATAACCATGTCTTCAAGGATGTTGGACTGATGACATCGTCTTTACATCGCTATTACTCCTGCTCACTCTTCTGTACTCGACCGAAGAAGTCTACTGTGTAGGCGAAACCTTTCAAAATAAAGATACCTAAGTGTTGCACATGTGTGTTATCAAGAACAGCTTTCCCACAGGGTAAGCCAGATTAACTTGATATTTACGAGGCGCTACATCCCCTTAAGGGTCATACAAAGCCTGGGTAATGGGAAGTAATTTGTTTTAATCAAAGGAGGGGGAGAGTAATTCAACTTTTTCAGATGAACCCTTCACCAGCATCAAGGTGTCCTCTTGAAGATAAGGGCAAACCAGGGGACGACACATGCAAGTTCAAAACCCATATGAGTCACAGAGATACATGAAAAGGGTAGTAAATATGTGGTGGAAGCTAAATGTATACTGGTGTTTGGTATAAACCTTGGTAATAGATACCCACAAGTTGGTTTAGAAAGACACGTGAGCAAACACTAGGACATATTTATTAGAAAACATTTCGGACTTGAAACCTTGATCACTTCTAACATGTTAGAAGTGATCAAAGTCCCAGGATTGAAAACTTTTACAATAAATATGTCTATACTGATGTTTAAACGAAGTGTATGTTAGACAGATCACAAGGATGTACGAACCTGCTGCAAGTCACTAGAAGAGTAAGAAGCAGGCCCAGGAGCTGGAGATCCACTCCCTCCCACAAACACAGCTTGGAGAGTACACAAGACGAGCTAAAGGTTCACCCTCAAGATACGGAAGACGGAGATACCTTGATGCTGTTGAGGGGCTCTTGATACAAGGAATGGAGCTACCTTCCACTTCCTTGGCTCAAACATGATTCTCTCTCATTTCCTAAGTATTGCAAGAACCGACGGGTTACCCGCTTACTGGTACCTACCTACCTGGAGGTAGGTAATGAGTAACCTGGAATAATAATACTTATCCAGAGGTTCGTGAAGAGTTTGTATCGAACTGAGGGAAGGAATCACGAGATAACTGTGGTGGATCACGAGAAGATAACTGGTGGATCACGAGAAGATAACTTGTGGATCACTAGAAGATAACTGGTGGATCACGAGAAGATAACTGGTGGATCACGAGAAGATAACTGTGGTGGATCACGAGAAGATAACTGGTGGATCACGAGAAGATAACTGTGGTGGATCACTAGAAGATAACTGGTGGATCAAGAGAAGATAACTGGTGGATCACGAGAAGATAACTGTGGTGGATCACTAGAAGATAACTGGTGGATCACGAGAAGATAACTGGTGGATCACGAGAAGATAACTGGTGGATCACGAGAAGATAACTGTGGTGGATCACGAGAAGATAACTGTGGTGGATCAAGAGAAGATAACTGGTGGATCACGAGAAGATAACTGGTGGATCACGAGAAGATAACTGGTGGATCACGAGAAGATAACTGGTGGATCACGAGAAGATAACTGGTGGATCACGAGAAGATAACTGTGGTGGATCACGAGAAGATAACTGGTGGATCACGAGAAGATAACTGTGGTGAATCACGAGAATATAATTATGGTGGATCACGAGAAGAGACCTGAGTTATTTAATCTAAAATCACTACTAGAAGATAAAGGCTTTGGGAGGATAGGATAATGACATACAAAATATTCAAACAGCTAGTTGTAAATAGTACGGTGATAAAGAAAACCTCTGGATAATAACACTTGTATACACTTCAGGACATTTATTAAAGGAAACGTTTCGCCAAGAGTGGCATCGGTTCTAATGATAAAGCTATTTGTAGCGAAACGTTCCCTTAAATGTTCCAAAGTGTACATAGGGGCATTATTCACACAAGTAGCAGGGTCAAGCTGAGAGGAGGAGCCAGGGGACAACCTGAAGGATGTTTCTGGGGGTCAGTGCCCCAGCGGCCCGATCCCAGACCAGCTCTCCGGGATTATTATAATCAAGGGGAGCACTAAACTCGTAGGATTATACAGAGCTTGTGAGGGGGGGGGGATGTGAAAGGTATTCAGGCTTAATTCGGGGAACTGGAGCACAGATCCAATTCCCTAGATCAAGAGCCCCTCACCAGCGTCAAGAAACCTTCCGTGAGGGGAGGTCTCCTGGAGGATCAAGACCTCATCACCCAGGCTGTAACTGCTGGCCGCACGCAGCCCAATGTGTTCCACAGCCCGGCTGGTCAGGCACTGACAAGCCATAGGGGGGTTGTATCCTTTTCAGTGTCAGGGTAGTAAGTGAAACTAAGTAGTAGACGTGGTAGAGGCAAATGTTATATACACAATATTAAAAGTAGGTATGATTAAGCCCTAGCGACCAGTGCTCATTGAAACTTAACTATATTAAGAGGCGGGAACCAGGAGCTAGGTTGTTGTTTGTGAGTTTTCCCTCAGTGTCTAGGGAAAGGATGTCAAAGTTTAGGAGAGCGAAGTCAAAGTTTTCGAAAGTCAAGTCAAACTTTAGGAAGTGAGGTCTGAGTTCGGGGAAGTTCAACTTTTAGGTAGGGGAAGTCAACTTTTAGGTAGGGGAAGTCAACTTATAGGTAGGGGAAGTCAACATTTGGGAAGGGAAGTTGAAGGTTAGAGAAGTCACTTTTGAAGCTGTATCCTCAGCCCAAAGCTATTGGTGTATATTGTAACGATAAAAAATATGTGTAAATGTGTGTTAATGGATCCGTGGATCATCGCCCCTTCAACCCAGTCTCAAACCAGGCCTCATAAGTGAGAAAGTCTACCTGGAGGGTGTTCTGGGGGTCAACGACCCCGCTGCCCAGTGCTTGAACACGCCTCCTGGTGGATCAAGGCCTGATCAACCAGGTTGTTACTGCTGGCTGCATGTAGTCCAAGGTAAGAACCACAGCCCAGCTGATCGGGTACTGACTTTAGGTATCTGTCCAACTCCCTCCTGAAGGCAGCCAGGGGTCTATTGGTAATTCCCCTTATGCCTGCTGGGAGGCTGTTTAACAGTCTTGAGCCCAGGACACTTGCAGTGTTTTCTCGTAGTATAGTAATGGCGCCCCTACTTTTCATTTGAGGGTATGTTGCACCGTCTGCCCAGGTTTTGCCTTCGTAGGGAGTGATTTCTGTGTACAGATTTGGGACGGGAGGGAAGGAAATAATGATCTGTCGCTTTTTCTTCATTTCTACACGTATAAGGTATACAGGCCTAGCTGACATAAATGACATACTGCTATATAGAAAGCTCCTTGTTATGCAGAGCATTTTGGGCAAATTAGGTAAATTTTTGTCCCCAGGATGCGACCCACGCCAGTCGACTAACACCCAGGTACCTATTTTGCTGCTAGTTGAACACAGACAGGGGATCGACTCCTGGACCTCGGTATGTGAGCTGAGTGCGCTAGCAATGGAGCTCATACCATATAGTTTATTAATATATCTCGAGGCCTGAGTTATTTTATTATTATTGCTCATAAGTTTATATAATAAAACACAAGTCATTATATACACAAATATCTGTTGTGTTTGAGTGTAACCAGCATTGTTCCAAGACAACAAAGCACTCACACGACCAGTGTTGGACTCCCTAAACGAGTGAACCACCCTCCCAGGTCTCGTAAACCATTCTTATGGTCCCTGTGAAGCACCCCTGCAGCTGTTCTTCCTGCGGGCCTCTCTCTCTCTCTTTCTGTGTCTCTGTCTGTCTGTCTGTCTGTGTGTGTGTCTCTATCTCTCTCTCTAATTACGTCCTCTTTCTCCAACCCTCTCATCACTACCCCTCTATTCACCTCACCACTGTAACAGGTATGTTCAGAGGATGGGAAAGGTGAGTGAGGAAAGTGGAAGGAGAGGAAGAGATGAAAGAGAAAGGTAAGTAAAGAGGATGAGTGAGTAGAGGGAATAAGATGAGGGGGTAGTAGGTTTAAATTATGGTATACAGGAGGCCTTCACCTGGAGGCATCGTCTGGGACCAAGCCTCGAGGGGACTGACTCTTGAAATCTAATCTGGTAGACTGCAGGTAATTAGATGTATACATCTGCTACACACGTGCTGTATGTACACTTGTTATATACGTGTTAGTGTATGTAAGTCTTGCACTTAAATGGCGCGTGTACACCTGTTAACACACGTGACCGTTTGTAACTTACACACGCGACGGTGTTACACGTAGTGGGGAGAGTACATGTGTTACACACGAATTTTAACCTCTGGACTGATATATTCATGAGAATAAACATGTTGAATTATCACCCAAACTGATTTAATGTGCGTTAACTGTCTCCAAAAATCACTTGAAGACTGTGATTATATTTTTGAGAAAAAGACATTGTAAAACAATAATCAAATAAAGCGCTAAACCGACAAGGGTCATGCAGCCATTGTAAAACAAGCTTTTATGAGGACAAAGTTTTAAGCTGTTAAGATCTTTTTCAAGTCTTATGGTTTATAAAATTTGTGCAGTTTAATATTTATATATAGTTGCATGAGACTGGGCCTATTAGATAAGATTTCGTTCGGATTTTTAACCCCGAAGGGTTAGCCCCCCAGGATAACCCAAGAAAGTCAATGCGTCATCGAGGACTGTCTGTCTTATTTCCATTGGCCTCCTCAATCTTGTCCCTCAGGATGCGACCCACACCAGTCGACTAACACCCAGGTACCTACTTGCTGCTAGGTGAACAGGACAATAGGTGTGAGGAAACGCGTCGAAATGTTTCTACTCCGCCGGGAATCGAACCCGGGCCCTCCGTGTGTGAAGCGAGAGCTTTGCCAGCCAGGCCACGGAGCGTGCAAGGGCATGATATCAATGACTTCAGAATCAAGTGGGCTCAGGGTTACGTCAGAAATATTAAGAGAGTTTGGTGTTGCATCCATGGTGAAAATATCGCGTGTGTTGGTTAGGGGTTAAAGTAAACTCTCATCATATACTGACAGGCATACACCTCACGGTGTGTATATGTGCATGTGTTATCAATCTTCTGGGTTTAACTTATTTCTGTAAATCAGAGAGACGCAGGCAGAGAAAGCTTTTATTAAAACAAAAACAGTACGCGCAGTGAGAGCTTTAAGGCACACAGAACTAAGCACTTCCTTGTAAAATCCAACAGTCAGGTGCCAAGAGGAAGGCTGGGTCAGGTGACAGGGAAGGTGGAGGCGAGAGCACAAAAACCACACTGAGCCAAGCGTAGTTATTAATAATAATTTTTTTTTCTGTCTACGTGTCCTTCATTTATTTCTAGTCATCGTACCGCCATTTTTATTAACGACTCACTGTTATTGTTTTTTATATTTTATTTATTTTGTTGTCGGTGTTGAATTTTTCATCTTCCTTGGCAAGGGTGCAATACTTAGCGTAGTTTTCAACTTTGATTTTGCACATGACAAAAGGTATTTTGGCTTTCGTTCAGTTTTGCTTTTGGCTTCTTGCATACCCCTTCCTTAGCACTGTATACTGCTGTCAGTTTTAGCTCAGTATTTCTCTAACCAGGATTTATTTTCATTCTTGAGAGTGTAGAACCTTTCAGGTTAGTAACTACCTCTTTCCCGCCTCTACAGGCAATGTCTTTCTCTTTTCTAATTTACATTAAGTTTTTCTTAATGGTATTAATGGGGAGTATGTTCTAGTGACGTTGCTATTGTGCTCTCAAGACACGGTCACGTTTGTGTCACTTATACATTATCTATTGTTTGTTACGGCTTGACAAAGCTCCTGGAGAGCGAAACGTTGCCACAGTAAAAATGTCACAGTTGCACTTGTGTCCTTTTACCTAACATATTGTCGGTAATTCTAACAAATTTCATAAAAAAATTTTTATTGTGGGTTTTGATATATTTCCAGTTAATTTGTTTAAAAACGCCAATCTGCAACATTACATGTGTACGCAGTGCCAATCTGCAACATTACTTGTGTACGCAGTGCCAATCTGCAACATTACTTGTGTACGCAGTGCCAATCTGATCAGTTCTATTTTTTGTCTTAATGCGAATTGATGACTTGATAATTGGTTTGTGACTGGTCATGTCAACTGTCTCCTGGCACTTTCTTTGCTATCAGTTTTTTAATAAACTCTTAAACTGATTTTTGGTGGCCTGGTTACAACAGATTTCTCAGGTCTCCTATTCTATTTCCTTTTTCCCTCGTTCTTCTTTCCCTGGCTTCCTTATCCCTTCCCTTATCTTTCTCCCTTTTCTTCCTATTCTTTCCCCTATCCTCCTCACTTCCACCTTTATTTCTCCCTCCCTCTCTTTCTTCATCTTATCTCTCTCTCTCCGACCCTTTCCCTAGTCTTCTATTCTCAAAGACAAAGACACACGAAGACAATTTTCCGTGTGAAGGGAGAGATTCTTTTGTTAGTCTATCGACTACACGAGGGTCATTAAGCTGCATGTCACCTGGGAACCATTAGACAAGTATACTTTAATCCCTAAAATAGGGATTAAAGTCTCAGCGATACACAGAGAGATACATACCTCTCAGTGTATATACCCTTGCAGGGAGAGGTGAGGTGATATGTGGTATAACCGGCTATCATGTTAACAAAGATGGTGGCCAAGATGGCGCCCACATAGGGCTGAGACTGCATGGGTTCATTTTTGTTTATTATCATTGACACTGTAACACCGGTATACTATTCTACATGGCCGGAACAAGAGCTGTGTTCCTGTCATATTCCACCACCACATAGGAAGTCTCACACACGGTAATGAAATGTGTGGGATCTGACTGGGAGGATGACGATGTCATCAAAGTATCCCACTAAGGGTTCAGCAACTACTAAAGGTGTAAAGGTAACACCAGCACAGCTGCAGTTATGATTACTTGGGAACCACAGCCAACCGCAGCTTGGTTGGTAGCGCACTCAGCTGAGGTCCGTAGTTCGATCCCCGGTACGGGTGGAAACATTGGGGCGGGTTTCCTTAAGACACCTGTTGTCCCTGTTCACCTAGCAGTAAGTAGGTACCTGAGTGTTAGCCGACTGGTGTGGGTCGCATAAAATTAACAGAAGTTGCCAGAATGCTCTGTATAACCAGGGACTTTATATATAGTACGTCACTGATGTCAGCTATGGTCTGTATAAGTCGTATCATGTAGAAATAATTATTAGTATTATTAATTATTATTACACAGGGAAACGGGAATTTATATGGATATCATAATTACGCTTTTTACACATTCAATATATATATATATATATATATATATATATATATATATATATATATATATATATATATATATATATATATATATATATTCAAATATGGCAGTTATTGGCGCAAATACAGATGAACGCATCAGCATAATTTATAAGACTTTTTTTCTAGTTCATACTTGATATTTATGTGAGGCTGTAAACCCGTGTGGCTCATTCACCACAGGTTCGTAGTTGTGGTTGATAATTTACATAGGGTAGGTACTCTTAAGTTTTCGTTATTTACAAACATGACCCGTCTATGGCAGGACTAAATCTCTCTAGTTATATTACACAAGTAAAGGTTTTGAAAATAAAATAGGACCATGAAACAATAACAGCCTGGTTGATCAGACCCTGATCCACCGGGAGGCCTAGTTGAGGCCCGGGCCACGAGGGCGTTAACCCCTGGAATAACCTCCAGGTAGGTCAACAAATGAAGTGAAATCATATGATTCCATAATGATCTTAGCTGAGCGAAACGTTATGTTGATCAACGCTTCTGTAAAGTGTCTTTTTCACTTAGATTAAACTTTTTTTTTAACAAATTGCTTGTCAGCGGCTTGGTATTTCCCCATACCTTACCTTTGATCTACCTTTAATGAGTTCCAAGAGTTACTACTCTGGTCGCTGAGCGATCAAGAACGGTATCCCTGTGTTGCATAAGCCGAGTCCCCTCTACCTCAATGCACGCAGAATTAATAATAGAGTGTGGCATAAGTTAGTAATGTAGGTAAGTATCACCATTGAAGATTTAAAGCCAATCACTTGGAAACTGATATTCCAAAACCAGTTTGAACCTTCCTCTAAGATACACCAGCTTCGAAAGTTTAAAGCCGATCAGTAGAGACGTTCTTTAGTTATCACAGAGATCATTACCCCATTAATACACTAACACTAAGTTTAAAGCCGCCCAAAAGTTTTTTTTTTCAAGTTACCGGTGTTTACGGTTTAAATTATTATTATAATAATGGGGAACCGCTAAACCCGTAGGATTATGCAGCGCCTGTGGGGAGGGGGAGGGAAGTTATTCACACTCAATTCAGGGAACTGAAGCACAGATCCAATTCCCTAGATCAAGAGCCCCTCACCAGCATCAAGGAAGCTTCCTTGAGGGTTTACGGTTTATTATTGCATGAAACCCAGTATTTTAATTTTACCATTTCAATCCTGTTGCAATACAAACTTGGCTCAGGGACTAATTACCTCAAACTCCTTCTGATATTACTGACTCACGAAATCGCAATGGCACGATTGCAATCGTGTCATTACGATTTCGTGAGTCATGTTGACGGCTTTGAGGGGACTTGAGCTAGAGTTCGTCACGGCCATGCTAACGGGAGATTAGTCTGTAAAAACTTGAATTTGTGGTCACAGTGGTGGCCTATGCTAACCTCTCTATATGGTGTATAAATATACCTAGTTGGATGAATCTTATTGTAGCCAGCTGGTCCAGTGGCTAGCGCGTCGGTCTGGAGTTTTATGACTATCCCCTCCCGTGGTATGGTTTCCTTCTGATATTATCTACTGGCCCATGCTAGACAAGTCAAAGTCACACACACTTAAGAAGGAAGGAGCACTGCAGCAGGCTTACTGCCCTAAGCTAAGCAGGTCCACATCACACCCACTCTCGAAACTCTTCAAAGGTATATCAAATATAACCACATAAGAACCTAGGAAGACTGCAGCTGGCCTTCTGGTCCATACAAGGTAGGTTGTTGTGGTTTGTTCTTATGGGGGAGGGAAGAGGAGTGGTAACTTTCGGGCTGAGGTGGTCGTCCCAGTTCCCATACGCGGGTATAAGCATTGTGGGGGCGGGTTCATCAGGCCAGGTGAAAGCTTCGAGTCACCGGGGTCAGATTTAGGATGGAGGGAATTAAAGGCAGGTAAGTAGTGGTGGTGGTGCAGTGGGTGATGTTTGTTTACAGTTGATGGTTGCTAAGGAATGAGATAATGAAGGGGTGATGAAGAGGTGGTAAAAAGGCGATACATGTGGTGGTGGTTTAAACGTTGCTGGAGAGCTGTATCCAGATTATTTTCACGAAGAGCTAAAACCATAAATATTTCAAGTGATTAGGGAATAGGAGGCAGACCGGATTGATCCGAGGAAGAGCCACCAAGAGCCCTTCACCAGCATCAAGGCACCTGTCTGCCTTGCAGGAAGTGGTAGTGGTGACCTGTGTTAGCAGGATGTGAGCGACAGATGAAGTATATTATTAGTGATGGGTGGTTATCAAAATGTTTGCTGATACTGATACTTGGGCACACCCCTAATTATAAATATGAGCAGAACTGAACTGGAGTAGGTCTACTGGCCTATGCCAGTAGGACTAGGCGCTAGTTCTAAATTTACAGGGGTAAACATCAACGAATGTACAACAGTATGGTATACCTTTGATATACCTTTGAAGAGTTTCGAGAGTTTATCTACTCTCTGAGCCCGGCCATGGGCCAGGCTCGTCTGGTGCTTGCCTGGTCAACCAGGCTGTTGCTGCTGAATGATGATAATCTCACTTCTTTCTGCCGAAATTAACGGCATGACTGCGGAAAACAATTGCATGGACCACTGACATATTGTTGGACGGGTGGTTAGGTACCTGGACAAATCGTTGGGTACTTGAACGAGTCGTTAGATAGTTAAGGTAATTGGACGGGTTATTAGGTAGGTGGACGGGTGGTGAGGCAGCTGTGTACATAATATACACCACATTCACGGGACATAATTCATTCATACGAGGCTAAAAAAATATATGGTGTTGGTGGAGACACTGAGGTGAGAGGTGATCCCTCGTGGAGTGAGTCATCTCTTGTGTAACAAGTGCCGCAGGTTATTTTCTTCCAAGAGAAGTTTCTTTCTAGACTCTCTGGCATCACACATCATTTAAAGAGCCATTTTAACAAGGAAAATCGTGACGTTGTTGTTATGAAGATTTAATGTATGTTTTCTTTTATATTTTGTGCCAAAATGAACGTAACTACCGAATCTTAACTTTGTTAACATTATGGAATATAGTTGAAGGAATCAACATTGTTGACATGCACGAAGACAAGGAAATAAGTAGAGCCTATTCAGGTCACACACAAGTGTGTGTGTGTGTGTGTGTGTGTGTGTACTCACCTAGTTGTGGTTGCAGGGGTCGAGTCATAGCTCCTGGCCCCGCCTCTTCACTGGCCGCTACTGGGTCACTCCCTGCGCCATGAGCTTTATGTGTGTGTGTGTGTGTGTGTGTACTCACCTAGTTGTACTCACCTAGTTGTGGTTGCAGGGGTCGAGTCAAAGCTCCTGGCCCCGCCTCTTCACTGGCCGCTACTGGGTCACTCTCCCTGCGCCATGAGCTTTATCATACCTCTGCAAAGCTATGTATAGAGCCTGCCTCCACTACATCGCTTCCTAAACTATTCACTTCCCGACAACTCTGTGACTGAAGAAATACTTCCTAACATCTCTGTGATTCATCTGAGTCTTCAACTTCCATCTGTGTCCCCTTGTTGTTGTGTCCCATCTCTGGAACATTCTGTCTCTGTCCACTTTGTCAATTCCTCTCAGTATCTTATATGTTGTTATCATGTCTCCCTATCTCTCTGTCCTCCAGTGTCGTCAGGTCGATTTCCCTTAACCTCCCTCGTAGGACATACCCCTTAGCTCCGGGACTAGTCTTGTTGCAAACCTTTGCACTTTCTCGAGCTTCTTCACATGCTTGGCTAGGTGTGGGTTCCAAACTGGTGCTGCATACTCCAATATGGGCCTAACGTACACAGTGTACAGGGTCCTGAACGATTCTTTATTAAGATGTCGGAATGCTGTTCTTAGGTTTGCTAGGCGCCCATATGCTGCAGCAGTTATTTGGTTGATGTGCGCCTCAGGAGATGTGTCTGGTGTTATACTCACCCCAAGATCTTTTTCCTTGATTGATGTGTGTGTGTGTGTGTGTGTGTGTACTCCAGGAAAACGAAGTCGATTTAGATTACTACAGGTGATATTTCTCGTGAATGGCTGTCTGAGTCACAATCATCGATGTGCAAATCATAGGTTATGCATTATTGTCCCCGGGTCAATAATACAAGCAGAGAAGGACTGCAGCAGGTGTGTTGGTCAACGCTAGGTTTGGAATGTCGCCTCGTCACGGGTCGCTAATTGTCCCCGTGATATGGTGTGTTCTAGAAGTCTGGCTAAGCCAAGAGCACGTTGGTTTTGTTCAGTGGTGTTTTGTATAGTAATAGCTGATGCTTGTAACATCATGTAATCTTATCGCCTTCCTCAGTGAGTGAGTTTAGCAACTCACTATGCAGTAAGGTGTGAATGTTACGGTGAACGACCCATGTGTTGTTGGTGTTGCGAATTTTACAATTATATTGGTGTTCTTGTATGCTGGTATTTAAAGTACTTGAAATCTCTCTTGTGTGTTATGTATCACATGCGGTGCACGGATGTAGACTTCGGCAATGTAGATTGGCATATGCATAGTACAAGTCATTTATTGAGGAAATGTTTCTCCACGAGTGGCTTCTCTTGGTGAAACGTTTCTTTAATAAATCCGTGCATGGCTTTACGTACTGTCGGTATCACCACATTTCTTCTCTGGCTTGGGGAAGTCGTAATAACACGATTGCAAACAAAACACAGAATGGGTGGGGCTTGAACCCATGGCAGGGGGTCTTAAAACTCGCAGGCCATGCTAACCTCCCTATGGTGTATATAATTATACCTATTTGGATGACATACTAGGCCGGTGTGTCCCGTGGGTAACAAACTGGGATGCGAGTTTTACAACGCGCTTGTCATAGGTTCGATCCCCCACCCATTCTGTGATGTGTTATCTGGACTCCGGCACTGATGTTACCGTGTGCTGGTGTGGCCACACAAACGTTGAAGAAAGTAGCACTAATAGGCCCGGGTTGGTGACCTCAGGCCTTGAACAGTAATAATCCTAAGCTCAATTTGTGTCTTGTGCCCAGGAAAGTAAGTTCGTAACCTCTCGAATGATGGATAATATCCAGTGATACGATCATTTTGTAGAGTAATCACGTCAAAATTGTTTCCGTGAGTTGATTCAACCTTGCCACGCTGCTCAAATTATCCAGGCGTCTCACCTGTCATTATGCCACTTCCTTAATTCCCTTCAAGAGGGGGCATCCAATCCCACTTTGAACACGAAACAAAAACCAAGGTGATCCTCTTGGTTTTTTTTTTTTAACCTGGATAGCTGGGATGCGCGCAAGTAAATAATAATCAGAATAATAATAATAAACATTACGTAGATGAAATACAGTTTCAGAAATAACAAAAAGGCACAGTACCGTGGCTGGAACAATAAACAAATAACCCACACATGGGAGAGAGGAGCTTACGACGACGTTTCGGTCCGACTTGGACCATTTACAAAGTCATACTAACAAAAAAGAGAGGAGGAGTCTGCTGGACTCTATATATATACTCCCTCCTCACCGTTTTGTTAGTGTGACTTTGTAAATGGTCCAAGTCGGACCGAAACGTCGTCGTAAGCTCCTCTCTCCCATGTGTGGGTTATTTGTATAATTTCAGAGACAGTATTATACGTTTTTATCCTGCTTCCAATAAGCATAATTGTTATACTGCACACTGATAGTAAATTGTGTTTAGCCTAGAATAAATGAACAAAGTCAACATGGTTTAATTCCATCAGAATGTGCCTCTTGACCTCGATTTCTTCAATCAATGTACAGTAAAGGAGGAAGGAGTGTAGGCTTGATTCTCCGTTTGTTAATAGCAAGATAAACTCTACCAGGATATATTTACTGTCTTTTTGACTTGTTTAGGCGCATAATCCTGACATGTTTGTAACATACCTGTGAACAGTTTCGAGGGTTCTACCTCACGTCCAGGACTCAGGCCAGATTTTCTTAGTATCAGCTGATTAACCAAACTGGTTTTGCTGTTACAGGCCGCACAGACCTACGTAACTGTCACAACCAGTCATAACTCCATGTAAACATTGTTGACTTACCCCCAGGGGCTGTCTCAGTGTTATAAAATCAATGGTTGTACCTGTTGGATAAAGGAATGTAGTGAATACCAGGGCAGGAATGCTGGGTAATAGTTTTAAGTGCGTGCCTGACTACTTCTGGTTACCGTGTATACAACACCCACGCCTCGTATACTTACACTCTCCTATGTTCATGTAGGTTTGCCAGGACAGGTCCTGGCCCGGGTCTTCTCCATGTGGTGACCCGGCAGTGGCTCCCGAAGGAGTGTCAGTGTGTACACATGATGTACAGTTTACAGCCCTATGGCGGGGCTAGCCCTATGACAAGGGCACGGCGAGATTACTCTCTCCCTTCTACCTCTAGGAAGGTTTCTTGTTGCTGCCGAAGGGCTTTTGATCCAAGATTGCCCATTCTCCAAGAGATGTATGACCCTTAAGGGTTTAGAAATTCTATATGAATATAAAGACCTCTGTAGATACATGGTTCAGAGAACCGACAAGTTGATAAATTAGACACATGTGCAACACTTGTGTGGCGAAACGTTTCCTCAATAAAGATACCCAAGTGTTGCACATGTGTCTAATTTATCATGAAGACTTCTCCCTCATGACATGGTCGGGTGGTCACACTTGCGTCTCTCGTCAGAGACTGTGAGGGTTCACTCACAGGACGGAGGATCGAGCCTCTAGCGTACTCCTACACCTGTATTCCTTGCAACGTAGTCGAGATACATTATCATCTACACCTGCAAGATTCTGGAGGGTTTGGTCCCAAATCTACACACACACACATCGTTCCCAATGAAAATAGGCGACTCGGGACACGGTGTAAAATACCCCCAGTGAAAAGGAAGAGTGAAGTGAAAATAAGAGAAAATTAAGTGTGAAGGAACCAAGACTTTTCAACACTTCATGGATAAAAAATATATAATACGGTCCTTTACTGAGCATTTCGCCTACACAGTGAGCTTTAAGTAACAACGCCACTGTGCGGGCGAAACGTCGTCAATAAAGGATCGCATTATACTGCATTTGTGTTTTTATCCACGGTGTCGGTATTTTATACCATTTCTTTCCAACAACACTTCATACATAAGAGAAACTACCAACAGGCCCCTGGCTGTTTTCAAGAGAAAACTTGATAACTTGCTCAAATCACTTCCTGGTCAGCCGGGCTGTGGTGCATACCCTGAACTGTATGCGGACATCACCAACAGCCTGGTCGGTCAGGTCATTCACCGGGAGTCTTGGTCTGGGACCAGGCTGTGAGGACGTTAACCTTTAAAACACACACATACTCTCTCTCTCTCTCTCTCTCTATATATATATATATATATATATATATATATATATATATATATATATATAAGAGAGAGAGAGATATATATATATATATATATATATATATATATATATATATATATATATATATATATATATATATATATATAGAGAGAGAGAGAGAGAGAGAGAGAGCTAGCTGGCTGAGAAACACTATACTCGATCCAACGAACTGCCTCTTCTCTCCCCTTTCGTGTGGAGGGTATATTACCGTGACTACGTGGGTAACACCTGTCATGACCGTGGGCAACACCTGTCATGGCCGTGGGTAACACCTGTCATGGCCGTGGGTAACACCTGTCATGGCCGTGGGTAACACCTGTCATGACCGTGGGCAACACCTGTCATGGCCGTGGGTAACACCTGTCATGGCCGTGGGTAACACCTGTCATGACCGTGGGCAACACCTGTCATGGCCGTGGGTAACACCTGTCATGGCCGTGGGTAACACCTGTCATGGCCGTGGGTAACACCTGTCATGACCGTGGGCAGTACCTGTCATGACCGTGGGCAGTACCTGTCATGACCGTGGGCAGTACCTGTCATGACCGTGGGCAGTACCTGTCATGACCGTGGGCAGTACCTGTCATGACCGTGGGCAGTACCTGTCATGACCGTGGGCAGTACCTGTCATGGCCGTGGGTAACACCTGTCATGACCGTGGGCAGTACCTGTCATGGCCGTGGGTAACACCTGTCATGGCCGTGGGCAACACCTGTCATGGCCGTGGGTAACACCTGTCATGACCGTGGGTAACACCTGTCATGGCCGTGGGTAACACCTGTCATGGCCGTGGGTAACACCTGTCATGACCGTGGGCAACACCTGTCATGGCCGTGGGTAACACCTGTCATGGCCGTGGGTAACACCTGTCATGACCGTGGGCAACACCTGTCATGGCCGTGGGTAACACCTGTCATGGCCGTGGGTAACACCTGTCATGGCCGTGGTAACACCTGTCATGACCGTGGGCGTACCTGTCATGACCGTGGGCAGTACCTGTCATGACCGTGGGCAGTACCTGTCATGACCGTGGGCAGTACCTGTCATGACCGTGGGCAGTACCTGTCATGACCGTGGGCAGTACCTGTCATGACCGTGGGCAGTACCTGTCATGGCCGTGGGTAACACCTGTCATGACCGTGGGCAGTACCTGTCATGGCCGTGGGTAACACCTGTCATGGCCGTGGGCAACACCTGTCATGGCCGTGGGTAACACCTGTCATGACCGTGGGCAACACCTGTCATGGCCGTGGGTAACACCTGTCATGACCGTGGGCAACACCTGTCATGGCCGTGGGTAACACCTGTCATGACCGTGGGCAGTACCTGTCATGACCGTGGGTAACACCTGTCATGACCGTGGGTAACACCTGTCATGACCGTGGGCAACACCTGTCATGGCCGTGGGTAACACCTGTCATGACCGTGGGCAACACCTGTCATGGCCGTGGGTAACACCTGTCATGACCGTGGGCAGTACCTGTCATGACCGTGGGTAACACCTGTCATGACCGTGGGCAACACCTGTCATGACCGTGGGCAACACCTGTCATGGCCGTGGGTAACACCTGTCATGACCGTGGGCAGTACCTGTCATGACCGTGGGTAACACCTGTCATGACCGTGGGCAACACCTGTCATGACCGTGGGCAACACCTGTCATGACCGTGGGCAACACCTGTCGACGCTTCCTACAGAACACCGGTAATTTGTTGCTGATAGTTGCCATAGCAATGGTTTTGTTTACGCTATAGTATATCTCATGGTCCAGGTGTCATGACACCGTTATGTGTCATGACACCGTTATTTTTCATGATACCGTTATGTCATGACACCGTTATGTGTCATGACGACGTTATGAGTGTCATGACACCGTTATGAGTCGTAATACCGTTATGAGTGTGTCATAACCTAGTGTGTGAGTATGTCATGACCGTTAGTGTGTATGACACCGTCATGACGTGTGTTGACACAGTTCATGAGTGTGTGTTGACACTGTTCATGAGAGTGTGTTGACACTGTTCATGAGTGTGTGTTGACACTGTTCATGAGTGTGTGTTGACACTGTTCATGAGTGTGTGTTGACACTGTTCATGAGTGTGTGTTGACACTGTTCATGAGTGTGTGTTGACACTGTTCATGAGTGTGTGTTGACACTGTTCATGAGTGTATGTTGACACTGTTCATGAGTGTGTGTTGACACTGTTCATGAGTGTGTGTTGACACTTCATGAGAGTGTGTTGACACTGTTCATGAGTGTGTGTTGACACTGTTCATGAGTGTGTGTTGACACTTCATGAGTGTGTGTTGACACTTCATGAGAGTGTGTTGACACTTCATGAGAGTGTGTTGACACTTCATGAAGTGTGTGACACTTCATGAGTGTGTGTTGACACTTCATGAGAGTGTGTTGACACTTCATGAGAGTGTGTTGACACTGTTCATGAGTGTGTGTTGACACTTCATGAGAGTGTGTTGACACTTCATGAGTGTGTGTTGACACTTCATGAGAGTGTGTTGACACTTCATGAGAGTGTGTTGACACTTCATGAGAGTGTGTTGACACTTCATGAGAGTGTGTTGACACTGTTCATGAGTGTGTGTTGACACTGTTCATGAGTGTGTGTTGACACTGTTCATGAGTGTGTGTTGACACTGTTCATGTGTGTGTTAACGTAGTGAGGTGTTGACACTTCATGAAGTGTGTTGACACTGTTCATGAGGTGTGTTGACACTGTTCATGAGTGTGTTGACACTTCATGAGTGTGTGTTGACACTTCATGAGTGTGTTGACACTTCATGAGAGTGTGTTGACACTTCATGAGAGTGTGTTGACACTTCATGAGTGTGTGTTGACACTTCATGAGAGTGTGTTGACACTTCATGAGAGTGTGTTGACACTGTTCATGAGTGTGTGTTGACACTTCATGAGAGTGTGTTGACACTTCATGAGTGTGTGTTGACACTTCATGAGAGTGTGTTGACACTTCATGATGTCGTGTGGGTCTTGGGAGAGATATATAGGAGGTCAAAGATACTCAAGATACTCCTTGTTGGATGGTTACGGTATATTTACAGTAATTAGAGGAGAGTCCAGCACACCTTCTGTCTCGCCTGTAGGTCTAACGTAGTGAGGCCGTCTGCCTATGATAGGCTGTGCACATGCGCTGAGCCTCTGACGTCAGCGGGTACCGTGACGTCACACGCAAAGGGACCAGCTGTATAAAGATATACTAAACAAGTGTATCTATGATACTGACACGACAATGAGAGTGTGTTGACACTTCATGAGAGTGTGTTGACACTTCATGAGAGTGTGTTGACACTTCATGAGAGTGTGTTGACACTTCATGAGTGTGTGTTGAGACTTCATGAGAGTGTGTTGACACTTCATGAGTGTGTGTTGAGACTTCATGAGAGTGTGTTGACACTTCATGAGAGTGTGTTGACACTTCATGAGAGTGTGTTGACACTTCATGAGTGTGTGTTGACACTTCATGAGTGTGTGTTGATGAGTTTCATTATGAATTGCTTCAAAGAAGAGAACAAAACTGCTTTTCTAAAGTGGCCAGTGACCAATGTCATGTCTTGATGCTGTTGGAAGTCTCTTAAAGATCCAACGAATTGGAGCTACTCTTTACTTCCTCAGATCAAACCTGTTTACCTCTCAATCCCCATCCGTGGGCTTGGAAGCCAGGAATCAACTCCTGCAAACACAACTAGACGCTTTATGATTCCCTACTGGTTTAGCGCATCATGTATGGGAGAACAGATGAGACGTCACTGCTCCTGGGCCCACTTAGGGCACGGTAAAATATACACTCACTTATTTTAGTGTGACAGTCGCATGTCTGACGTTCTTAGCCAAAATGATGTACTGAGGTTGATTAGGAAGAGGGGCTGCCATCCCTTATTCCCTCACCACTCACCCTAACTTATCTTCCCACCCATTCTCTCATTTACATTGCTATTCCTTCTTTGTCACCCACGCACCCTTCCTTATCCGTCTCTCTTGTTTAAAAATAGCAACTACAAAAACCTGGGCCTGGTGTCCTCGATGTTTACTGCTTGGCCACACCTGCACCACCCAGCCACACCTGCACCACCCAGCCACACACCTGCACTCCCAGCCACACCTGCACCACCCAGCCACACCTGCACCACCCAGCATCTGACTGTTATAAACTGACAATCTTACTGTTAATCACCAGTCTGCGGATTTGATAAAAAGAAGAAGTGTAATATGCAACTTCCTTTACTGAATGAAGAAATATTGTACAAATATGTCTTGAAATTTGTATAAAATACCGACAAGTTGATGATTAAGACACATTTGCAACAGTTGGGTGTCTTTACTGTTGAAACGTTTCAAAAATGTTGGTCAGTCCCTCATCTGAGGGACTGACCACCTCAAATATATTTCTACAAGGTTGATGGACTGATTACATCTTCATTTCACTACTACACCTCTGTATTTGACTGAAGAAGTCTACTGTGTAGGCGAAACGTTTCAACAATACAGATACCCAACTGTTGCACATGTGTCTTAATCATGTGTAAATATACTTACACACTAACTGCCTGAGAGAAAAAAAAAGATACAGTCCATAATATAAAGCAAATGATACCTGATTACAGGTTTATCTACCTGTGTGTCAACATCTAAGTTACCTTTTATATTCCTTTGTTCCGAGAGTTTTTCTACTACCAGAGCCCGACCTTGGGCCAGGCTCGTCTGGTGCTTGCCTGATCAGCCAGGCTGTTGCTGCTGGTGGCTCGCTGGCCCACGTATCCATCACAACCTGGTTGTCTGGTACCCTGGTTAAGACAAACGATAAGTAGTCTAACAGGTGGCTAATATAAAACAAACTCACGAAGGCCGGAACAAGTAGTAGGAAAGTGTACAACTCACCAGCACATGACACCGAGCCCCGCAGTGCATGTGTACACACACGGGACATGTACATAGCTTTAAGAAGAGATACGGTAAAGCTAATGGAGCAGGGAGAGAGTGGGCCTAGTAGCGACGAGTGAAGACGCGGGGCCAGGAGCTGTGAATCTGCTCCTGCAACCACAAATAGGTGAGTACATACAAACACACACGCGCGCGCGCGCGCGGGGAATCGACAAGGTAGATAGTGACAGGATGTTCCAGAGAGGGAACACAGAAACAAGGGGACACAACTGGAAGCTGAAGACTCAGATGAGTCAAAGGGATGTTAGGAAGCTTTTCTTCAGCCATAGAGTAGTTAGGAAGTGGAATAGTCTAGCGAACGATGTAGTGGAGGCAGGAACCATACATAGTTTTAAGACAAGGTATGATAAAGCTCATGGAGCAGGGAGAGAAGAGACCCAGTAGCGGACAGCGAAGAGGCGGGGCCAGGAGCTGAGTCTCGACCCCTGCAACCACAATTAGGTGAGTACGCGCGCGTGTATATTAAATGTGTGTTGCTCTATTAGGCCTTTAGGTAGGCTCGTTCAGATACGCCCAACTTTCCAAAATCTTTTCAGAAAATAATATTGGGTGCATTGGTATGTATATAATTTTTCTGTGAATTAACATTAACAAGTTTTGATTAAAAAATTAGGCAAACAAGTAAGCAAACTTAGAATTCATATAATGAAGTTTAATCCTATCCAACCTATCTTAAACCAGCCTAAGTCTAGTTGGTATTTATAATACCATTATTATTATTATTATTACAATCAGAACTAAGCACTAAACCCACCAGGAAAATAATACCAATAGAATATAATTTACGATACTTCGATTGATTTTCGTGAAGTTCTTACAACAATAATTTCAGTCTTGGCTTGTGACAAAATTATTGTTGCTTTTGAAACCACGATCTTCCATATATATATATATATATATATTATATATATATATATATATATATATATATATATATATATATATATATATATATATATATATATATATATGCGCAAGTGGGCGAGGGTCTTGGACTTCCAGCAAGCATGTGTGAGCGTGTTAGGAGTGAATGGAGACGAATAGTTTTTGGGACCTGACGAGCTGTTGGAGTGTGAGCAGGGTAACATTTTGTGAAGGGATTCAGGGAAACCAGTTAATTGATTAGTTGGACTTGAGTCCTGGAAATGGGAAGTACAATGCCTGCACTTTAAAGGAGGGGTCTGGGATAGTGACAGCTGGGAGGGACTTTTCTCAGCTGTCGTATCTGAGCTCCTCTGCAAAGACAGTGATTTATGTATGAGTGTGGTGAAAGTGTTGAATGATGATGAAAGTATTTTCTTTTTGGGGATTTTCTTTCTTTTTGGGTCACCCTGCCTCGGTGGGAGACCCCCGACTTGTTGGAAAAAAATATGCGCAAGTGAATTGCAGGGTTAATAACCCAGATGCAGTCGATAGTCTTTAAATTCAGGAGCAGCAACAACAGTAGTAGTAGCAGCAACAACAGTAGTAGTAGTAGCATAACAGCAGCAGAAGCAGAAGCAACAACAGCAATAGTAGCAGCAGCAGCAGCAGCAGCAGCTCAGTGGAACTGCTATAGTGGGTTGGGTAACCCAGGTATTGTTACTAAATATAGTGGGTTGGGTAACCCAGGTATTGTTACTAAATATAGTGGGTTGGGTAACCCAGGTATTGTTACTAAATATAGTGGGTTGGGTAACCCAGGTATTGTTACTAAATATAGTGGGTTGGGTAACCCAGGTATTGTTACTAAATATAGTGGGTTGGGTAACCCAGGTATTGTTACTAAATAGTTGCATGACAAAAACTACAATCTAGTGCAACTTGCTACGGAAGTTTCATTTTAGAAAGCTTTCATGACAGCACCATGCATAGACAGTGCTTAAAGTGTTCACCCCAGTTAAGTAAACACTTGCTGGGGCCACGACCAGGTCCACTTTATTCTTAATATTACCAACTCAGGGTTACTAACCCGGGATAATCCCGGAAATTTAATAAGCCAGGATAACCCTGGAGGATTAACCAGAAAATCCCAGGAGGTTTAGAAACACGGGATAACCCTCACGAAATCATAATAACACGATTGCAAACAAAACACGGACCGGTTGGGGGGGGGGAAGATGGGGCTTGAACCTAAGAAGTCAATTCGTGTGATTTCCAGTGATGTCCTTAGGATCTCGTAGGATGCCACCCACAACAGTCGGCTAACATCCAGTAACCTACTTACTGCTGGGTGAACAGGGGCAGTAGGTTCTCAGACGTCCCCATATGTCTACCCGCCCAGAATTAAATCCTGGTCATTCTATTCTGAGATGGATGCACTGGTCATTCTATTCTGATATGGATGCACTGGTCATTCTATTCTGTGATGGATGCACTGGTCATTCTATTCTGAGATGGATGCACTGGTCATTCTATTCTGAGATGGATGCACTGGTCATTCTATTCTGAGATGGATGCACTGGTCATTCTATTCTGTGATGGATGCACTGGTCATTCTATTCTGAGATGGATGCACTGGTCATTCTATTCTGAGATGGATGCACTGGTCATTCTATTCTGAGATGGATGCACTGGTCATTCTATTCTGAGATGGATGCACTGGTCATTCTATTCTGAGATGGATGCACTGGTCATTCTATTCTGTGATGGATGCACTGGTCATTCTATTCTGAGATGGATGCACTAGTCATTCTATTCTGAGATGGATGCACTGGTCATTCTATTCTGAGATGGATGCACTGGTCATTCTATTCTGAGATGGATGCACTGGTCATTCTATTCTGAGATGGATGCACTGGTCATTCTATTCTGAGATGGATGCACTGGTCATTCTATTCTGAGATGGATGCACTGGTCATTCTATTCTGAGATGGATGCACTGGTCATTCTATTCTGAGATGGATGCACTGGTCATTCTATTCTGAGATGGATGCACTGGTCATTCTATTCTGAGATGGATGCACTAGTCATTCTATTCTGAGATGGATGCACTGGTCATTCTATTCTGAGATGGATGCACTGGTCATTCTATTCTGAGATGGATGCACTGGTCATTCTATTCTGAGATGGATGCACTGGTCATTCTATTCTGAGATGGATGCACTGGTCATTCTATTCTGAGATGGATGCACTGGTCATTCTATTCTGAGATGGATGCACTGGTCATTCTATTCTGAGATGGATGCACTGGTCATTCTATTCTGAGATGGATGCACTGGTCATTCTATTCTGAGATGGATGCACTGGTCATTCTATTCTGAGATGGATGCACTGGTCATTCTATTCTGAGATGGATGCACTGGTCATTCTATTCTGAGATGGATGCACTGGTCATTCTATTCTGAGATGGATGCACTACAACTGACCTACTGATCACCTCTCCCTTGTAAAACATTGCAAAGATAAAAATACACATATAAATAAAAATATAAAGTAGGTAGATGTTAGCAAACGTTGAGAGTGAAGAAACTGGCCATGTGTGGGCGCACCAGAGTGCAACCCGGGATTATGTTGCCTACTTTGCTCACTAGTTCCGTGTTACAAGCAGCCTTGTAACTGTCTACTGGTAAGTTGCTCAACACGCATGTTTGTTGTCTTCTCTTGTTTATTGCTAGCTTCTCACAAGTGTTTTTTTGTAAATATAATTATTATCATTATCATAATAATAATAATAATAATAATAAAGACGTTACCATTTTTACTTACACTAATTATATTTTCTCACCTTTTTCTTCTCCTTGTTACTTCCCATCTCTTTATTCTTCCCTTACTCTTCTTTCTCCCATTCCTCTCCGAATTTCTCCTCTCACTCTTGCATTCACCTTCCCTTCCCGCAGTCCTCTCTTCTCCCTTTCTTCCTTCCCTTTACTCACTCTTCCACCTTTTTCCCCTTCCCTCACACTTCCTTCCCGTCTCCGACTCTTACCTTCCCCCCCCCCATACACACACTGTGTATGTTTGTGTGTTTAAGTTCAACTGTCATATAAGGTCTAGTGTGTTTAAGTATATTGTGTTATATTTTCATATATTTTGTTTTCCCCCATGAAGACGTTAATTTGTGAAGAGTGCCAGCAGCAGGTGTTTGATAGTTTGGTTCATTAATGCTGGACGCAGTGGTGGAGTGGGCAGCGCCCTTGCTGCATCACAGGCACCCGCAAGAGTCCATGGTCGTCATGTCACACAACGAGACACACAGGAACTTGAGAATACATCTTCCTTTAGCTTTATCTTACTGGAAAACATCTAGCAAGAAAAAAAATTGTCTGTAGCCTATGGTGAGGAGTTACTGAAGCACTGGTCCGTGGTTCGATTCCAGGTACGGGTGGAAACATTGGAACATGTTTCCTGAAGACACCTGCTGTCCCTGTTCACCTAGCCATAAATAGGTACCTGGGTGTTATCCGACTAGTGTGGGTCGCATCCTACCTGGAGTCTACCTGGAGGGCATTCCGGGGATCGACGCCCCCGCGGCCCGGTCTATGACCAGCCCTCCCGGTGGATAAGGGCCTGATCCTGGGGACAAAATTGACCTAATTTGCCCGAAATGCTCTGCATAACCAGGGACTTTCTATACAGCATGCCATTGATGTCAGCTATGGTCTGTGTAAGTTGTATCATGTACTTGTAGAAATAAAGATTATTATTATTATTAATTAATAATCAGCGCGGTGGCTCTCCCGTGGCACCCTGTAGATCCCACGGCTGCCACATTCACTTTTATGTTAGCAGAAATTAGGGGTGTGCCAAAGTATTGGTGTCGGTTAATTTTGGTATCGATATCGGCCAAAAAAAATGGTATTGCCTCATCACTAGTAGAAACCTCGGGCCGGGGCTCGGGCCCGGGTTAACTGACTACACCACTAGTTACCACCTTTTACATTCTTATTATGTTTAGAAGTGCTAAACCTGTAGGGGGCTATTCAGCACATGGGGAATGAGAGGCAAATAGGTTTAATCCAAAGAAGGGGAGGGCAAATCCAATTCCTTAGATCCAAAGCCCCTACCAACATGAAGGAACCATTGTTGTGGTGTTCTTGATGAGTGATATTAAGTTGTAATGATAGTTGTTGTGCTGGTGACACCATTCTTGTGTGGAAGAGCGTGTTTACCAGCGCTGCTTCTTGCCTCACCTCCACCATAGGCAGAGAACACTCACAAATTGCTTTAGAAAGACACCTGAGAAAACACTAGGACATGTTAGAAAATATTTGGGTCCTGGGACCTTGATCACTTCTAACATACAGAGGTTGACCTGAAGAATATCATTTTGGGATGATGACAGGTGGACAATGGTTTTAAGTTGGAAAAAATCAGATTCAGGAAGGATATAGGAAAGCACTGGTTTGGTAACAGAGTTGTGGGTGAGTGGAACAAATTCCCGAGTACCCTCATAGAAGCTAAGACTTTGTGTAGTTTTAAAAATAGGTTAGATAAATGCATGAGTGGGTGTGGGTGGGTGTGAGTTAGACCTGACTAGCTTGTGCTACTAGGTCAGATGCCGTGCTCCTTCCTTAAGTGAATGTGACTGACCTGACTAGGTTACGGCATTGGCTTAAGCCAGTGGGAGAATTGAACCTGTCTCGCATGGGACAGTAGGCCTGCTGCAGTGTTTCTTCTTTCTTATGTGACTCCTAACAACACTGGAGTCACATGATCCCATTGTCCACCTGTCATCATCCCAACATGTCATTCTTCAGGTCACCTTGTGTCACTCACACCTCACTCTCCGACTATATATTCTGTCTATATGTTAGAAGTGATCAAAGTCCAAGGACAGAAACGTTTTCTAATATGTTTTAGTGTTTGCTCACGTTTCTTTCTAAACCAATTTGTCAGTATCCATTGCCAAGGTTTATTCAAGAAAACACTACGTGAAAAAATACACAAATAACGACGTTTCGGTCCGACTTTGATTATTTAAATATCTTTGTAAATGATCCAAGTCGGACCGAAACGTCGTCATAAACTTCTCTCTCCTATGTTTGGGTTATTTGTGTTTTGTTCTAGTCACGGTATTGTGCCTTCTTGTTCTTTACAAGGAAAAAAGGACCCGTATCAAGTTATTTTTCCTGAGGGAAGCAATAAGGAGGAAGTGGTGGGAGAGGAAGAGAAGAGGGCGCTGACTTTCCAGGAGGAAGTGGTGGGAGAGGAAGAGAAGAGGGTGCTGACTTTCCAGGAAGAAGTGGTGGGAGAGGAAGAGAAGAGGGCGCTGACTTTCCAGGAGGAAGTGGTGGGAGATGAAGAGAAGAGGGTGCTGACTTCCAGGAGGAAGTGGTGGGAGATGAAGAGAAGAGGGTGCTGACTTTCCAGGATGAAGTGGTGGGAGAGGAAGAGAAGAGGGTGCTGACTTTCCAGGAGGAAGTGGTGGGAGATGAAGAGAAGAGGGTGCTGACTTTCCAGGAGGAAGTGGTGGGAGAGGAAGAGAAGAGGGTGCTGACTTTCCAGGAGGAAGTGGTGGGAGAGGAAGAGAAGAGGGTGCTGACTTTTCAGGAGGAAGTGGTGGGAGATGAAGAGAAGAGGGCGCTGACTTTCCAGGAGGAAGTGGTGGGAGAGGAAGAGAAGAGGGCGCTGACTTTCCAGGAGGAAGTGGTGGGAGATGAAGAGAAGAGGGCGCTGACTTTCCAGAAGGAAGTGGTGGGAGAGGAAGAGAAGAGGGTGCTGACTTTCCAGGAGGAAGTGGTGGGAGAGGAAGAGAAGAGGGCGCTGACTTTCCAGGAGGAAGTGGTGGGAGATGAAGAGAAGAGGGCGCTGACTTTCCAGGAGGAAGTGGTGGGAGAGGAAGAGAAGAGGGTGCTGACTTTCCAGAAGTAAGTGGTGGGAGATGAAGAGAAGAGGGTGCTGACTTTCCAGGAGGAAGTGGTGGGAGAGGAAGAGAAGAGGGTGCTGACTTTCCAGGAGGAAGTGGTGGGAGAGGAAGAGAAGAGGGTGCTGACTTTCCAGGAGGAAGTGGTGGGAGAGGAAGAGAAGAGGGTGCTGACTTTCCAGGAGGAAGTGGTGGGAGAGGAAGAGAAGAGGGCCCTGACTTTCCAGGAGGAAGTGGTGGGAGATGAAGAGAAGAGGGTGCTGACTTTCCAGGAGGAAGTGGTGGGAGAGGAAGAGAAGAGGGCGCTGACTTTCCAGGAGGAAGTGGTGGGAGATGAAGAGAAGAGGGCGCTGACTTTCCAGAAGGAAGTGGTGGGAGAGAAGAGAAGAGGGTGCTGACTTTCCAGGAGGAAGTGGTGGGAGAGGAAGAGAAGAGGGCGCTGACTTTCCAGGAGGAAGTGGTGGGAGATGAAGAGAAGAGGGCGCTGACTTTCCAGGAGGAAGTGGTGGGAGAGGAAGAGAAGAGGGTGCTGACTTTCCAGAAGTAAGTGGTGGGAGATGAAGAGAAGAGGGTGCTGACTTTCCAGGAGGAAGTGGTGGGAGAGGAAGAGAAGAGGGTGCTGACTTTCCAGGAGGAAGTGGTGGGAGAGGAAGAGAAGAGGGTGCTGACTTTCCAGGAGGAGTGGTGGGAGATGGGAAAAGAAGAGGGTGCTGACTTTCCAGGAGGAAGTGGTGGGAGAGGAAGAGAAGAGGGTGCTGACTTTCCAGGAGGAAGTGGTGGAGAGAGAGAAGACCCGACTTTCAGAGGAGTGGTGGAGATGAAAGAGGGTGCTGACTTTCCAGGAGGAAGTGGTGGGAGAGGAAGAGAAGAGGGCGCTGACTTTCCAGGAGGAAGTGGTGGGAGATGAAGAGAAGAGGGTGCTGACTTTCCAGGAGGAAGTGGTGGGAGAGGAAGAGAAGAGGGTGCTGACTTTCCAGGAGGAAGTGGTGGGAGAGGAAGAGAAGAGGGCGCTGACTTTCCAGGAGGAAGTGGTGGGAGATGAAGAAAGAGGTGCTGACTTTCCAGGAGGAAGTGGTGGAGAGGAAGAGAAGAGGGCGCTGACTTTCCAGGAGGAAGTGGTGGAGAGTAAGAAGAGGGTGCTGACTTTCCAGGAGGAAGTGGTGGGAGAGGAAGAGAAGAGGGTGCTGACTTTCCAGGAGGAAGTGGTGGGAGAGGAAGAGAAGAGGGCGCTGACTTTCCAGGAGGAAGTGGTGGGAGAGGAAGAGAAGAGGGTGCTGACTTTCCAGGAGGAAGTGGTGGGAGATGAAGAGAAGAGGGTGCTGACTTTCCAGGAGGAAGTGGTGGGAGAGGAAGAGAAGAGGGCGCTGACTTTCCAGGAGGAAGTGGTGGGAGATGAAGAGAAGAGGGTGCTGACTTTCCAGGAGGAAGTGGTGGGAGAGGAAGAGAAGAGGGTGCTGACTTTCCAGGAAAAAAACAGATGAGATCCAATGTTTTGTAGCCGTAGAAGAAAACATTAAAATCACCATGGTTAGACGAGTTACTCCAGCGAGAAACACAAACAAGTGTGCGACTAACGGAAGAACACACCACCACACAACGCTGGGCCAAACTTTTTTTTTTGAGTTCTCCACAAATGTGAAAGGTTACACAGCAGGGTGGTGGAGCACCTACCTGCTCCAGGAAGGCTCCTCTCACATGCTATACCCCTATTATTATTACTATTATTTTGTTTTATTTTTTATTTTATTTTTATTATGTTATGTTAATAATAATATCAATAATAATATTAATATAATTATATTATTATTATTATTATTATTATTATTATTATTATTATTGTAAAAACGCTAACCCGTTAGGGTCGTACAGTGCCTGGGAAATGTCTGATAATCAGGTTTCTTCCAAGTAAAGGGACAACAGTGCCAGTTATTTGGATGACAAGCCCTCAACTTCATGAAGACAATCTAGCAGCTAGTTAACTTGGATGTTGGTTTCTATCACGTAAGATGACAGATAAATCTTACGAACTTCCGTTTGCATTCAGTATACACATACCTTTTAATTTTTTGTATCCTTCTTAATAGTTCTTAATCGTGTAATATTTCCTCTTCAACCGGGCCGTGGGGAGGATAATCCCCAGAACCACTAACAGATCACCCTCATTCCTGGGGGGAGTAAGTGCGTGGGAGTCTAGGTCTGCAGGAGAGTTATGTGGGAGTGTGTATGCATGGCAGCTAGTGTGTAGGCTTGGCAACTGGTGTGTGGTAGTGTATGCATGACAGCAGGTGTTTGGGCGTGGCAGCAGGTTTGTGGGAGTGTATGCATGACAGTAGATGTGTGGGCGTGGCAGGTGGAGTGTACAGTAGCGTGAGAGCCAGGCAGGCATCACACACACACACGCACGCAACACTCATCTTATTTCCTCGCAAAACTTTACTTCTGCTGCGATTGTTTTTTACTATATATGTCAACAAGTGCTAAAAGTGTAAAGTGGGAGATAATCAGCTATGATTCAAGGAAGGGCGACTAATACTATAGATAAGCATCAAAGAACTTACGTTGAAAACGTTTTGACTTTTATATATATATATATATATATATATATATATATATATATATATATATATATATATATATATATATATATATAGAATGGAAGAAATCATAGTATAATGCGTGACTGCTCACACACATCTTCAGATGTATGTGTAAACACTTGAAAGCACTCAAGTTTTGCTTGTTTATTTTTCACTGTAGTATTGTGTGTGTGTGTGTACTTTCCTATATGTGGTTGTGGGGGGGTCGATTCACCGCTCCTGGCTCCACACCAGGTGTGTGTGTGTGTGTGTGTATACTCACCTATATGTGGTTGCATGGGTCAGTTCACAGCTTCTGGCCCCGCCTCTTCGCTGGTCATTACTAGGTCCAATCTCCCGGCTACAAGAGCCTTGTCATACCTCTTCTTAAAGCTATGTATGGATCCCCCTCTACCACTTCTTTCTCCAGATTGTTCCACTTCATGGCAACTCTAAGGCTTAAAAAATACTTCCTAACATCACTGTGACTCATCTGAGTTTTCAATTTCCAGTTGTTCCCTCTTGTTCCTATTTCCCATCTCTGAAACATTTTGCCCCTTGTTCACCTTGCCAATTCCTCTCAGTATTTTGTACGTTATCATATCCCCCTAGTCATTCTGTCCTCCAGTTGAGTTTCCTTAACCTCTCCTCACAGGACACCCCTTAGCTCCAGGACTAATCTTGTTGCAAACCTCTGCACCTTTCCCCATTTTTGACGTGCTTGACCAAGTGTGGGTTCCATGCTGATGCTGCGTACTCCAATATGGGCCTGATGTACACGGTGTACAGTGTCCTGAATGAATCCTTACTTAGATGTCAAAACGCTGTTCTTAGATTTACCAGACGCGCATTTGTTGCCACAGTTATTTGATTGAAGTACGCCTCAGAGATATGCTCGGTATGATACTCACCCCAAGGTCTTTCTCGAGTGAGGTTTGCAACATTTTCTGCCCGAGCCTGTACTCCTTCTGCGGTCTTCTTTGTCCTTCCCCAAGCTTCATAACTTTGCACTTGCTGGGGTTATAAACCAGGAACCATCTGTCAGACAAAGCCTTCAGTCTGTCCAGATGTCTTTGTAGCCTTTACAGGTTCTCATCCGCTTGTATTATCCTCATTAGTTTGATGTCGTCTGCGAACAGGAATACCTCTGACTATCCCTTCTGCCATGTCATTCTCGTATACAAGAAACAGCACGAGCCCTAGGACTGATTACTGTGGAATCCCATTCGTTACATCCACCTATTCCGACACCTCGCTACGGACCATCACTCTGTTCTTTCCTGTCAGGTATTCCCCAATACATTGCAGTGCTTTTCCTATTAATCCTGTCTGTTCATCTAGCTTTAGTACCAGTCTCTTGTGCGGTACTGTGTCAAAAACTAGTGTGTGTGTGTGTGTGTGTGTGTGTGTGTGTGTGTGTGTGTGTGTGTGTGTGTGTGTGCAGCACGGGTCATGATCTACGGAACCATCAACAATAGTAATACTATGCTAGATCCTACTTTGTCTAGTACTTTTGTGCTAGATCCTGCACTATTTAGTTCTAGGCTAGGTCTTACACAATCTAGCTCTCCTAGGCTAGGTCTTACACAGTCTAGCTCTCCTAGGCTAGGTCTTGCACAATCTAGCTCTCCTAGGCTAGGTCTTGCACAGTCTAGCTCTCCTAGGCTAGGTCTTACACAGTCTAGCTCTCCTAGGCTAGGTCTTGCACAATCTAGCTCTCCTAGGCTAGGTCTTGCACAGTCTAGCTCTCCTAGGCTAGGTCTTGTGCACAATCTAGCTCTCCTAGGCTAGGTCTTTTAATAAGTCCAACACTACTCCTAGGAGTAATACACATAATCACTCTTAGGAGTAATTATGTTAGGTCTAATGGAACACAATCTTACTATCATAACCGCAAGGAAAATGACAGGCCGGATAACTAGAACCTTCAAAACAAGGGAAGCCACGCCAGTGATGATACTCTTCAAGATGTAAATAGCGTGCTAAAAATATCTAGTATTGACAGGACTCGCAGGCATTGGCTTTAAGTTGGATAAATTCAGATTCAGGAAGGATATAGGAAAACATTGGTTTGGTAATAGAGTTGTCGATGAGTGGAACAAACTCCCGAGTACAGTTATAGAGGCTAAAACGTTGTGTAGTTTTAAAAATAGGCTAGATAAATATATGAGTGGGTGCGGGTGGGTGTGAGTTGGTTCTGACTAGCTTGTGCTACTAGGTCAGATGCCGTGCTCCTTCCTTAAGTGAATGTAACCTGACCTGGATGGGTCGGGGCATTGGCTTAAGCCGGTGGGAGACTTGGACCTGCCTTGCATGGGCCAGTAGGCCTGCTGCAGTGTTCCTTCTTTCTTATGTTCTTAAATCACTTGTTCTCTCTAGGCTGGAGTACTGCAGTACTTTAACAGCTTCGTTCAAGGCAGGTGAAATTGCACATCCGGAGACTGAGTAGAGAACCTTCACTGTTCGTATTAATTTAGTCAAACACCTAAAATACTGGAAACTTTAATTCTCTCGATGTTAACTCCTTGGAATGTAGGCGAGAAAGATGCATTATAATCTACACCTGAAAAAATCTAGGATTTATTTCAAATTTGTATACACAAATCATTCCCCATTAAAGAGGCTTGACATACAATGCCAAATACCCCAAAGAAAAGCAAGGGTGCAGGGAGCATGCTATAGGAAAATTGAATAGTGTGAAGCGACTAAGGGTTTTCAATACTCTTCCTTTATACATACGGGGGATTACCAACAACCCCCTGGCTGTCTTCAACAAGGAGTAGGACATGTTTCTCAGGTCAATGCCTGATCAACCGGGCTGTGGTGCTTACCTTGGATTTCATGCGGCTAGCACCAACATCCTGGTTGATCAGGCCATCTACCGGGAGGCCTGGTCTGGGACCGGACCGCGAGGGCGTTGACCCTTGGAACACTCCATTAGGTTCTACACCCTCTCACGCTATGCTAGGTCCTACACTGTCTTGTGTCTAGTCATGCGCCAGTTCTTACACCTAGTCCTATGTTGGGTATCATACTGCATTGTGTACTCCTATGCTAGGTTCTATACTGTCTAGTCCTGTGTTAGGCTCTACATTTCTTTTTGCGTTAGGACAGTCTAGATGCTTCGAGTACGGAAGTTACTAGCACTGACCTACGCTAAGTGCTATGCTTGGTCCTAGATCAGATTCTTACACAATAATACACTGCGCAGACCTTGACTCACTTGTTCTTGATCAGGCAAGGTCAGGCAGGTTAAGCAACCCTCCCGTTTAACACTGCCCAGTCTGGGTTGGCAGCCCTGCCTAAACATGTTTCCAGGCACCGAGGGAAAAAAACCAGTGAGGTTTTTATAGCGATTCAATGTATCTGAAGATTTTTGTTAATGTTTATATCGAGGTTAAGATGATATTTTGATTCTGGATTGTTGAAGACTCGGTGTTGGAGTTTATGCCAGTGTTATGTAAATTTTGGTGGTGGTGGTGGTGAGGGCGGGGTAGTCCAGCGGGCACTGGCTACGTCTGCTACTGCTGCAACTCTGCTCTTGCTGCTACGTTTCGTATGCTGCTGTGCTGGTACCGTGTTGCTGTGCCTCTGATAATTTTAAAGACGGTTTTAGCAGGGAAGTGCTTAAAAGTGTCTTTGAAATTACCAGTTGTCAGCCTCCAACCCTGTCTACCTCCTGCTGTGATGCTCGTCTAACTTCTCTCCTCCCTCTCTTTCCTTCTCCCCCCCCCACTCTCCTTCCTTCCTCCTTTCTCTCTTTCCTTCCTTCCCCCTTTCTCCCTCTCCCTTTCTCTCCTCCCCTCTTTCATTAGTCATTCCTGATATTGACCAAACAAGGATGTGCTGCCAAGTATTTACTCCTTGAGTCGATCGGAAGTGTGTTCGCTTAATTATAAAAAATATTTAATTCCAGAAATTTTAATTTGTCATTGTTAACTTCAGGAAGTAGCAGAATATATGTTAAAAGTTATGTAATGGAGTCTGTCTTATAGAAGAAATATCATGGACCACTGATTACCTCTTACAAGAAACATCAAGAACCACTGATTACCTCTTACAAGAAACATCAAGAACCATTGATTCCCTCTTACAAGAAACATCAAGAACCACTGATTACCTCTTACAAGAAACATCAAGAACCACTGATTCCCTCTTACAAGAAACATCAAGAACCACTGATTCCCTCTTACAAGAAACATCAAGAACCACTGATTCCCTCTTACAAGAAACATCAAGATCCACTGATTACATCTTACAAGAAACATCAAGAACCACTGATTACCTCTTACAAGAAACATCAAGAACCACTGATTACCTCTTACAAGAAACATCGAGAACCACTGATTCCCTCTTACAAGAAACGTCAAGAACCACTTATTCTCTCTTAGAGGAAAAAAATCAAGAACCGCTGATTCTCTCTTAGAGGAGAAACATCAAGAACCACTGATTCTCTCTTAGAGGAGAAACATCAAGAACCACTGATTCTCTCTCAGAGGAAAAACATCAAGAACCACTGATTCTCTCTCAGAGGAAAAACATCAAGAACCACTGATTCTCTCTTAGAGGAGAAAAATCAAGAACCGCTGATTCTCTCTTAGAGGATAAACATCAAGAACCACTGATTCTGTCTTAAAGGACAGACGAAATACTGATTCTGTCTGTTTTCATTCTTGTTTTGAAGGAAATTATCTTAAATATTCGCCTTCTATTACATTTATAGTCGTAGATACCATCTATATAAGGGATGTTAAGGTGTGTTCGATGTAAAGGGTGTTTGCTATGAAGTGTTTGTTATGCAAGTGTTTGTGTTCGTTATAGTGTTGTAAAAAAGTATGCTTAACGTGGCGACACTTAGAGGACCACGTCGTTAAATATAATGTAGTGTCGAAAAAAATACCACAGTCAAAATAGTAAACAAACCTTGAGTGCTTTCATGTGCGCGCGCACACACACACACACACATATACAACAGGCCTAGTGTCTAATCGACATGTGCCTAGGACAAAATGGTAACTAACACACATCTTAAGCGCTCAGGTTTTTTTTTCCTGTTTTCACTGTTATTTTTCATATTTGCAAATCACACTTTTTATTGTGATTTCTTCCATAGCATATTTTGATACGTAACCCACAAAATGATGATGAAACTAGACATTTCGGTCCTTGCTGGATCATTATCAAGTGGCTGTGCCTGACGGGCCTAAACGTCGTGTAGCTCCATCTACAATCCGTGAGTTAACTGTGGATCATTTAAGTCACGGTTTCTCTGTGAATTGTTTTAAGCACGGTATTGTGACATTCATTCGGTGAATTATTTCAGTCACGTTGTGACTCAGTTTTTTCATTTTCTTTCATGTAATAACGCATTAGAGTTCAAAAAAATTGACAGAAATACACAGATAAGCACATAGGAAAGAGAGGAGCTTACGACGACGTTTCGGTCCGACTTGGACCATTTACAAAGTCACACTAGCACACGAAAGTAAGAGAGCCAGTATATATAGAAGAGGGGGACTGGGACGGGACAAAGAAAACCGTGAAGCAGTGGTAGAGGTAATGCTGGTAGTGGAAGTGGTAGTAAGTAAGGGGAATAGTGATAGACAGAAATGGGAGTGAAGCGAGGCAATAATGATAGACTACTTCAATCACTATTGCCTCGCTTCAGTCCCCCCCTTTTTTTTGCCTACCACTACCCCCTACTTACTACTAGTGGTAGTAATGTAGTAGTAGTGGTGGTGATAGAAACAGAGGTGTAGTAAGTCTTGACAAAAATAGTTGAGAGAACCTCTTACTTACCTATGACCGGTTTCGAGGATTCTTGGGCACTGGAAGCCCTGAGACCAGGTTTCATTAAGAAAGGAAGGCAGCGTAGTGGCAGTAGGGCGGGCGAGGAAGTGTCCGCACCTTAGGGCCGCATCTCTGTTCTGTGGGATAAGAAACTCGACCTTAAAATATTGCATTGATTATAAACCGAGTATTCAGGTCGCTTACATTTTTGCTCTCAGTGAACTAGTTTATCTAAACTTTAAAGTGTGTTGTGTTTCTTATGGTGTGTTTGTTATAAAACGTGTTTATGATGTTTCTGTTTGTTATAAATGGTGCTTGTTATGACGTGTGTGCGCATTTGATGTAAGGGACGTTATTGTGTGTTATAAAGGGTGTTTATGGTGTGTGTGATGTAAAAGGTGTTTAATATGGTGTTTGCTATAAAGTGTTTTTTTTTTTTGTAGTGTGTTATGAAGATATGCTTGTTATAAAGGGTGTTTGCTATGATGGTTTTCTGTGTTTGTTATAAGGTTTTTTTGTTAGGGGGTGAGTTGATTATGGTGTGTTTGTTACACCGATAGATTTTGTTTATAATTCAAGTGTAGTTGATAGGCTTTAAACCCCATTAACCAGCCTAACCAAGGGTGGGAATACATTTCCAGCGCTGCCAGACGCAAGCCACCTCTTTTTTTTATATTTGTTTATTTTCTGATAATTAATACACACGGGTTCAATCCATAGGTTCAAGTCCCACCCGTTCCATGATATATTTTACATTACCCTTCCCCCCCCCCCACGCTCCAATCTAACGTAATCAAGACTAGCAGTCATTTTGGTCTCATCTTCGATCGGACAGAAACGCACGAACGGCACTTGGCACGAAGTGTTAGGTGGAAATCACACACAAATAACACACACACACACGAGGATGAAACTTATGACGACGTTTCGCTCAGATTTGGCCCATTAACTGGCCACACATTAACTAGTTAATGGTCCATTATTATAATCATAACTAAGCGCTAAACCCGTATGATTATATAGCGCCTGTGGGGGGGATGTGGAAGGTATTCACGTTTAATTCAGGAAACTGAAACACAGATCCAATTCCCTAGATCAAGAGCCCCTCACCAGCATCAAGGAACCTTCCTTGAGGGGCCATAAGGGTCACAGCGATGCAGTTAATGGTCCAAGTCTGACCAAAACGTCATTAAAAGTCTGATTGTTGTATGTGAGTGTTACCTGTGTGTGGTGACAGTCACGGTGTTGTATGTGAGTGTTACCTGTGTGTGGTGACAGTCACGGTGTTGTATGTGAATGTTACCTGTGTGTGGTGACAGTCACGGTGTTGTATGTGAATGTTACCTGTGTGTGGTGACAGTCACGGTGTTGTATGTGAATGTTACCTGTGTGTGGTGACAGTCACGGTGTTGTATGTGAGTGTTACCTGTGTGTGGTGCCAGTCACGGTGTTGTATGTGAGTGTTACCTGTGTGTGGTGACAGTCACGGTGTTGTGAGTGTTACCTGTGTGTGGTGCCAGTCACGGTGTTGTGAGTGTTACCTGTGTGTGGTGCCAGTCACGGTGTTGTATGTGAGTGTTACCTGTGTGTGGTGACAGTTACGGTGTTGTATGTGAGTGTTACCTGTGTGGTGCCAGTCACGGTGTTGTATGTGAGTGTTACCTGTGTGTGGTGCCAGTCACGGTGTTGTGAGTGTTACCTGTGTGTGGTGCCAGTCACGGTGTTGTATGTGAGTGTTACCTGTGTGTGGTGCCAGTCACGGTGTTGTATGTGAGTGTTACCTGTGTGTGGTGCCAGTCACGGTGTTGTGAGTGTTACCTGTGTGTGGTGACAGTCACGGTGTTGTATGTGTTACCTGTGTGTGGTGACAGTCACGGTGTTGTATGTGAGTGTTACCTGTGTGTGGTGACAGTCACGGTGTTGTATGTGAGTGTTACCTGTGTGTGGTGACAGTCACGGTGTTGTATGTGAGTGTTACCTGTGTGTGGTGACAGTTACGGTGTTGTATGTGAGTGTTACCTGTGTGTGGTGCCAGTCACGGTGTTGTATGTGAGTGTTACCTGTGTGTGGTGACAGTCACGGTGTTGTATGTGAGTGTTACCTGTGTGTGGTGACAGTCACGGTGTTGTATGTGAGTGTTACCTGTGTGTGGTGCCAGTCACGGTGTTGTGAGTGTTACCTGTGTGTGGTGACAGTCACGGTGTTGTATGTGAGTGTTACCTGTGTGTGGTGCCAGTCACGGTGTTGTATGTGAGTGTTACCTGTGTGTGGTGCCAGTCACGGTGTTGTATGTGAGTGTTACCTGTGTGTGGTGACAGTCACGGTGTTGTATGTGAGTGTTACCTGTGTGTGGTGCCAGTCACGGTGTTGTGAGTGTTACCTGTGTGTGGTGACAGTCACGGTGTTGTATGTGAGTGTTACCTGTGTGTGGTGACAGTCACGGTGTTGTATGTGTTACCTGTGTGTGGTGACAGTTACGGTGTTGTATGTGAGTGTTACCTGTGTGTGGTGCCAGTCACGGTGTTGTATGTGAGTGTTACCTGTGTGTGGTGACAGTCACGGTGTTGTATGTGAGTGTTACCTGTGTGTGGTGACAGTCACGGTGTTGTATGTGAGTGTTACCTGTGTGTGGTGACAGTCACGGTGTTGTATGTGAGTGTTACCTGTGTGTGGTGACAGTCACGGTGTTGTATGTGAGTGTTACCTGTGTGTGGTGTCAGTCACGGTGTTGTATGTGTTACCTGTGTGTGGTGACAGTCACGGTGTTGTATGTGAGTGTTACCTGTGTGTGGTGCCAGTTACGGTGTTGTATGTGAGTGTTACCTGTGTGTGGTGACAGTCACGGTGTTGTATGTGTTACCTGTGTGTGGTGACAGTCACGGTGTTGTATGTGAGTGTTACCTGTGTGTGGTGACAGTCACGGTGTTGTATGTGTTACCTGTGTGTGGTGACAGTCACGGTGTTGTATGTGAGTGTTACCTGTATGTGGTGACAGTCACGGTGTTGTATGTGAGTGTTACCTGTGTGTGGTGCCAGTCACGGTGTTGTATGTGAGTGTTACCTGTGTGTGGTGCCAGTCACGGTGTTGTATGTGAGTGTTACCTGTGTGTGGTGCCAGTCACGGTGTTGTATGTGAGTGTTACCTGTGTGTGGTGACAGTCACGGTGTTGTATGTGTGTTACCTGTGTGTGGTGTCAGACGTGTTGATGTTACCTTGTGGTGACAGTCACGGTGTTGTATGTGAGTGTTACCTGTGTGTGGTGACAGTCACGGTGTTGTATGTGAGTGTTACCTGTGTGTGGTGCCAGTTACGGTGTTGTAGTGAGTGTTACCTGTGTGTGGTGACAGTCACGGTGTTGTATGTGTTACCTGTGTGTGGTGACAGTCACGGTGTTGTATGTGAGTGTTACCTGTGTGTGGTGCCAGTTACGGTGTTGTATGTGAGTGTTACCTGTGTGTGGTGACAGTCACGGTGTTGTATGTGTTACCTGTGTGTGGTGACAGTCACGGTGTTGTATGTGAGTGTTACCTGTGTGTGGTGACAGTCACGGTGTTGTATGTGTTACCTGTGTGTGGTGACAGTCACGGTGTTGTATGTGAGTGTTACCTGTGTGTGGTGACAGTCACGGTGTTGTATGTGAGTGTTACCTGTGTGTGGTGCCAGTCACGGTGTTGTATGTGAGTGTTACCTGTGTGTGGTGCCAGTCACGGTGTTGTATGTGAGTGTTACCTGTGTGTGGTGCCAGTCACGGTGTTGTATGTGAGTGTTACCTGTGTGTGGTGACAGTCACGGTGTTGTATGTGAGTGTTACCTGTGTGTGGTGCCAGTCACGGTGTTGTATGTGAGTGTTACCTGTGTGTGGTGACAGTCACGGTGTTGTATGTGAGTGTTACCTGTGTGTGGTGACAGTCACGGTGTTGTATGTGAGTGTTACCTGTGTGTGGTGACAGTCACGGTGTTGTATGTGAGTGTTACCTGTGTGTGGTGACAGTCACGGTGTTGTATGTGAGTGTTACCTGTGTGTGGTGACAGTCACGGTGTTGTATGTGTTACCTGTGTGTGGTGACAGTCACGGTGTTGTATGTGAGTGTTACCTGTGTGTGGTGCCAGTTACGGTGTTGTATGTGAGTGTTACCTGTGTGTGGTGCCAGTCACGGTGTTGTATGTGAGTGTTACCTGTGTGTGGTGACAGTCACGGTGTTGTATGTGTTACCTGTGTGTGGTGACAGTCACGGTGTTGTATGTGAGTGTTACCTGTGTGTGGTGCCAGTCACGGTGTTGTATGTGAGTGTTACCTGTGTGTGGTGCCAGTCACGGTGTTGTATGTGAGTGTTACCTGTGTGTGGTGACAGTCACGGTGTTGCGCCTTTTGGTTCTTCACGTTCAAATCACTTTGACTTGGTGGGTCACTCGACGCTGCAACAACACAACATGCACGATCATCATCAGAGGCTTAACTTAACCAATAAAACATATGGTTGCTATCACGGAGAAGCTCTAAACCCGCAGGTGTCATATAATGCCTGAGGCATGGGAGGCAGTCTGGTTAGATCCCAGGAAAGGAGAAAAATGCGCGCTCTGGTCGGAAAGAAGAGGTTGTCCTCGCTAAGCAGTGTGCGGTAGACTCACAGATAGGGGATCTTAACAATGCAGAACAAGCCACATGGGGATGGAAATCTTTACCTCTAGATCTTTCACACTCTCGTGCGTCGTCAGGAGCTATGCAATATTGCAAGACAGCAACAGACAGGAGGGAAAATTCTCTGAGGCAAGGCAGAAGGTATCGGTGGCAACACATGTCACAGATGTAAGGGACGTTACTGTGTGTTATAAAGGGTGTTTATGGTGTGTGTGATGTAAAAGTTGCTTGATATGGTGTTTGTAACATGGGCCGCCAATGATACCTTCTGCCTTGCCTCAGGGAATTTTCCCTATCTGTTGTTTCTTGCAACATTACACAGCTCCTGACGACGCACGGGAGTGCGAAAGATCTAATGATTTCCATCCTCATGTTGCTTGTTCTGCACTAAATAGTGTGGAGCATGCAACAGACGTGTCCTCTGGATGCCACAACTCAGCCGCCATGCGAACAGGAAATTGTTGGCTCCACAGA
Organism: Cherax destructor; assembly: GCA_009830355.1. Taxonomy (NCBI): domain Eukaryota; kingdom Metazoa; phylum Arthropoda; class Malacostraca; order Decapoda; family Parastacidae; genus Cherax; species Cherax destructor. The sequence continues at coordinate 70,686 of WNWK01000972.1, forward strand.
CCTTGGTTTTCCCCTAACATGTCTCGCCCAGCTCATTTAGGAACCTGAATGCATTTTTCCCCTTCTCTCCTCTTCCTCTCTTCCCCACCCGCTTCTCTCTCCACTGTTCTGTCCTTTCTCCTTCCCTTCTCTCTTATTCCAAGCAGGTTTTACTTGTACTTAATATGCTGAAGGTCATCTCTGAGTCCTTGAACAATGTTGGAGGATATAGAACCACTTCCGGTTCACTTCCTGTCCACCTGACAGGAATGTATCTCAGGTAAATCGAGGATGGTAATGAGTGCTATTGGGAATTCTGCTTTGCTTGGCCCTGTGTGTGTGTGTGTGTGTGTGCGTATACTCACCTAGTTGTGGTTGCAGGGGTCGATTCAGAGCTCCTGGCCCCGCCTCGTCACTGGTCGCTACTAGATCACTCTCCCTGCTCCATGAGCTTTATCATACCTCTTCTTAAAGCTATGTATGGATCCTGCCTCCACTACATCACTTCCCAGACTATGCCACTTCCTGACAACTCTGAAGAAATACTTCCTATGTGTCTACTTTATAAATATTATGTTAGTGGGATGGATTGTGAAGGACCTGCCTAGTATGGGCCAACAGGCCTGATGCAGTGTTCCTTTCTTATGTTCTTCCCTGTGATTCATCTGAGTCTTCAACTTCCAATTGTGTGTGTGTGTGTACGTACTTGCCTAGTTGTGTTTACAGGGATCAATTCGTGGCTCCTGGCCGCAGTTCTGATGTCTGGTCACCAGAGCCAGATCATATATCTACTTTTGAAACATTGTCACTGTCTAGTGTTTGCCCCCACCACTGCATCTGGTGCTTTCCATTTACCACCTTAACACTGAAAAAAAAAAACACGCTTCCTAACGCCCATACGACTCATCTGTTTGTATTTGACACACACACACACACACACACACACACACACACACACACACACACACACACACACGGCCTTAGAGTTGTTAGGAGTGAAACACACCGGAGAGTGAAGTAATGGAGACAGGAAACATATATAGTTTTAACAAGAGGTACGATAATGCTCTTGGAGCAGGGAAAGTGGACTTAGTAGTGACCAGCGAAGATGGGGGCCAGGAGCTGTGAATCGACCCCTGCAACCACAAATAGGTGAGTACACACAATATTTGTAGTTACTGACAGCAGTAGTGGTGTCTCGTTTTCGTTATTAATATTTGCACTGAACTTTTTTTCAAAGGAAACGACTCTTAAAAAGTCGACTAACACCCATGTATATATTTATTGCTAGGTGAACCGGGTCAGGTGTAAGGCGAGTTATTGTTTCAGCGTGAGATGTTTTGTTAGCCAGGGTCTGACATGATACTTCCCCCTCTTTTCTTTCTCGTCTACAGTTATCATAGCAGACGACAACATTTAAGTGCTTCCTCGCCCAGTGTTTTACAATGCACACGATCCAGATAAAACTATGTTCGTACAACTGTATATCTATCAGTGATCATACCATCCACAATGACCTTAACGTACTCTAATTTGCAGAATCATTGTACCTGTGGCATGGTCCCGTCAATGCCTTCCTGTTAACAGCTTGATCAGTGAGGCTCTTCATGGTTCTTGCAGCATGCAGTCTGACGGAAGCACCAACAACCTGGCTGATGAGGAATTTCTCTCTTCAAGACCCAAGCGTGTTGGTAATTCCCACTATATTTGGAGAGGGAGGGGAAAGGGGCGAGAGGGAGGGGAAAGGGGCGAGAGGGAGGGGAAAGGGGCGAGAGAGAGGTAAAAGTATTGAGTTCTATGTACTTATACAGTTATCATTTGGTTAACTTCAAATTAGACGAAGATTGTAGAATGTAACATGCCTCCCGTCCCCAATGACGCTACTGCTGCCGTATCCTCTGACCTCACCTTGCTGACGCTACTGCCTCATCCCCTGACCACCTCACCTTGCTGACGTCACTGCCTTCCCCCTGACTTCTCCCTGCTGACACTACTGCCGCACCCCCTGACCTCACCATGCTGAAGTTACTGCCTCGCATCCTGACCTGGCTGACGTCACTGCCTCACATCCTGACCTGGCTGACGTCACTGCCTTCCCCCTGACTTCTCCCTGCTGACGCTACTGCCTCACCTGACCGCATCAGCGTCGGCACTAACACTTACAGCCGATGTCTTGGAACGAACTAATGGACATAAAGTTTAAACAGTGACCCGTGAATTTAATTTTTTTTAATTTATGTTTTATGATTTGTGTGATATATATAAATAACCCGCACACAGGAGAGAAGATCTTACGACGATGTTTCGGTCCGCCTTGGTCCATTTACAAAGTCAGTGTGGCTTTGTAAATGGTCCAAGTCGGACCGTAATGTCCGTCGTAAGCTCCTCCCTCATATGTGCGGGTTATGTATTGTTGCAATCATGGTATTGTGCCTTTGGTAGCATCAGCCTGGTGCTGATGCTACCAAAGTTTATGTTGCAATGAAACTTGGTAATATTAGCTGAGAATTATTCATGTTAGTAACTTTTAGTTTGTAAGTGCTAAATTATCACGTAGTTCAGGCTCTTTGAAAATTGTTCAACCCAATTAAACCTCTCAATTGCACTGATCAGTCCAATTCAACCTCCCAATTTTATTGTTCAGCTCAACCTCTCAATTGTATTGTTTAGACCAAATGAACCTCTCACATTGCAGTGCATTCACCTAGGTACGCTAACCTACTTGTGTTGCGAGGGTAGTCTCAGCTCCTGGCCTCCGCCTCTTAACTACACTCTCTGGCATTATGCTGTCGATTCCTCGTTTTTTGGGGCCTTGTCATACCCACTCTTCAAACTGTGTATGCAGTCTGCCTCCACCCTCCTGGAAAGCAGATGTAAAACAAATACTCGTATATAATGTTAGGGAGATAGTTATGCTATTGCTCCGGAAGAAGTATAATAATCAACTAAAGCGCTAAACCGACAAGGGTCATGCAGCAGAAGTATAAATAGTAATTATATCTGTCAGGTTCTTCTGTAGAGTGCTACGATAAATTAGGTACATGTGCAGCACTTGGGTATCTTTATTCAGGAAGCATTTCGCCACAGTGGCTTCATCAGTCTAATACAAAGAAGAATGGTAAAGATCAAGAGGAGGTTGAGGTAATCAGTCCCTCAGCCTGGAGTTGATGTAATCAAGTCCATTAATCTTGAGTGTACCTCACCTTGCATGACTCACATTAAAGTCTCGTTACCTTAATTGCAGCACAACACTCACCTAGGAGGTTCTTCTGCCACCTAACACCTTCACGTCACACCTGTTCTCTTTCTCCTTATTCTTCTTCCCTTCCCTTGACTAATACAGTGGTCAGTGTGTGTTGGTGACCACCATACTGGTGTGTATGTGTGTGTTGCAGTCATGAATGAACTTTAGTGCCAGCTCTGTATGCTGTACCAATGCTTCCTTCCTTGTGTTGGTACGACCTTCACACCACACCTGCTGGCTCCTGCTCTACACCACCTCCTCCAACTGAGAGAGAGAGAACCCCCACCCCACCACCAAACACTCAGGAGGGGAAGATGGGCTTGTGTCCCTTCTTGATGTAATTGTAAAGACAGGTGGTAAATGAGTAGACAGTAATCATCTAGCCTCGCCTTATGACTGTGAATGGAAGCTTGTAATATGTTTTGCACTCTGGTAGGGTTGCTAGTCTTTACGTCTCTTGAACATGTGTGTAATACACGTAATTTTTTGTTGTGCGTCCCGTTTAGTATTTCTTATTCCTATATTGTTTATTGATCCATTTATAAGACCTGGTGTGGGAGTGGCTACGAAGGATGGGAAGTGAACCATGATCTCTGGAGGTATTACCATATGGTCTGTAACCATTTGAGAGATATTATTACATTGTTGGGGGAGTGCTAAATCCGTAGGGGTCGTACAGCGCCTTGGGAAATGGAAGGCATCAAGACTATTCAAGGAACTGAGACACAGGTCCAATTCTTTTGATCAAGAACCCCTAACCAGCACCAAGGAACCTCCCTTGAAGGGTCATTTGTACAAATAAAGCATTATTAATTACCTTTTTGATCTGTTTGGAACGGTCCCCTTTCTTTAACCATACCTGTTATTTTTTGAGTTTTACATTTTGTGTGTGTGTGTGTGTGTGTGTGAGTGTGTGGTGAGTGTGTGTGTGTGTGTGTGTGTGTGTGTGTGTGTGTATGGTGTGTGTGTGTGTGTGTGTATGGTGTGTGTGTGTGTGTGTGTGTGTCAGAGCGTTACTAGCAACAGTTGGTGTGCGAGACACCTTACGGTGCGTGGTGTTGGTCACCTAACGCGCCCTTTCCTACAATCTCGTGGCAATGTGCAGTTCCTTATTCTAGCACTGTATTGGACTCGCCTAGTTGTAACTCACCTGTATTCGTCTAGTTTTGCTTACCCATATGTATGCAGGGATCAAGACTGGCTCCCGGTCCCGGTGTACTAGCTTTATAGAAGTTTTTATTAGTGAGTTGTATGAAGACGGTCGAGCTAGAGAGAACTCTTGAAACCTTATTACAAGTATGTCTCATATATTAGTTGTGGGTATTATATTATACCTTCATACTGGTGTGTTGTTTGGTAGCAATGTTGAGGACAATACTCACACAGTAATTCATATTAATGAGAGGGAGATTGTTGTGGTGTTCGTGGTGACATTATATTCAGTTTGTGTAATTTATGAATGAGGACTCAGAGCTGAATGTTAACATGTACTCTCTGAGATGTTTGTGGGATTCGACATTCACCTCCTCGTCCCGCCTCCAGTACCACTTTGATCAGTATCACTGATTTCTGGATTCTTGGGCCTAATCATACCTTCCCTAGAAACTGTGTATTGAGTTAGACTTATCCAAATCATTCCACTTTTCAACCACCGTGAGACTAAAGAAATACTTCCTTACATCCCTATAACTAATCTGTGTCTTCAGCTTCCACTGTCGAGACCTATCGATCCTTGCCCTCTTTATTCAAACAAATCTGTACATATTTTACCTATCAGTTCCTCTTTAGATTTTGTATGTTGTAATAATGTCTTCACTGTGCGTTGTTGGGTGTTAACTCTCTGTTCGTTCATATTGTGCGTTGTTGGGTGTTAACTCTCTGTTCGTTCATAGTGTGCGTTGTTGGGTGTTAACTCTGTTCGTTCATATTGTGCGTTGTTGGGTGTTAACTCTCTGTTCGTTCATAGTGTGCGTTGTTGGGTGTTAACTCTCTCTTCGTTCATATTGTGCGTTGTTGGGTGTTAACTCTGTTCGTTCATATTGTGCGTTGTTGGGTGTTAACTCTCTGTTCGTTCATATTGTGCGTTGTTGGGTGTTAACTCTCTGTTCGTTCATATTGTGCGTTGTTGGTGTTAACTCTTGTTCGTTCATAGTGTGCGTTGTTTGGTGTTAACTCTCTGTTCGTTCATAGTGTGCGTTGTTTGGTGTTAACTCTCTGTTCGTTCATAGTGTGCGTTGTTTGGTGTTAACTCTCTGTTCGTTCATAGTGTGCGTTGTTTGGTGTTAACTCTCTGTTCGTTCATAGTGTGCGTTGTTGGGTGTTAACTCTCTGTTCGTTCATAGTGTGCGTTGTTGGGTGTTAACTCTCTGTTCGTTCATAGTGTGCGTTGTTGGGTGTTAACTCTCTGTTCGTTCATAGTGTGCGTTGTTGGGTGTTAACTCTCTGTTCGTTCAGTAGTGTGCGGTTGTAACTCTCGTTCGTTCATAGGTGCGTTGTTGGGTTAACTCTCTGTTCGTTCATAGTGTGCGTTGTTGGGTGTTAACTCTCTGTTCGTTCATAGTGTGCGTTGTTGGGTGTTAACTCTCTGTTCGTTCATAGTGTGCGTTGTTGGGTGTTAACTCTCTCTTCGTTCATATTGTGCGTTAACTGTTCGTTCATATTGTTAAATGTGTCATTCGTTATCGACAACTAGCCTTCATGCTGGTCAAGGATCCTTGATTCAATGAATTTAAACTATCCTTCCATTAAACCTGATTACCTCCCGTTCCCCATTCGGTGTACGAGCCTTTTAGGTTTAGCTCATCCCCACGAATAATAATAATAATAATAATTCTGGCACTTGTTCACAGTTCAAACTATCACTTGTGACACGGCCGCGCACAAGATTCCTTTTTAATCACAATATTACTGGCAGATGTGTATTCACATCTCGTGAAAACTCACGCATAAACTAGTGCCATCTGTTGACGATGGGAGAGGCAGAGCGTCGAGGAATACACAAATAGAGTTGGGAGTAGAGAAAAAGAGGTGGCGTTCCTTTCTCTTGATCCCCAGACCAAAAATTACCACCATCGTCAGCGGCAGATGGCTCAAACTTCAAACTTTCACCACCTCACTCAAAGTATAGCAGCAGGTGGCGAAGTTTCGTATTCACAATGTTTAATTTTGTATTTTCGTAATAGACATGTCTAAAGCGATTCTGCCGACGAGTGTTCAAATATAGTGTAATGTACCCAGCTTCTGTATAGTAATATAGATATGTTGAAAATTGTATAAAATACAGAAATTGAAGAGAAAGACTGTTGTGCACCAGGTGGGTAGCTAATTGTTAAAACATTTCGCCTACACAATTAGGAATTTTCTATAATCTAACCATAGTAATCTAGGTATTCCTAATATGCACTAAGCTCTCTGTGTCACTGATATACAGTAAGCTCTCTGTACAGTGTGATTTATTGTATACGAGATTGAAAAAGTTCATCCAAAATTGAGTACTTTGAAGACCCTGCCACACGCTGTTCAAATTTTAATCAACCGTTTCAGTCGCATTGACAAAAATATCGCACTATGTAAAGGACTTTTATGAGAGTTTACTGCCTAGACATTTTCTTATATAATTAACTAGTAAAGCGACCCAGACTCTTCAACACCATACATAAGAGGATCACCCGGGCTGTGGTGCTGACGTTGAACAGCGTGTCTAGCAGGAACATCCTGGTTCATCAAGTCAGTTACCAGGAGGCCTGGTGATTGTTGCCCCTCGATACCGTCTTCAGGCATGTCACAAGTATATAACCTGACCTAATCTAGCCCACTTGTGCCTTGACATTTTTTAATATAACCTAACGCATTTTTACCTAGACATTTTCTAATATAATCTTACCAGCAATAGTAATAATTCTTCTCTGACAAGACAAATAGATTCTATTTAATTTATAATAACAGTAATGGGCTTTGAACACGTTTGTCAGTTAAGTGCATCGTATATTGAAATTCATGCTAAGAATAATCAAAGCTCCGGGAGAGGACTGAGAAGGAAATTACCACTTGCTCAGTACATAAGAAAATAATCCTCAGCGGGTCGTCAGCTGACACTCCTAGCAGGAGACGCTTCTCGTTTTCTTCAACAAAACATTACCTTCATTGTCTTGCCTCATTTTTGTGTTGTCATCCTCGTGTTAATATTCAGCATATGACCCGGAGAACATGCAATTCTAATAGTTCCACATGTGCTCACCTGACGAAGAACAACACATGACAGGATTTTTGTTGCAAAAACATCTGCAAACTATTGGTATTAATGTGACTGTCATGGAACCTTTACCTTTGTCATTCTCGGAGTATATACGTACACAAAAACAAATAGTAGGGTAGTAGACAGCATCGTGTCATTTTTGGTGTATGTTACACAAGCTTAAGTTGCCTCAGTTGAAGACACTGAAGTCTGCCATTGAGCAACGGAAAATAACATGTTCGACTGTGACATCCAACTCTCTTGATATGGACAGAACAAAGAATTAGAAACGAATATAGCATGTAAAATGCACTCTGGTTTGGTAATAAAACGAGAGAAACGGGTAAAAGATGTAGGAATATTAATGTTAGGTAAACTAAGTTTTAGTGAGCACGAGTCCAATGTAGGAACATAATAGCATAAATTGTGGGAATTTTTAAAACGAGAAGTCACGCCAGTGATGGTACTCTTCAAACATACAAGGGTCAGGTACTCTTCAAACATACAAGGGTCAAGTACTCTTCAAACATACAAGGGTCAGGTACTCTTCAAACATACAAGGGTCAGGTACTCTTCAAACATACAAGGGTCAGGTACTCTTCAAACATACAAGGGTCAGGTACTCTTCAAACATACAAGGGTCAGGTACTCTTCAAACATACAAGGGTCAAGTACTCTTCAAACATACAAGGGTCAGGTACTCTTCAAACATACAAGGGTCAGGAACTCTTCAAACATACAAGGGTCAGGTACTCTTCAAAACATTTATGCTTTAACTAGGAATATTGTTCTGTCCTCGTAACTTCCTTCAAGGTAAGCGAGTATCCGCGCTACAAAATATACACATCATTTATTGCTCGCATAGATTTCAATTAAGCATTTAATTTACAGGGCTCAATTCAAAGCACTTTCAGTACCCCCTAGAACACAGAGTATCTTACCTATATATCTAAAATACTCATAGGTTTGTGTATATTGTATACGATCTGCAACTAAAACAACTTATTGGAGTGAGTGTAGAATAACCTAGGTGAAAAGCAAGGGTGACATTGGTCGAAAACTTCAAGAGAAAGCTAGAGTTTCTGCTGCTGGAGGTGTATGATCAGCCAGTGCTGTGAAAACTAATTGGGCTTGCGGGCTGCAGGTAGTAATAGCCTGGCTGATCAGGTAATCACCTGAGACGTCCGGCCAGAGGCCTGGCTTGGGGAGTATAAATATTCTCACAGGCAACTGTTGCCACTAGGTTCTGCTATCTTTTAATCCCTGGCAAATTTGAAACCTTTTATAGTGTTACCTTTGATGTTTGCTGGTGTGTGTAATTTGCCTTTGAAATTATGTCTTGTGAACATGTAAGATGACAAGGGAACTCTTATAAACTTGTATTTACACACAGTATACACACTTCTCCTTACTTCTTTGTATTTATCACTAGTTATTTCTCTGGCGTTACTTCACAATTTAGGAGGCAAAGTCTAAGAGTGGGTCGCTAGAACAATGATCGTGGAAGCATTAGCAACAACCAGAGGCTGCTGCTCAGCTAATTCTTTATGTCAGTCTCATGTAACACGTTACTATACAGAAACATTTCGGCACCTCTGTTGCGAGTGCGATCCTTTAGCAAGACATGGTATTCACTGTAAGAGTCCTTGACTTGCCAGCATTATATCCTCATATATAAGGGGAATCGCCAAGAAATCCCTGTCAGGGGTTCTTCCAAGCAGTTCTGATATCCTGCTTTGATGCTTATGCTAGACTACGTGCTGCTAATACCAACAGCCTGACCGATAAGGCTATCAAGTTGACCTGTCCTGGGACTGTCCCGGGTCATCGCCCCGCGATGACCTTGGAGCCAACAGGTGTACAACAGGTAAGCAGCCAGTGTCAAGTACCGCCATCAACTAATTGACGTCTTTAGATTGTCTCAGAAGAGTAATGGCTAGCCGCCATGAGCATATATATATACGTAAATATATTTTTAAATATTTTACATGCGTTCGTATTAACAATAGACCTTGCTTTAGATTGTCTCAGAAGAGTAATGTCTGGCCGCCATGAGCATGTTAATGAAAATATATATAAACAATAGATGCACTCATCCAGCTGCTGCATTGACCTGTATTCTGCTGTGCTTTTACCATACATTTATGGTCATACCTCTCACTACGCAGAGTATTGTACAATGTATCAAATACCGTATTATTTTCATAGGGGAAGCGCTGTACCCATAGGGGAAGGGGCAGTCATATTGGATGCAAGGAAGGAGAGGGTAGCTCCGGGTCCCTAGATGAAAATCCCGTCAACATAACGGGAAAATATTATGTTAAGCATTATTGATAATATTATCCTAGTAATATAATAAATAATAATATCACTATATTAAATGATACTTTAGTATTCCATTGTGGTTACTTGAAGACGATTCTGGGGGTGACGGCCCCCGCGACCTGGTCCCAGATCAGGCCTCCTGGTTGATGTCCTAAGCAACCAGACTATCGGTGCTAGCCGCACAAAGTCCAACATAGATACCACAGCCCTGCTAATCAGGAAATGACTTGAACTTATAAAATTCCATCTAAAAGACAGCCAGGAGTCAGAACTTGGTAATTTTCCTTATGTATGAAGAAAGGGTGTTGAGTTCTGGTTCCTTTATACTTATTATACTTTATACTTATTTCCAGGTGTAATTTATGATTTATCTTTGTCACTTACATTCATTCCAAGTAATTTAAGAGTTTGAATTTATCCAGGCAGTGAAAGTTCTCTGTATTTTCTCCAGGTTTTCAGTTTCACATGCCTTGTAAAAAGGCTGTTAGTGTATAGCAGTATTTCAGTGACTTAAAGTATCATTGGTTTAACATCATTTGTTCGGAAGGTTCTAGTTATCCAGTCTACCATTTTCATGGAGTTTTTGATAAAACAATTTTTGTGACCCTTGAACATAGTCATTTGATATTATCACTTAAGTACTTTACATTCTTCTTCCACTCTGCTGAATGGTCCGAGTTTTATACTCCATCCCAGGCTTTAATTTAATTTCTCGAAAGCAGTGCTGACGGCCCCGTTCAGGGCAGGAGAAATAGCAGAGCTGGAACAAATCCAGAGATCGTTTACGGCTCACATTGAGCCATTGAAACATCTAAATTATTGGGAACGCCTTCAAGTCTTGAACATGTACTCATTGGAGCGGAGGAGAGAGAGATACATGATAATATATACATGGAAAGTACTTGAGGGCCTGGTCCCAAATCTGCACACTGCCATAACAACATACTGGAGTGAGAGATATGGGAGAAAGTGTAAAATAAACCCAGTGAGGAGCAGGGGTGCGGTGGGGACAATACGGGAGCACTGTATTAACATCCGGGGTCCCAGACTATTCAACATCTTACCAGAAGATATCCGAAACACGGCTGGAACCAGTGTAGAAGCCTTCAAGAGGAAACTGGACAAATATCTTCACCAGGTGCCAGATCAACCAGGCTGTGACGGATATGTGGGGCAGCGGGCCTCCAGCAGCAACAGCCTGGTTGACCAGGCAAGCACCAGACGAGCCTGGCCCATGGCCGGGCTCAGAGAGTAGATACTCTCGAAACTCTTCAAAGGTATATCAAAGGTAAAGGTATATCAGAGTAAATGAAATGTGTCCTCAATGAACATACTGTTTTCTGTGGTCCATCAGACCTGGTTAATATCAATTGGACATTTGCTACGCCTTCAGAGGATGCCACTTGCTTACAAATCCTAGTATCGTTTGCATAGCTTGGTAGTATTATAACTTATCTCTGTCAAATATGAGAATACCTTTGATGGACCTCTGATATGCCTTTGTTGAGTTTCGAGAATTTTCCTACCCGGAGCCCAGTCCTGTGTTAGGCTTTTCCAAGTACTGAATTTACTTTGTTTCCTATTTCTGTCCGATTTGTTTGAAAATAAAAATTAATCAGCCCGCTTATTCACTTTTTCTATGATACCATGATCACAATTGTCGAAGATTTTCGCAGTCTGTTTATGCAACATCTTCAGTTTGTGTTCCATTTCATCCAAAACTATGTCGTAATGGTCCAGCGGCTGGGAGAGGCACGAGTGCCCTACTCTGAACCCATGTTGCTCTGGGATGTCCAGTTGTTGTGAATCCCTTTGTTTAGCAATCTTGTTCTTAATACTCTTTCAGAGATTTTGATAATGTATGCCAGTGCTGTTGGTTTATATATATTTGGCTGCCACCTTTGTTTAGTGAGGCTATCAGTGTTTTTTTAATGACCGGGATAAATGCGTCCAGACTACATCCCTATAGGATATTTAAAGCATGTGATATTTTTTTTTAACTTTTGATGAACAAAGTATCACGAGCCTGGACCTGGGGCAATCTATTAAACTAAGCACTAAACCCACAAGGGTCATACAGTAGACTGGGGCAGTGCATGACTTCTGCATGTCGAGTGGGGTTAGTATGTCAGAAATTCTGGAGATAGTTCCAGGGTTTTGGATTTCATTCAGGAATAATTTATATGAATTGACAATCTTTAGATTAACGGCTCACTAACACAGTCATATTGTGATTTTAGTATTTCGCTGATTTTTTTGTCATCAGTGTAAATTCCATATTTAAAAGCAAGGGACTAATTCTGGACTATTTTAATCTAACTTTAATTTTTAAAGGGGTGGAGGGGTAAGCCAGTGTAAGGTCTCTGTCAGATGACCAAAAGCTCCAAGTGCAGATCATCATATGACTAACACCCGCGTCAGGAAACGCTTGTCCTGTTTCCTGACGACCCTTACCTAATTCTGGATGTAGTTATTTTGCCCTGAATTTAGCACAAGATTAAAAGTATTCTGAGTTTTTAATTTCATTAAAGGTACACCCCCCCCCCCTTTCCCGCTCTCATGGACTCTTGAAGAATTCAGTTTTATCAAAGTTTTCCATCTCGAATCAGTATTTCTTTTCGTGTTTGAGAAAGAGTAAAAACACCGAGTTTCGTAATTTTTCTTGTTCGCCTGTAGAGGGACCGTCTCTCTCTTAATTTTCATCTTTTCTACTTTTATGAGTCCATAGCACACTTGTGATATTGAGCGCATCCTCTCCAGAGAATGGTTTCAATTCCTGTGACAAAACTGTCTTCCCAGCACATTTCCGTAGAGTTTATCGTTATTTAATCAGCATTCTCATCACGTATTGTTATATAGAAATTTGTGAAACCATCATTTACTTGGGAAAACATGAGGGTGAGTTCCAAAAAGGAAATAATAGCCAGCGTGTGCAGCTGACGGCTTGAGTCATGACGCTGGTCCCGTTGTGGCCTTAAACCACCACTTCCACCACACCAACACTAATACTACCACAACCACCACCACCAATAAGTGTAAAGGGACCACGATTCTTTAGCACCTTCCCTTCATGCATAAGGGAGGGATTACCAACAAATTTCTTCCTGTCTTCAAGAGGGAACTCGACAAATTCCTCAAATCGGGTCCTGATCAGTCGGACTGTTGTTCATACGTTGGGATGTGAGCTGCGGGCACCAATAGCCTAATCGATCGGGCCACCAATCAGGAGGCTTGATCTGTGATCGGGCCGCGGGGGAGGTGACCTCGGGAAGTTAATACAGGCAACCGCTGCCGCCGCTACTACCACCATGGTTACTACTACAACCACCAAACTTAAATAAGTCGAAGAACTTTGGAGTCCTATTTGGAAAAAGTTGATTACATAGCAAGCGTAGTTTTGCTCTAGTAGATACAAATATGTAAATACAAGTCTAGGTAACAACCACAGGGAGAGCTGAATGATTGCATAACGAAAGGCCTAGTGCTATCAACACATTATCTGGAACTGCAGTGCTGCAGAAATGAGTAGGAAGCCTCCCCTGAACGATACTACTTGGACTTCCTACTCATTTCTGCAACTTTGCAAGCTCCTGATGTGTTGATTGCAACACTAAAAGGCCTAGAGCATTTATAGTGTCCATTTGCCCGAGAAACGTACACACTCACCTCCCGTTACATTTTCTATACAGTCTCAAGAAAAACTTTGTCGAGTTCATTGGGTTGTGGAGAATCTGTTTATAATTATGAGTTTGCATAATATTGTGCCAGTGGTGAGCGCTGAGATGTGTTTACCAGGTGATGGTTTGTACATCATGACCCCCGCGGCCACCTCTCGCACCTGGAGTCCTGGTTGACAGTCCGGTTAGTCTGACTGTTGGTGCTCTCAGCAAATAGTTCCACTTACTAAGTGAGGTGTTAGGTTTGGCAGTGCAACCCATCACAAATTCTTTGTGGCTTTCTTATGAGGTTTGCAGCAAATTTAAATTAAGTTAGATTAGGTTTAGTTATGGTTGTATTGCCTTTTATCAATGAACAGAATACGGGGACTCACCCAGCACGGTAGAAGACTGATTATAATCAGTTTTAGACTTCAAATAGTCATCTGTGTAACTGTCAAAGCAACAGTGATATGCTGCTTGTTATTAAGAGGACGGACTAGGGTGCGAAAGGTGATTGTTGCTAGGAAACGAGGGTAAGGAATGGTATGTGTGACTAGGGAATAAGAGGTAGGAATGATATGGCTATGGGGTGGGAGGTATGAATATGTACAGTATGAATAGGGAATGGGAGGTACCGTAGAAATGAAGGATGACAACATATGGAATATGAGGTTGAAAGTCTGTGGATTATTAATGGCATATAAGAATAGAGTATTTGGATAGTGAATAGGTAGGAATGGAGTAGAATAAGGAATGGAAAGTCGGAATGTAATTAAGGAGGGAATGGGAGATAAGGCTGTGTGAATATGGAAAGGGAGGTAGAAATAAAGTGTGTGACTTGGGAATGTGAGGTAGGAATGCAGTTAAACTATAGTGCCAGGGGTAAAAGTTTTAGCGACAATTTATAACTACAGTTAAATTGTTTCTGGCGTTTTATTGCGATTTAAAGAGGCAGGAAAATTGGTTGGGTAATTGGATTTGAAACCTTTCTACTACACGAGGGTTATTAAGGCTGTATTTAACTTGTTCACCACCAATCAAGAATACTTTACTCTCTAAAACATGGACTAAACTCAGCATATATACACAGACTACTCGCTGTATGTATCCTTACTCAGGTATATTCAAGGCTCTGAAAAACAACTTATAATAGTTTATGACTTTTTTGTCTATTAAAATTTGATTCAGTAATAATATGAATATATTATAATCAAAACTAAGTGATAAAACCCACAAGGTAAAAATACAATAATTTATATATAATACTACTACTACTAATTTATTATACAGTAAGGTCAATATGTACAGTACTTGAACTGCTTGGCTGAGTAAAGGGGTAATTTATAGTTTAGAATGTATAACAATCAATGGGTTTTGCAGTGGACATTGTTTTATGCGCAATTTATAAAAAAAAAAAACTTGGGGGATGGTTGTTTAATATTTACTTCGATTTTTTTTTGTAAATTATACAATATTTAATGTGTTGTGGAGTGAAGACAGTTATATTTCTTGGCCTAGGAAAACAGGTAGGCAAAAAACCTAACTTAGTACTCAACTCAATCTAGCTTAGGTTATGCTAGGCTAGGTTTTTTTATGTATGGTATTATCAAAAAAGCTTTCTTCAAAAGTCTCAAAATATAAATATCTTCATTGCACAATCCACTTATTGTTGAAGAATTAACACACATTTGCCTAGCAGCTTGTGTAAAGTAAATATTGACTGATAATTGTTTATCGTCTACAAACATGTAAGGAGACACTCGTTTGTAATCAGAGCATAACCTAAAAGAATGAAAATATCTTTAATATCAGTTCCTTTCCACCCTGTATATGCATGATAACAGCGAGGAAAACAAAAAGTGAGAGCAACTGCAACATAGACGAAACTGGTGGGAAAATGTGCGATATATTTCGATAAGTATGAGAATGTTTGGGGAACACAAAAAATGTTTCCTCGACTCCCGTTAGAGCAGCGGACCACAAACAAACAATTGCCGCGCCTCACTTCCTTGGCGACCGACCGCTGCTGCTGCTGGCGTCTTAACTTCGTTGTGGCAACCTCTGCTGGATGATCAACCTATCTTCCTTTCATTATCTTAATTCTCTTACCAGGTTTCAAGCGCCAGTTTCATTACGCTTCCTCTTAACTTGCCAATATTTTCATTTCCTTTTAACCTGCAAATATTTTGAGTTTCGCTACAAATATTATTTTAAGCTAGGCTACAAATATTATTTTAAGTTAGGCTACAAATATTATTTTAAGTTAGGCTACAAATATTATTTTAAGTTAGGCTACAAATATTATTTTAAGTTAGGCTACAAATATTATTTTAAGTTAGGCTACAAATATTATTTTAAGTTAGGCTACAAATATTATTTTAAGTTAGGCTACAAATATTATTTTAAGTTAGGCTACAAATATTATTTTAAGCTAGGCTACAAATATTATTTTAAGTTAGGCTACAAATATTATTTTAAGCTAGGTTACAAATATTATTTTAAGTTAGGCTACAAATATTATTTTAAGTTAGGCTACAAATATTATTTTAAGTTAGGCTACAAGTAATTTAAATTAGGTTAGGTTCCACAAGCCTATTGTAACGTATATTTAACACAAATGCATATTAAAACAAAAGCGTCCGTGGCACGTCTGGCAAAGCGGTGGCCGAGTTAAACCAGGTAATGATCAAATGTGTAGGATTATTATAATAAAAAAGATGCTCCAAATTGCATTCAAATGTGTTGGGGCATTACTCTGTTGCCAGAATATCTTTGAGAGCTTTATTGCTGATGCTACGATTCCATTTTACACAAGAAACTGATAGTTCGTTAGATACCAAATATTTAGCATATGAAATTTCAAGGTAGAATTGAGCATTGCCACTTCACGAATCATGGTACAAAACGAAGATACTGCTGGGATTAGTATCCCTGGAGGTTTAATAAACCAAGATTAGAAACCTTGGATAAGCTAAGCCAAGTAGTGCGGCATATTTCCATTAGCATACTTTTTTTTATAGACCTTCCTTACACAATGTTAAACACATCAGTCAGCTCCCAGGTGCTAGGTAGCAGTTGCAGCAGGTGTTAGTAGACTGGCACATACGTCTCTCCTCGCCCAGGACTGGAGCCGGGATCTTTCCATGTGGTGAGGTGGGTGGGGGTTCAGGGAAGCAGCGAGGTTCACACGGTTCTTACATATACTTCCTGCTTTGCTGATTGTTGCTGTCTCCCTCGCCATTTTCTTGAAACTGTTTCTTGTATCCGTCTATGTATGTGTGTGTGGATATATATATATTATATATTATTTTTAATTAGTGAACACTGTATCAACATCCCTGGTCCCAGACTATTTAACATATTATCAGAAGATATCAGAAACACTGCTGGCTGGGACAAGTGTAAAAGTCTTCAAGGGGAAACTGGACAAGTATCTATAAATGCAAGATCAACCAGGCTGTGACATATGTAGAATAGCGGACTGCCAATAGCAAGAGCCTGATTGACCAGACAAGCACCAGATGAGCCTGGCCCAAAGTCGGGCTTCGGGAGTAGAAAACCCCTAGAAACTCAAAAGGTATCAGCTCTGGGTGTATATACCATGTGACGCAGCAGCTGTTTGAGCTCTCTGGCTTCGCTGCTCTCATACGCGCCACTAACAAACTGTAAACATTACCACACATTCATTTTAGAAAGGTCTGCTAATCTAACTTTTTTCTGTAAAACACATTTATTATGCAATAGCAAACTTCCAGCTTGCAGTAATATAAATCCCTTAGTATCTTGCGTTATAGGAAACAGCGGCCTTCGACGGTGAAGACATTTCTTTTAAAGCGACAGTCTGGTTAACCAGGCAAACAGGAAACGGGCTTCAGGCAGAGTTGCGGGATTGGAAGAAACCTCGACATTGGACATAGGTATACTGCTTATAGTAAAAAAAAAAAAAAAAAAAAAAAAAATAAATTCTTTCTCTCACGTCTCTCCTTTCCCTCGCTTTTCTTCCATATCTTATCACTTCTTTTCCATCTCATTTCATTTTTCTCCATCCAGAAACAAGCAAACAGTGACACTAGCAAGAATAGCAAGGACACCGTCAATAAAATCCAGAGGATCAACAAGGAAGTTATTTGTTGATCCTCTCCAGGTGGGGAAAGACATGCCGCCACCACCATCCCCTTCTACTCACCTCTCCAGGTGGGGGAAGACATGCCGCCACCACCATCCCCTTCTACTCACCTCTCCAGGTGGGGAAAGACATGCCGCCACCACCATCCCCTCCTACTCACCTCTCCAGGTGGGGAAAGACATGCCGCCACCACCATCCCCTCCTACTCACCTCTCCAGGTGGGGGAAGACATGCCGCCACCACCATCCCTTCTACTCCTCTCCAGGTGGGGAAGACATGCCGCCACCACCATCCCCTTCTACTCACCTCTCCAGGTGGGGGAAGACATGCCGCCACCACCATCCCCTTCTACTCACCTCTCCAGGTGGGGGAAGACATGCCGCCACCACCATCCCCTTCTACTCACCTCTCCAGGTGGGGGAAGACATGCCGCCACCACCATCCCCTTCTACTCACCTTTCCAGGTGGGGGAAGACATGCCGCCACCACCATCCCCTTCTACTCACCTTTCCAGGTGGGGGAAGACATGCCGCCACCACCATCCCCTTCTACTCACCTCTCCAGGTGGGGGAAGACATGCCGCCACCACCATCCCCTTCTACTCACCTCTCCAGGTGGGGGAAGACATCCGCCACCACCATCCTTCTACTCACCTTTCCAGGTGGGGGAAGACATGCCGCCACCACCATCCCCTTCTACTCACCTCTCCAGGTGGGGGAAGACATGCCGCCACCACCATCCCCTTCTACTCACCTCTCCAGGTGGGGGAAGACATGCCGCCACCACCATCCCCTTCTACTCACCTTCCAGGTGGGGAAGACATGCCGCCACCACCATCCCTTCTACTCACCTCTCCAGGTGGGGAAGACATGCCGCCACCACCATCCCCTTCTACTCACGTCTCCAGGTGGGGAAGACATGCCGCCACCACCATCCCTTCTACTCACCTCTCCAGGTGGGGGAAGACATGCCGCCACCACCATCCCTTCTACTCACCTTTCCAGGTGGGGAAGACATGCCGCCACCACCATCCCCTTCTACTCACCTTTCCAGGTGGGGGAAGACATGCCGCCACCACCATCCCCTTCTACTCACCTCTCCAGGTGGGGGAAGACATGCCGCCACCACCATCCCCTTCTACTCACCTCTCCAGGTGGGGGAAGACATGCCGCCACCACCATCCCCTTCTACTCACCTCTCCAGGTGGGGAAGACATGCCGCCACCACCATCCCCTTCTACTCACCTTCCAGGGGGGGGAAGACATGCCGCCACCACCATCCCCTTCTACTCACCTCTCCAGGTGGGGGAAGACATGCCGCCACCACCGTCCCCTTCTACTCACCTCTCCAGGTGGGGGAAGACATGCCGCCACCACCATCCCCTTCTACTCACCTTTCTATTCTTCCTTATCTTCCTTTCCCTATTGTCCCACCACTGGCAACAAATCTTTCCCTTCATCTTCCATCTCTACCTTTATTCTCTCTCTCTTTCCTCAACTGGAAAGCAGCGGTTCAGATGAGGTAAAAAGAACAGTAGTTGCGTCCGGCTGGCGCCAATTGCCAAGTTACCAGGCCAGCAACCAGGCCTAGACAGCGGCTACGGGGGCGTTGACCCCTGAAACCGAGCACATAACTTACAGGTTGCTGAACAAATATATTAAGAAACAGAAACCAACTCGATACATGGATTTAAACGGATATTATAACTAGACCCAAAAGGTCAAGGGTTAGCCACAGCAGATAATCAAGGTACAAAGACGCGTCCCACGAACCAGGATTCAACCCCCGGAGATACAGATAGGCGAGTACATGGTATACACGCAGGGTAGGGTAAGAAGCCAGGAAGCACACAACAGTGAGACGCGAATATAATGAACAAACACAATAATGAGCCTACCTGGTGCAGATTACCTCCTCTCACGCTTTCCCTTTTCGTGACCTTCCTGGGTCACGCCCATCGCTGACCCGGCATGGGCGTGGCGCAGCTGTAAATGTCACTGAGGTCATCTCTAGAGTGTGACCCCTGGTGAGCTTGTAGAGGGCGTGGCCGCACTCTGTCCCACCAGTGTAAGAGCTCTCTGATGGCTCACTACTGTCTCTTATTGTGTGTTGATAATATACACATGTAAGATACGCGAGGGCCTCTGGTGCCAAACACACACACTACCGCAACAATGTACTGGAGAGTAAAATAGATCCGATGAAGAGCAGGGGTGCCATGGGCACAATAAGAGAACACCGTCAACATCTGTGGTCCAAGACCCTAGTACAGGTATATCACACATAATAACAGCTAGGAAACACAGAATGACGACACTACGTTAATACAAAAATCACCCGCCAATGTATACATAAAATGGTGTACTAATAAATCTTGAAAAATACCTATAATAACACTAATAATAAAGAGAAACAGTTTATAAGAGGGAGTAGAGTGTGGCTAGAGAGGCGCGTCGTAGCAATCATGACGAAGTAAAGAGTGATATGAGGGTGAAGAAGAAACTCTGGAGGAAGATTCTCTTCCGTGTGAGTCTTGTGAAGATAATAAACTACACGATCATTATTATTATTATAAATATTATGATAATTTTACACAGTAAATAAGAAAAGGTCTGACAAGAGATTACCTCAGCGCTTGAAGACAACGCAGGCTGAAAAATAAGCTTTTACAAGCAAGCAACCCACGATAGATTCCCTAGACGGCTGGGGTAACAATAACTTATTGCTCACAATACTGAATCAATGCCAACGTTTCGCTTTGTTAGAGCTTTAAAGGGGACGAAACGTTGTCCTAATATAAGCGTGTTCTGGACATTCAGTATTATAGGCAACACGCCATTCGTACCCCAGCCTTCTAGGGGATTTAAGGTGGGTTGCTTGCTTGTAACTTACCTTAGTTAATGTCCTTAATTGTTTTAGTAAATATATTTTACCTATTTTTAACAGAAACATCTCTCTTGTTACAGGTGAGTGTGGCCGAGCTGGGACAAGTGGGCATATTAAGGTAGTAACAGAATATCACGAAATGACAGTAGGTAAATACACTACTGTTATGAGAGTGTTTGTGTGGAAACGTTTTGCTCCCTTCAGTTGTGTGTTGTGTTTGTTTACGGGTTTACATGTAATTTTTAATACTTGAAGATTTTTTTTCAAAGGCCACGCAAATTTGAAAATTTATATTGAATAGAGAGGAATAGGTTGACGAAGAGGGTGCATGAATCTAGGATAGAACGTGTAGGAGGGGAATTTTTATATTACTGAGGAAAAAGCCATTCACATGAACGGATCTTCCAGGATTTCCTGCTCTATTTCTGCAACATTGCAAGCTAGAGATGTGTTGATTGCAACACACGAAAGGCATAGAGCCGTCATTCAACTCCCCCTGTGGTTATTTTGCATCTTTTGTTTCTTGTTCGCGATTATTGTGCGTATATTATATACTGGTACCGGAGTGCGGGTATGTTAGCATAATCATTCCTCTATTTTCCCTTTGTCATCTCGTTGCAACATTGGTCACGGCCTGTTTTACAATTTACGTATTAGTGACTAAATATGCGTGTTTATAAGTTAATGCAGAGTAACGCAACCCAGCCTAATCAAAATTCACTTAACCTATCTTTAAAAAAATACGATTTGGAGAAAAATGTGAAACGTTTAAAAAATTACTATATTGTTTAACGAGGCTATAGTAGAACAGAATCTTTAGTGGAATGGTGTGAAAGTGTGAGTTGAGCGAGTATGTTAGAATGTATTAGTGTGAGGGCTAGTCTATTGTGTGAGTTGAGGGTTACACTACTATTGTACTACTGACAACTCAAGGTTAATAACCACCCGTCCCGCGGATAGTAACTCCTGATTTGTCTTCTCCCTGCCAGGTGTAGGACTTAAGTCTCCGCCCTGCCAGGTGTAGGACTTAAGTGTCCTCCCTGCCAGGTGTAGGACTTAAGTGTCCTCCCTGCCAGGTGTAGGACTTAAGTTTCCTCCCTGCCATGTGTAGGACTTAAGTCTCCTCCCTGCCAGGTGCAGGACTTAAGTCTCCTCCCTGCCAGGTGTAGGACTTAAGTGTCCTCCCTGCCAGGTGTAGGACTTAAGTGTCCTCCCTGCCAGGTGTAGGACTTAAGTGTCCTCCCTGCCAGGTGTAGGACTTAAGTTTCCTCCCTGCCAGGTGTAGGACTTAAGTTTCCTCCCTGCCAGGTGTAGGACTTAAGTCTCCTCCCTGCCAGGTGCAGGACGTCTATGACGTTCACACTTGTAACATTACAGAAACTTGCAGTATTGACGCTGATAAAAGCTGGTGATACTAACGTTGAGAGAAATTAAATTAGTGGCGTCGAGAGGAGCTTGTAATATTGACGCTGGTGGAGTATTGATCACCGTGACATTTACAGACATTTAAAGAACAAAACAATTGGTGAGTCAGCCCCTGACGCCGTGTGCGCTTACACTAATACATTTCACAACTTTGCTGCTGCAATATATCAACATGTATCATATCTAGTTTAAAATTGTATATAAATATATGTCGTGCCGAATAGGTAAAATTGGTCAATTAGCGAGAACTCATTTAAAATTAAGTCTTTTCTAAAAATTTCTCATATACATTGAAAGATATATTTTTTCATTTATGTTAATGTAAAAATTAATAATTTTGTACCAAAAGAACCCTAGAAAACTTACCTAACCTTATTATCAAAAACACAATTTAATTTAGTCTAATCTAACTACATATATGTTAGAGAAGTTTACAATAATTTAATCGCCACGACATATATATATATATATATATATATATATATATATATATATATATATATATATATATATATATATATATATATATATATATATATATATACCTATATATATATATATATATACCATATATATACCATTACTTGCTACTGTCTTCCTGACAGGTATTCCCTGATCCATTGCAGTGCCTTCCCTGTTAACTCTGCCTGGTCCTCCAGCTTTTGCACTAATCTCTTGTGTGGAACTGTGTCAAACGCCTTCTTACAGTCAAAGAATATGCAATCTACCCACCTCTCTCTCTCTCGTGTTACTGCTGTCACCCTGTCATAGAACTCCAGTAGGTTTGTGACACAGGATTTCCCGTCCCATCCCGTGCGTGTGTGTTAGTTACCATTTTGTCCTAGGCACATGTCAATTAGACACTAGGCCTGTTGTATGTGTGTGTGTGTGTAAGGAAACACTACGAAATGTTTCCGCCCCGCCGGGAATTGAACCTGGGCCCTCCGTGCGTGAAGCAAGAGCTTTAGCCACCAGGCCACCGTGTGTGTGTGTGTGGGGGGGTGTATGTGGTGTGTGTGTGTGGTGTGTGATGTGTGTGTGCTGTGTGTGGTGTGTGTGTGTGTGTGTGGTGTGTGTGTGTGTGTGTGGTGTGGTGTGTGTGTGGTGTACTCACCTAGTTTTGGTTGCAGGGGTCGATTCATAGCTCCTGGCCCCGCCTCATCACTGGCCGCTACTGGGTCACTCTCCCTGCGCCATGAGCGTTATCATACCTCTTCTTAAAGCTGTGAATGGAAGTGCCTCCACTACATCGCTTCCCAGACTATTCCACTTCCTGACCACTCTGTGACTGAAGAAATACTTCCTAACATCCCTGTGATTCATCTGAGTCTTCAACTTCCACCTGTGACCCATTGTTGTTGTGTCCCATCTCTGGAACATTCTCTCTATGTCCACCTTGTCAATTCCTCTTAATATTTTATATGTCGTTATCCTGGTGTGTGTGTGTGTGTGTGGTGTGTGTGTGTGTGGTGTGTGTGGGGGTGTGTGTGTGGTGTGTGTGGTGTGTGTGTGTGTGTGTGTGTGTGTGTGTGGTGGTGTGTGTGTGTGTGTGGGGTGTGGTGTGTGTGTGTGTGGTGTGGTGTATGTGTGTGTGGGGTGTGGTGTGTGGGTGTGTGTTAGTTACCATTTTGTCCTAGGCACATGTCGATTTGACACTAGGCCTGTTGTATGTATGTGTGTGAGTAAGGAAACACTTCGAAATGTGTGTGTGTGTGTGTGGGTGTGTGTGTGTGTTGTGTGTGTGTGTGTGTGTGTAGTAACTTTATGGCACAACTGAAGTATGAAGCAAACAGTTAGCCAGTGTGAGGATTCTAACCCACACTACTCTCACTCCGCCTGGGCAGGGTGTAAGTATAGGTGCTTTATCCCTCTCTATCACTGATTTACTTTTACAAGATTCATTTTCTAACTCATTTTACTTGGTCTCGTGGTGAACGCTCGCCCACGCTACACCTTCCCTACCAATCATTCAGGGTAAAGAAAATTGTAAATTAGTTTTACAAAGGTATTTAAAGTAAAGTCTGTACAGGAACAACGCCTCTCTCACTAATGACCTTTAAGTTTAATTCCTATCAAAATATTGTGCAAATAAAGACTATCTCCTTGAGCTTCCATTTTTACGAGCATCTTTCAGGCTTTCCAAACAAGCTAAGGTTGTTTAACGCTAACTAGCCTAAATTCACCTAATTAACTCCAAACAATACAGCAAGCAGCAGGGTGATCACAATGTGCTCCTGGGTAGCTCAGGGCTGAGAGCCCTTTCCCTCGTAACATCAAGGTCCCGGGTTCCATCCCTCAGCTACTCAGACATGTACCTATTTTTTCTTTATACCCTTGTTGCCACATAGCAATAAAAGTACCCATATTTTAGACAAAAATGCTATAACAATGTATAAGAAAAGAGCAGACTTGCTGGAGGTGTGCAAGTGTTGAGTAAAAGGTAGCCTTGCAAGGTCTTGTGTCTATTGGTGTTAATAAACGACCCAAACAAAGATGAACACACATGGTATACTGTGACCTCATTTGTTTGAAAGCAAACGCCGTTACTGTGAGGTGAGGTCACACACTCTACCCTACATACCTGGAGTCTACCTGGAGAGAATTCCAGGGGTCAACGCCCCCGCGGCCCGGTCTGTGACCAGGCCTGTTGGACCAGAGCCTGATCAACCAGGCTGTTACTGCTGGCCGCACGCAGTCCAACGTACGAACCACAGCCCGGCTGATCAGGTACCGACTTGAGGTGCCTATCCAGTGCCTGCTTGAAGACAGCCAGGGGTTTGTTGGTAATCCCCCTGATGTATGCTGGGAGGCAGTTGAACAATCTTGGGCCCCTGACACTTATTGTGTTGTCCCTCAACGTGCTAGTGGCACTCCTGCTCTTCATTGGGGGGATGTTACATCGCCTGCCGAGTCTTTTGCTTTCGTAGGGAGTGATTTTTGTGTGCAAGTTTGGTACTAAGCCCTCGAGAATTTTCCATGTGTATATAATAATGTATCTCTCCCGCCTG
Organism: Cherax destructor; assembly: GCA_009830355.1. Lineage (NCBI taxonomy): Eukaryota > Metazoa > Arthropoda > Malacostraca > Decapoda > Parastacidae > Cherax > Cherax destructor. The sequence goes on from WNWK01000972.1 coordinate 95,572, forward strand.
CGTTCTATATGCGTAGTATATGCTGAATTTACAAAACTTAAAAAATGAACATTATGAAGAAGTTTCGATCAACTCTTAGGTCACAGGAAGGAGCGAGACGTCCTCATAAGGACGGTAGTGTGTGAATTATGATTTTTTTTTGTATAGGCAAAAGTTATCCTGTGGCACCCTTCTAGGGGAGGGGGGACGCGCGCCTTGATCCTGGCGAGCGCATCTTAATAAAGGCTATTCAACCTATCATCCCCTTCCTTGGATCAGATCTGATTACCTCTCATTCCCCAGGCACAATGACATGTGATTAGGGCCTTTTATTTAATATTTTAAGAATAAAGCGCCATATATGCAAGGGTCATACAGCACCCAGGAATGTAATGCAGCTGGAAACCCTTCAAAGATATATATATATATATATATATATATATATATATATATATATATATATATATATATATATATATATATATATATATATATATATATATATATATATATATATATATATATATATATATGTCGTGCCGATTAGGTAAAACTAGTCAATTAGCAAGAACTCATCTAAAATTAAGTCCTTTCTAAAATTTTCTCTTATACATTTAAAGATATATTTTTTTCATTTATGTTAATGTAAGAATTTATTATTTTGTACCAAGAGAAACTTTGAAAACCTACCTAACCTTATTACAACAAGCGCAATTTAATTTAGCCTAACCCAACTAAATATATTTTAGATACGTTAACATTAATTTAATAATAAACAAACACAATGAAATATATTTTTTTCGTTATATTCAGAATGATTTTGGCGAAATTATTGCATACACAAATTTTCACTTGTCTTATATGGCAAGAAGAGCATTGCTATTTAAGCCAAAATAGCAAGTTTTACCTATTCGGCACGACATATATAATGTGTCACTGTTGACCTGTGTTTTCGTGGTCCAGCGCTCTTGTTGATATTCTAGCCTGGTATCTTTGATGAGTTCAGAGGGTTTCTCTACTCCTGGAGCCTGGTCATGGCTCGTCTGGTGCTTGCCTGGTCAACTAGGTTGTTGCTGCTCCGTAATAAATATAGTTCACCACGATGGTCGAAAATAAAGAACAATTTAAATTGATCAAACTGGAAATATGGGTTTTGATGAACATGTGAAACTAAAGTCACTGTGGTTAACACTGGAGGCAGTGTTTTAAACATTTCCGGTGTGGGTTTTGTCATGATTTTTGTAGTTAGCTAGGTGCCTGTAGGGCGCCTGTGAGGTGCATGTAGACTGCCTGAAGGGGTCAGAGACCCCCCAGTCTACACACTATCATCATACTGGAGTGAGAGATGCCAGAGGCAGTGTAGAATAAACCCAGTGAGAAGCAGGACCCCCGCAGGCACACAGATACAAGAAAAAATATATATTACGGGAAGAAGTTATTCCACGAGGAAACTGGACCCCTACCAAATGCAGGTAGTATATCAGCACTTGCAGGCTGTGTAGGCCGCTAGTAGCAACAGTCTGGTTGACCAAGCAGTCAGCACTAAAATCGAGCTGCGGAGGAAGAACCCTCGAAACGTAACAGGCATGTCACAGGTGTCTAGTGCTACTAAACAGAGCAACAACAGCACCAATAAACGGGAGTGGCAACAGCAGCACTACTGAACGGGGTCAGCAACAGTAACAAACCACAGATGCCAAACAGAAAAACTAACAGAGCGGTAGAAACTTTCTGCAACGGTAAAGTTAGTCTCTGGGCGTCGAGGAGGGCGAGGGGGGGTAAAGCAGGGAGGGTGAGTGTAACAAGGGGGAGAGGGAGGACGAGGTAGGGTGGACGACGGAGAGTAAGAGGGAGTGTGAAGGAGAGAAAGGGGGGTAGGGATACTAATGGAAGGTGTACAAGGAAGTAAGGGAAAGATTATGCTGAAGGAAGGATACAGGAGAAAGGTAAGGGTAACGAATGGAGGGAGGATGAAAGATGGGTAGAAATTATGTGAAAGGGACTAGTAAATTCAAATTAAGCATTTGTAACAGGCAAATATATTGAAGAAGAGAGAGCGCAAGTAGTGATCCACTACGTCAACAAAGTAGGTGGTTCCGTTACTCTTACCCACCCATCACTTCCCTCACCTCTCCTTCCTTCACTTCTCCCTACCCTCACCATCCCGACCCCTCCCTACCTGGAGTCAGGCCTACCGGCGGATCAGGGCCTGATCAATCAGGCTGTTACTGCTGGCCGCATTAAGAACCACAGCCCGGCTGATCCGGCACCGACTAAGTATCTATCCAGCGCCCTCTTGAAGGCAGCCAGGGGTCTATTGGTATGACTCACGAAATCGTAATGACACGATTGCAAACAAACCATACCACGGGTGGGGTTAGAACCCGCGATCAGATAGTCTCAAAACTCCAGATCGACGCGTTAGCCACTGGGCCAGCTAGCTTCAATAAGATTCATCCAACTAGGTATATTTCTACACCATAGGAAGGTTAGCATAGGCTAACCTTCGTATGGTGTAGAAATATACCTAGTTAATGCCCTCCTGGGCAGGAGGGCACTATAATACCTACTCTTGATACTATGCTCGCCTCCAACATTTCGTCGTATAGTTCCCTATACTCACCACTAAGTGAAAAAGATTAATAACGTCTCTACGACTTATCTACGTTCTAAACTGTGGCAAGTACCTTGGCTCCCTCACATCACAGCCGCTAATCCTCTAGCATATTTTATATACCCTCATCATGCTTTCTCTGCTTCTCCTCTCCTCCTCTCGGAGTTTATTCCCTTCAGTTTCCGTACTAAATTTTGTTGCGAACCTTAAGATTTTCTCCAATTTCTTTATATGTTTGATCAGGTGAAGGCTGAATGCTGGCGACTAAGGTTGATTATATACAAAATAAAGTTTTAAGGTCTCTGAAAGCTAGTTTTACTTATGTCGCAGATGTTATACAACATATGAACCACTGATATGCTTAATGTGAGGCTTAATTCCATTCGGTAATTCTACAAACGTTAATACCTCTCAGACTGTGTGCTGTGTCCGGTCTTCTCAATTTTCCTTCCTATTTTCAATACTCTACATTTATCAGGACTGAATTCAAGTAGAAACCTTTCTGCCCACTTATACTGCCTGTTTAAGTTATCTTATGAGTTTATTCCTTTCATCTTCGGTTGTTATATTACTCGTTAATGTTATCTACAAACAGTGATATATAGGAGTCAGTATTCTCTTCTTGATTCTCTATGTACAGCAGCAGCAGCAGCGATCCAAATACTGATCCTCAGTAAACTGTACACGTCACCCGTACCCATTACTTTAGCCATAAGTTTCACTCTCCGTGTCTTGTCCTGTGCGAGGTTCTCAACTTCCCCTGCTCAGTTTCTTTGTGATGAAGGTTTTTCATGATTACAAGCTTTGCCTTTATCCTGTTTGCTGTGCTGCTTCCTCCAGCTCTGTACTACTGCTCTCTTGTTCTTATACTCCGGTCTTGGTGGATAGTAAACTACTAGTAATACCTTCCTCCTGTTTCCACTGCCCCTATTGCGTAATCTCTAAAGTCTCTGCTACAGACGTTATTTGTCTCTTCAAAACTCTCCATAACTTCATCAGTAATGCCACTAGTGAAAAGCAGGGGCGCCGTGGGCACAATAAGGGAACATTGTATCAACGTCCGTGTCCCCAGACTATCAACATCTTACCAGAAGATATCAGAAACACTGCTGTGACAAGTATAAGTCTTCAAGAGGAAACTGGACAAGTATCTTCACCAGGTGCCAGATCAACTAGACTGTGATGGATGTGTGAACTGGCAGGCCGCCAGCAGCAACAGGCTGATTAATCAGACAAGGGCCAGATGAGCCTAGCCCATGGCCGGGCTCTGGGAGTAGAAAAACTCTCGGAATTCATCAAGGGTATATCCCTTTTCCCATCCTTTATGTCGGTCTCCCTTTGTGATATCCCTCGAGGAATATTGTATTAGTTAGCTAATACACACACACAGTGTATGTGTATGTGTGTGTGTACTAGCTGGAGTACGACCCATATTTTTTATACAACGCTTGATGCATTACCTCTGTCTCTATTTCTTCATCCTCGACCTACATCCTGGGCACAGAGTCCTCTTCCCGCTGCTACACTAAAGTGGAAAAATAAAAATGGTCACATATCTCTGTGGTTATGTCTCTGTTGTTGGCAATCATGTTCTCTGTTAACGGTGGTGTTAATGACTCGTTGCCTTCCTTGGAGATTATATTTGATCCTAGAGTCTGTTGATGACGATGGTGTTGATGGTTTATTCTTTGGTAAATTCGTGCTCCTGGCCTTGATCTCGTGTCTTTTTTTGGATGGGTGGAAGAATTTACTAGGAAGGTATAGTAGAATGGAAGGATGGGAAGGAGGAGAGGAAATAAAAGGTTTGATAGATAGATAAATGAGGAATGGGGAAGGAAGTGATATGGGTTGACCCACCCCTTCCGGAGCATTGTTTATACGATGGGTGAGGCTATTTACGCCTCACAATGCATGCGTTAAGGCAACACCAGGTGCCTATTACACGCTGCCTGGTGCTACACACACCACCCTGACCCCACCACACCTACTGTTACATTGCTAGCTCCTTAATTATTATACATTGTCCTTGTAAAATACTCTGCTTGGGGACTTATCCTCAGTGCTTCATAATTAATATAATCAAAACTAAGCGCTAAACCCACCAGTGTCATACAGCGCTGCTCATCGGTGCTTCAGTTGTTCATACCATTTGATTCTAAGTTTCGTTCATTACGGATTTCCATAATAGGCGTATGCACTAACAGGCTGATTGATCTGGCTATTGGTCAAAGAGTGTCGACATCCCCTGAGAATGGCATTCCCATTCTTGAAGGGAGAGTTATGATGTGTTGAGACGACTAAGGGAAGCAAAACTGGTAGCCAGGAACCACATGGGTTTAGCGCTTAACATGAATTATTTAAATTTAAAGACTGAGGCCTGTGATGAGCTAGAAAAGCTTCAAGGATTGTAAGGTACACAACTGGTCATGTAATCCACTACAGCGGTCTACATTACACCTCACTACAGTTCCAGCCCCTTGTTCTGTTTTCCCTGCTTCATGCCCCCTGTTCTATCCCTTTTCCATGCTTCCCTATTCAAGCTCCTTGTTCTATTCCTCTAGTTCAATCCCAACCTGCCCCACCCTTCCCAGGTTCCAGGTATAACAGGAGACAATTATTATAATAAAAAAGAAGCGCTAAACCTACAAGGGTCTTACAGCATAACAGAGACAAGTGTGTCTCGACCACAAACAGGAACTGTTATGCTCGAGTGTGTTTGTGTTACTTGTCACATTGATATTTTAAGTTGGGAAGAACACTCAAGAAACCAGTTTTAAGTGTATGTTGTGTTTGTGATCTCTCTATCACCTCTAGTTGACTTTAGCAATATGATCTGTGTACTTCTCGGTGCTGCTCTTTAAATATTTAGTTTTTTAGATCTCAAGACTCGACCATTACCTGAAGGATACCTGAGGGATATTTTCAGGGGTCAACGTCTTTGCTGCGTCGTCCCAGACTAGGCCTCCTGGTGGATCAAGGCAAGATAACCAGCCTGTTGCTGCTGGCAGCCCACTGCCCCCCATATCCATCATAGCCTGGTTGATCTGACACCTGGTAGAGATACGTGTCCAGTTTCCTCGAAGACTTCTACACTTGTCCCAGCAGTGTTTTTGATATCTTCTGACAAGATATTGAATAGTCTGGCGCCACGGATGTTAATACAATGTTCTCTTATTTTGCCCACGGCGACCCTGCTTTTCACTGGGTTTATTTTGCACTTCCTCCCATATCTCTCACTCCAGTGGGCAGGTTTGGGACTAGGCTCTCAAGCACTTTCCAGAGTGATCTTGCTTCTTAAAAATCTTTCATAAGATTATACTGTAGGCCGTCAGTGCTATGTGTCTATAGTAGCTTGCTTTTGTTTTACTGCCACCTTTGTGGAGTGGGGCTATCACTTGCTCTTAACAACTATGGTATGACCCCTGTCTCTAGGCTCCCTCTTCATAAAATATTTAAAGCACTTTAGAAGGGTTTCTAGCAGTTCTTGATGAACATTGAGTTCCATAAGGCCTGGCTCGGGGGTAGAATGCATGGACACGTTTTCAATTTTTTTTTCGAAGTCAGGGGTAAGGGTTAGTGTTATGTTGGAAATTTTGAGGATGTAGACAACGTTTCGAGTCTCGTTCATGAATTCATCTGGTTTGGATGAGGCAGTGGAGAAACTCAGTACACTTTTACGAGTAGATATGATAAGGTCCAAAATCAGTGATGCCGATCAAGTTAATCTAAGTGACGGGACCAGGAGCGAAGTATCGACCCCCTACAAACAACTGTGACACTAACAGTCCCCTCAGTCCTCACAACAAAGCTTTCTGGACGGCTACCCTGAGACGGAGTTAATAACTTCGTACCCAACACCCAGTTGTTACACGCTGCCTCTCATAGCTCACAATACTGTGCAAGACGTCACAATACCCTGTCAGACGTCACAGTGGCCTGCGAAACATCACAACACTGTGCCAGAGGTCATAATACCGTACAAGCGGTCACAATACCGTACAAACGGTCATAATACCGTACAAGCAGACAACACCGTCCAAGAGGAAAATACCTGAGCTGGTCCTCGTATAAAAGTATTGATCACACACACACCTTGTGAAGGTATTTAAAAATGAGGAGGGGAGAGACAAAGGGCAGAGAGAGAGAGAGAGAGAGAGAGAGAGAGAGAGTTATTTAGTTGCAGTCGCCTAATTGTTTATGGGGATCGATTCATACCTCCTGGTCTCGCCTCTTTAAACTCTTACTTACTGCTTTGACTAAACAGAATGACTAGGTCGCAGGGAGCAGCAGGACAATTTGAGAAGTTTTGCTATTAAAATCGAATGATACAGTAGAAGTTTTAAGTATTAAAGTTGGTAATGGGAATCTGGTAATTTTCCGGGTATATAAACCACCGTCAACAACGACTGAGGAATTTACAGATCAGTTATGGTAGATAATTGTCTTGAAAGTCTCGAAAACTCCCATACCTAATATCCTCGGAGATTTCAACCTCCCAATTTTAAAATGGATGATGATTCATCACAACATTGTACCAGAAGTAGTTCCTGGAAGTACTCTGGCTGAGCAAGTACATACCAGGGAACTAATGAGGCTTTGTGTAAAGTTTGCATTGAACCAACAAATACCAAGAACCCACTAGAAATGAAAAACTAGATTTAATCTTTACAAACAACGAGGAACTAACCAGAAACAATCACATTACACTATGATCACAGAAGTACAGAGTATAAACTCAGGGGTGAGGAACTCCAGTAATGTTGTACGAGAAGGGATCTTCAGTAAATTTAACTTCAACAATCATAGAACTGACTGGGACAAAATTAACAAAGAACTATCAGACATATCCTAGGAAACAGTCATGAGCACCATAAAGAGAGACGGACTTGCATTATGTGAGCCGAGTGCGCTACCAACCGATCCACATTGTTCTTAGCTACAGCTGCTTGTCTTGTATTTTTGTTGCAGCACAAGTACCTGTTACCTGCCGTCCCTTCCGGAGGTCACCACCCCCGCGACCCAGTCCCAGACCAGGCCTCCTGGTTGCTGGCTTCATCAGACTGTTTCTGCTAGTAGCACGCAGTCGAAATTTAGCAAAATTGATCGAATGATTTCGAAATGACCTGAGGAACCCGTCAGATTTCCTCTAAGACAGCTAGCGGGTCTAGGGTTTGATGGCAATGCCCTTCATACATGAAGGGAGGGTTTACCTGGTCTCATGGTGGATCAGGGTCTGATCAACCAGGCTGTTACTGCTGGCCGCACACAAACTGACGTACGAACCACAGCCCGGTTGGTCAGGTACTGACTTTAGGTGCCTGTCCAGTGCCTTCTTGAAGACAGCCAGGGTGCTGCAAATTTCAGTTATATATGAAGGGAGTCTGATGGAAATTCCCTTTATATATAAAGATATTATAATAAAAAAGAAGCGCTAAACCTACAAGGGTCATACAGCAATATATTCATACATAAATGGAGTTTGATGAACATTCCTTGTATATTTAAAGGGAGGGAGATGAAAAGTGGGTTCCTTTACACTCTCACGAGTTCTGTTTTTGTACGTGTTGCATCAACACACCTCTGACTGTGTTCAAGAGGGAACCTCAGAAGTTACTCAGGTTAGTTCCTTATCAACCGGGCTCTTGTGACAACTTTGGACTGCCTGGTATTAGTACCAACAGCCTGCCTGATCAGTTCATGTACCAGTAGGTCTCGTCTGGAAGCGAGCATCGACTACAAGGGGTATTTTGCACTACTTTAAATTTGTTTTATACTCTGAAAATAATAATAAATACTACTACTACTACTAATAATAACTGATATAATCAAATTTAGCGCTAAACTCGAAAGGTTAATACAGGCTGTCACAGAGGAAAATGCTAGTTCCTGTGTAGGAGAATAATTATTTCTACAAGTACATTATGCAACTTATACAGACCATAGCTGACATCAATGAAATACTATATAACAAATCCCTGGTTATGCAGAGCATTTCGGGCAACTTAGGTTAATCGTGTTCCCCAGGATGCGACCCACACCAATCTACTAACACCCAGGTACCCGCTTACTGCTAGGTGAACAGGGCCAGCAGGTGTCTTAAGGAAACACTCCCCAATGTTTCCACTCATACCGGGGATCGAACCACGGACAATCAAAATGCGAGCTGAGTGCGTTACCAACCGAGCTAAGGGACATCTGAAGGTGTCTCTTTCTCGACATTTACAAACGGAGGTTCGAATGTGTACTAGTTGCACTGACACCCCTTTCCCCCACAGGTTTGGCGCTTCACATTAAGTATAACATTGATACAAAATAGGCGAGGTTGTGGGAGAATACAAGAGTGTGAACTGTATGACCCTTGTGGGTTTAGCGCCAGACTGTTCAACAGTCTAACCAAGCATAAGAGGAATTACCAATAGACCCCTGATTATCTTCAAGAGGAAGCTGGACAGATACCTAAAGTCGGTACCCGACCAGCCGGGCTGTGGTTTGTATGTTGGACTACGTGCGGCCAGCAGTAACAGCCTGGTTGATCAGGTTCTGATCCAACGGTAGGCCTGATCAAGGACTAGGTCACGGGGGCGTTAACCCCCGGAACACCCTCCAGGTAGATAATTATAATACAATTATTATTATTATCAAATAGAAGCGCTAAACCACAGGGGTCATACAGCGCTGCAGGTTAATTATAATTATAATACAAGAGAGCTACCCTGACATACCAGGAGCTGTGATTCGACCCCTACAACCACAAATAGACGGAGGGCCCGGGTTCAATTCCCGGCGGGGCCGAAACATTTCGAAGTGTTTCGTTACACACACACACACACACACACACACACACACATACAACAGGCCTAGTGTCTAATCGACATGTGCCTAGGACAAAATGGTAACTAACACACTGGCTCTTCCTCTCCCATCCTCAATCTTCTCTCCCTCCCCTTCCTCTATAGCTCTTAACCTCCCCCCTCCCCTACCCGCCTCTGGTGACTTATCAAGCTGGACCGTGAACTTTCAAGTGGAGGGGGGGGGTGGGAGGAGAGGGGGAGACTAGGAAGAGGAAGAGATGGAGATTTTTTTTTTTTAGCAAAATTGCATACATCATCAGTGTGCTACTACCCTATGCTATATGAGAGTTACATTGTGGAAACGAAAGCTGGTTGTCATCCGTGAGACAGGATGGAGGTGATACATGATGGTGTAATGTGTCAGCCTGAGCTGGGAGACTTCAGTACTGCAATGAGGATATCGTTGAGCATTCCATTAAATGTTGATCAGCTAAAACAAATTCAAAAGGTTTCGTTCCAGCAGAGTCGTAGTTTCTGCCTACCTGGACAGTGTTCCGAGGGTCGACACCCAAGTGACCCGGTCCCAGACCAGGCCTCCCAGTGGATGGCCTGATCAACCAGGCTGTTGGTGCTAGCAGCGCGAAGTCCAGCAAGCACCACAGCCCGGTTGATCAAGCACTGACTTGAGAAACTTGTCCAGTTATTTCTCGGAGACAGCCACGGGTATGTTGGAAATCCCCCGTATGTATGAAGGGAGGACGCTGAAGAGTCTTTGTAACTGCCATCTCTACAACTATTTCTTTCCTGCTGTATATAAAATATAGTTGACATGTAATAAAATATTATTAAACACGAAAGAAAGCCACTAACATGCGGTGCATTTCGGGCAGGATAGCCTATAGTACCGTGCACACGAGAAATGAATCTTTTTATAAAGGAATCTTCAACATCACACAACAGGGGCAAAATAAATTATACATAGAAATAAGATAAGGGAAGAGAGGAGGGAGAAGAGCAAGAAAGATGAGAGGGAGGGATGAGAGGATGAGAAAAAGAGACGGAAGGAAGAAAGGATAACACAGGGATGTGCGTATGAGGGGGAGGGAGGTAAGAACAGTAAAAAGTGAAGGCAAAAACTGTCGTTAAATAAATATTAGTGTGGAGAAATAAAGAAGACAGGTCACCAGCGAGGTCCTTGTAGCACCTCTGACATACCCGCAGTCTTGTCACAGGGGTGCAACCAAGATCAATACTTACAGAAAGAATAAAAAGGCACAAACTGACTAGAACAATACATAAATAACCCGCACATGGAAGAAAGAAAAACTTATGACGACGTTTTGGACCGACCTGGACCATTAACTAGTCTCTCCTTTGTGTGGGTTATTTGTGTATGGATCAATACTTAAACTATTTATGTTTATTATAGATAATTATTTCTTACCTAAAGTAATAAACTAAGAGTTTCCTGACTGTACAAAAAAAAAAATTCAAAATAACAAATAAACGAGTCTCCTTAGGAAGACATCGATGAATTGAGGAAATGGAATGAAAGATGAAGTTTAATGTTGAATTGAGGAAATGGAAGAAAGCAATACCAGACCACATGGTTGTGATCAGATACCGAGAGCGGCGGAGCAGCAGCTAATACTCAGACATACCATAAATGAATTCTTTGAGAATATCGTAAGAATATTTAAGTCTGGCAGTTTAACATACATGGATGATGAAATGCCTAGGAATAGTTCACAAACTACATAAAAATAAAAATAAAATATTTCTTAAGAGCCATACATAGACTTCAGTCATACACTCCATTTGTGTTTTAGACTTTGATCTTAGTATAGAGATATAATCTGATACAACTGTAGGCACAGAAGAGCCACTTATCACTGGCCAACAATTGCTTCAGTTAACGTGTAATAAATTTCTAACTAATTTTGGGACGGAGTGTTCAAATCTAATCTTGATTTTGCTCCAAAACTTACATTTTCCGTGAAATATAACCCCACGGTGATCGATTTAACTAACACAGCCACCGTGGAGAAGAGATCAGAGAAACCTGATGATCAGTTTAGTGGACTGGTGCTGGACACTGGTGCGGGACACTGGTGCGGGACACTGGTGCGGGACACCCGTACTGAACAACGAAGCTGAAAACTTATATAAAAGTTTGTATGACTATAGAAACTTATTTTTAATGCATACATGTTATGAATTTATGATATGAAACAGTTTTGTAATTAAAAATTAAGACGTGCAACATCTGGGTATCTTTATTGTAGACGTTTCGCCATCCAGTGGCTTTATCAATACAAATTCTAGGACATAATTTGAAGACAGTAGAACTATATACAAAAGATGAGGTAATCAGTGCCTCAGTCTTGGAGTTGGTGTGAAGATCACCGTAGTTGTGGAGGTTCTGGAGCACAGGCAAGAAGGCTGGAGCTTATATACTAACGTCAGGTGGAAAGGGACGGGTAGCAGACGAGGGCATAGTCACTGGTAGGTGGGATTCCCCAGTGGAAGTAGGTCATACCCAAAGTGATGGGATAGTAGTAGTAGCCGTGAAGAAGGTTATGTAGATGTCCTCTGAACCAAGATTCTATGATGTTGCATTGTCTGACAAGTTGTCCAAGAATGTATACCATTCTTGTCCGTCTACAATAAAGATACCCAGATGTTGCACATGTCTACCTACCTTAATTGTTCATCTTGTCGGTATTGTATACCATTCTTGTACAGTTTTGTAATTGTATAAACCACACTTAATATCTACGCATAATTTAATTCCTATGGTTCTTCAAGTTTGGCCAAAATATTGATCATAAGATTTCAAAAATAAATAACAGTCTAAACAAGCTGAGCTTCGAGGTCAACTCATCAAAGTTCGTTTGAAACAACCAGTTGGGTTTCTGAATTGGATTAAAGTTGGATTTTGATTTCTAGTGTTATGCAGTGTATTTCGGGCAAGCTAAACTAGGCTTACATACTACTAAAATATAGACCTAATATATGATTAATGTCATTGAGTATCAGTACAGCTTGAGTACTCCATTAATCACTAGTACAATGAGACAGGTTGCAAATGCTTAGTTGGTTAGACTTAATGGACAGAACGTTTATGCGAAATTTACTAGATGTTTTTTGTTGGACATCTCATCCTCCAACTTGAATCCGTAGAAACGCACAGAAGCCCGACCTTTTTTTTTTTAAATTCGATATTGTAGGGTAATAAATTACCATTCCATTGGAAAATTTGTGGGATTTATAGTTAGATGGGCTGACCACCACTTCTTCCCCATACCAGTACCCAGCGAAGGTCTGATATGGCTTTGGTAACTTGCCTTAAGTGGTCTTGAAAGGAGACTCGTTCATGCCTAAGGAATGGCTCAGAGAGGTTTAAAGAAAATATGTCCAGACAGGGGTTAAAGGCCTCAGAGAGGGGTTATAATTAATGAAAGTACAGAAGAAATCAAGGATGCTTAAAGAGCATTCAAAGATGTTTGCGTAGATGCTGAGAAAGATTATTAGACCACCATCTAGACAGGTATTACTGTCCTGTCATACGAGTGTGAAAATGAAGCATGTTAAACATTTTGCAATCCTGACAGGATTTCTGATTTTTTCTTAACATCTCCTTAACGTATAAGATGACAGCTAAGGCTTACAAATATCTGCTTACATTTAGGTCAGTTATATGACTCATATGGGTCTAGGGCTTCTTTTGACTTTAATAACAATTGTGGGTGCAGGGGCAGGTGCGAGGTGGGGTAGGCAGGTCTGGGGTGAACGTAAGGTTGGGTGTAGTGGGGTTATCAGGAGTCATCTAAGATCACGTACAAGAGTGGCTAGTTGACCTCTTCTCTTGTCGTCTGGCGTCTATCAGTCGCCCTCATTTTGTTTATTGTTTCCTCGAGTCTTGCTTTTGCAACCTACCAACCTCCTTCCCTTCCTCATATTGCTTCTACAGTGTTAGACATGAGAGTTCCTGCATTTTTTTTACACGGTAAGAGTTGCGATTCTGCCTCATTTCACTTCAGCACTTGGCTTTAGTAATTTTTAGTAACTAGTAATTGTACTGTTGCACTCGGGCGTTTCTCGCCAGTTAATTACATGGGAAGGAATAACTAGATCTTTTCCTTGACACATTAGCTGCCTTCTACGATATGTATGGCTTAAGAGGGAACAATAAGGATGGTGGTAGATCAGAAGTTGGCAATTATTTACTAGCGGTCCACATCCGATTAGGCAGCTGTGATAAGCTTCCCGGGCCGCACATTTTAATCGATGTAAAATTGTATGTTTAATAATCGGCCAAATTTATGTTTTCGGTCATCTTGAAATCCTGGATCAACGAGAAAGTCTGATAATGTTGGTAGAATTACCGACAATATGTTAGGTTAAAGCGACATTTTACTGTGGCATTAGTTGCACTTGTGTCCTTTTACCTAACAAGTCTAATAGCAACGAAGAATTCTATTTAAGATTTTAAATACAGTGATCAGGAAAAAAAGTTGAAAAAAAAAACTGGGCTAACTGCTTATTGTCTACCTGAAGAAGCTATTTTGCCATAAATGCTTCGATAGTGTAATACAAGACACGTGTAAAAGATCTGTTTTGAATCGAGTTCGGTGGTCAATGATATCAATGAAAAATGCAAAAGTCGGAACGCCGATTCACATAATTCAGCTGTAGGAAGTCCATATAATCTTTTTCCATGTCTTAAAAAACATACCATTCTCTGCTCTCAGTTCCTATACTCTTTTCAGGATCATTCCCCGGATATACATGTGTGTGTAAGGGGTCAGAGTAATCAAGTTAACTCAAGACCAGGTACTTACAGTTGCTAGATGGGAGATAGTAGGTGAAGTGACCCATACCCTCCTGGGCCAGAAGTAAACAGTAAAACCAGAAGAAAGAAAACAGAGAGAAATGTGGGGCTCCCAGGCAGACATTTGAAGGTATGTGCGCTGGAACACAGATGGCGCTGAGAAGCACTCACCCCCGGCAATAACAGAAGGAAAACCAAAGAAACGTGTCCTGAAATTAACCTAAATACATAACTAATCTATATATATTACCGTCCTGCCATACGAGTGTGAAACTGAAGCCTGTTAAACGTTTTGCAATCCTGACAGGATTTCTGCTCTTTTCTTAGTATCTCCTTAACGCATAAGATTACAGGTGAATCTTATACACATCTGCTTATATTTGTGTGGAGCATTGCCAGGTTTTGTTGCCCAGTACACTCTCCTGATAAGGACACAATAAAATCAAAATGAATTTTCTTTAACTGAAGACATTACTAATTTTCATAAATTGATTGACACAGTGAGGGGCTGGATATGGCCCACGGGCCACATTTTTGCCCACCCCTGAGTTAGAAGGGCATGTGTTAGCCTGATATTTTATTTATTTGGTTAGCTTACTTTCTCAAACACGTCGGCCCGGTCCTCGACCAGGCCTCCCGGCGGATCAGGGCCTGATCAACCAGGCTGTTACTGCTGGCCGCACGCAATCCAACGTGCGAACCACAGACCGGCTGATCAGGTATTGACTTTAGGCATCTGTCAAGCTCCCTCTTGAAGACAGCCAGGGGACTATTGATAATCCCCCTTTTGGTGGTGTTTGTTGAAGTTTCTTTTAAAATGATGAGTTGTTGACACTTTCAACTCCCAGAGGCAGGAATTTGCGAGACTGTAGTACTATACGAGAAACAAAATTGACATTTCATTCTTGCAGTGAATTTTGCCATATACCTGTGACCGGTTCCAAGGGTTTTTCTATTCTTGCAGGGTGCCCTGCAGCCAGATTTCCCTGATGAGTGTCTGCCAGCAGTCAGCAGTCCTACCTAGCCATCCCAGCTGACTTATTTGACACTTGTTGCTAGGGGAAGTGGTCCAGGTTTCCTTGAAAATGTTTACATTTGTTCTGGCAATATTTCTCCTCCCTGCTGGTTGAAGTTTAGCTGAAGAAGTTCAAGAGTTGAGCTACAGAGGGCCACTGTATGTAACCATATTGTTGGTCACATAGTAGCCAGCGAACGTAAACAAATCAACTCGAAAATTGTGTCACTGATGTATATGTTGCTGCCATGATAAATACATATTAAGTTTCACTGTCGATGTACGTAGTCAAGATAACAGCGACAAGGAGATCAACCAGTAACAGAAAGGAGTGGAAACTATGGTACTGTGGTACTGAAGCAAGTAGATGAATCCAGTTATGTTGACAGCTCTTATCTAACAGACTAAGATGCTGAAAGTCACTAACATACTGTTAGTTTAAGATATTAGTTGTCAGTAAGATGTTGATAGATGGTAGTTTAAGTTAATGTTAAGTTTGGTTCTACTATAAAATACTTTTGTACACCTCGCTGTAAATTAAAGCTATACTCTCGTGAAGAACTAATGATGTGCAGTTCCGGTGTGCTTCGGAGGTATTTGTTAACTGAAGTATGCTATTATGTGTTTACGGAAGTACTTGTAAACTGAAATATGCTATTATGTGTTTACGGAGGTATTTTTAAACTGAATTACGCTAACATATGTTTGCCCTTCTTGTGTTGGCAGTAATCCTGAGGATACAGCGGCTCCTGAAGGTGTTTGGGGTAGACAGCAGCGGTCCAGACACCGGCGGGGAGCCTCCATGGGGCGCCTCCATCCCCCGTCGGAGAATGCTTTCCCCACGGCGCCCCTGAGTCTGGAGGTGGAGGTGGGCGGCTATCTTCCCAGCGGTCCCAGGAGCCTCGACTCCGATCTGTACGTCCCCAGCGCCCCGTCTAACCTGGAGAGAGGAAGGCCCTGGGAGTCTGCAGCAGTTATTCCTCGGCCCTTGTTCGCTTCCCCCAGTCATCTCCCCAGCACGAGTCTCCACAGTGTCTCGCCAGAAGGATTTGCCAGCGAGACGTCGACTGGTGCCACTGAGAGGAGAAGAAACCACCACAGATCTGATCACGTCCCAAGCGATACCAACAACAACAGTAATATTAGTAACAATAATGTGGCTAACCTGGCCCCAGAACTACAAGCAGCTAGTAACGGAAGCCGGAGAAACAGCAGCAGCAGCAGTATCGCACAGCTACACAACACAACCAGTAACACTTTCGGCAGCAACACAGATTTCAACAGCAGAAACCTCAATGATACTAATATATACAGCAGCGAAGGACACCATATGGGTAGCAGCAGCAACGAAGGAAGCAGCAGAAACAGCACAGTCAGTGACGGAAGCAACAGGAACAGTACTCTCACTGACGGAAGCAACAGAACCAGTATTATCAGTGACATAAGCACCAGAAACATCAACACCAGTGACGAAAGCAACAGAAACAGTGTCGTTAGTGACGAAAACATTAATAGCGGAGGTAACAGAAACGACGCTGCCACCGATGGAAGCAACAGAAGCAGCATCGCCAGGGAAGAAATTTTAAACAGAAATAGTGTGGCTAGCGAAGCAAGCCCTGTAAATAATTTCAACGAAGTAAACAACAGAAACAGCGCCACCAGCGAGATAGGCAGCAGAAACAGCGCCACCAGCGAGGTAAGCAGCAGAAACAGCGCCCCCAGCGAGGTAAACAACAGAAACAACGCCACCAGCGAGAGAAGAAGCAGAAGCAACAATGAAGGGAACAGCAACAGAGGTGGACGAGGCAACAGAGGTAGAAGCAGGAGTGAGAGACAGAGTCCAAGGAGGAACGCCTTCGCGGGTGGGTGGTTTTTACCCATTATCATCTTTGTTTCACCTCTCTCTCTCTTCCCTCCTCTGTTTTCCTGCTGACATAGTTTTCTAGTTTTGTTATTATGCAAGTGCTTTTGCATTATTAGTTTCTCCATTAGTGTTACAATTGTTACAATTCCATATGCCTTATGCTACCGTCCACAGGATAGATATGGAGGTTTACAATGAATATAAGTCACTTTATCTGACTTTTTTGGGGTTATCCTAGATAATTTACACATGTTAATATGCTAATTTGTGTAACTGTATTTATGTATACATATACCTAAATAAAGTTACACAAAGTAGCCGCTGCCATGGCTTACCAGAGGTCACATAGGTGACCTCTGATGGGAGTTCAACTATTAATATTGCTGTCCTATATTACCACAGGTAGTGTATATACACCCAGAGGAGTGTCTTTCGGCTTATATACACTAGTAATTTTTATTGTTTTTATGCAGGTGTCAAGGAGCCAAGTACAGTGATAGGCTTTAAATGTAAATAAGTAAGCTCGGTATTATTTTAATTAGAGGACCCAATGGAAATAAGTCACTGTCTGGCTTTTTTGGGTTATCCTAGGTTCTCTACACATATACTGCTATGTATGATAATCTATGACAGTATTTGTGTATACCTGAATAAACTTACTGATTTACACGTCACGTGTTTTTACGTGTGGTGTTGGTGCGTGAGGATGATGACAACAGTGAGCGGGACCTTCCCCAGGGACACTTGACTCATAACTGACATATTACTCTTTTTTCACTCTCCCAGCTCCTGTAACCTGGCACGTGTGTGTGTGTGTGTGTGTGTGTGTGTGTGTGTGTGTGTGTGTGTGTGTGTGTGTGTGTGTGTGTGTAGTGGGATGCATGTGGTGACTATACTAATAGTATACAGTACCTACAAGTTAATAAGACATGTACAGCAGTTAGGCATCCCCACCCTGAAACGCCCCGAGTAGGCACCAGGCACCCCTTTTCCCCAGCCGAAGACAGAAGAGGCAGCAAAAGCAGTGGAGACAGAAAGACGATGCAGTCAGGCCATTACTCCCGAAGACGCAGTCCCGAGGTGGTCAGTCCCTCAGCCGGGAGAAGAGTTCCGCTTCACAGTCTGGAACAACTTGAACAATGTGATTGTTCCACACCACAGGGCAGAACACTCACCAAGCTGTGCTTGTGTGTGTGTGTGTGTGTGTTACCATTTGTCCAAGGCACTTGTCATAAAAACACTTGGCCTGTTGCCTGTTAATATGTGTGTTGATCTACCATTTATGTATGTTTCTATTTATCTGTCAAAATCAGCCTGTATGCTTATATATAAATCCTGATATTATTGTTTGTTCATAGCTTCTCCTCGACATACAAACGCCTGTCTAACTGCAATCACCTTCAAACCATCAGCAACGATGTCTCAGTGACACTCATGTTAGTTTACCTGTGTGACCCATTGGGGATAGCACATTCTTGTAAAAATATTGACGATGTCAGACTGAAAGATCACAATCAGTGCACCACACACCGAGCCTTCAGTCTCTTAACATTATTATTTTTATTAGCTCAAGTGCTGTGGGTTAATGAGTGTGATTGTTGTTGTGGGAGATGTCTTCCTCCTATCATCCATCTCACACAAGAATAATCACACTCGGTAAACAACAACACCAGAGGTAAAAAAAATCAGTAAAAGATTGAAGGCTCAGTGTATTATACACTGATATGTGATATTTCAGACTGATATTGTTAATACGTTTACAAGAATGTGCTGTGAGTGTATGGAGAGAGAGAGAGAGAGGTAAGAGAGGGGTGGGAGAGGTTTTAGTTGAATGTATGTAAAATGAGGAAGCCTTAATAATTGTAGAACCATATGGAAAAGGGAGGGGAAAGAGGAGAAATATATTGGGACGCATTTAATGTATGTTCAATAAAAGATTTGAAAGGGTATTTTCGCGGGAGTGCTGTAGGAAGATGTGACGAGGGAGGGGATCGATTGGGAGTCAGTAGAAGTGGTGAGGGTCGTTGTAAGGGAAGTAGGGGATGAGGAAGTATGAAAAAGTGGGTTAGAGGGGATGAGAGAGGATGGTAAAGGGAGCTAGTGGTTGAGGAATGATGGGGTGAGGAAGGATGGGGTGAGGAAGGATAAGGAAAGGTAGTAGAGGGGTGAGGGAGGATGGGGAAGGTAGTGGTATTAATCGTGACTCGGGGAAGGATGGGAGGAATTCATGGGAACGAGAAAGAATGAAGAGCCGGAGATTCCCATTTGGTGGTAAGTGAAGGAGGGAATATGTCTGGAGAAGGAAGAGGTCTAGCTAGAAGGAAGAGGTCTAGCTAGAAGGAAAAGGGCTATGGAGTAAAAAAAAAAAGGTAGGGGTGGGGGACAGGAATAAAAATTAAAAAATCTTATATTCATGAAAATAATGAGTGAGCTCTGTGTGTTAAGGGTGAACGTGATGGAAGAGGTGCTGGCGAAGGTGTTGAGGGAAGGAGACTGTAGGAAGGAAGTGCAGGACGATATGTAGTAAAAATGGCGGTATGGAGTGGTCTTGTTGAAGGTCAGAGGAGGGAAGTAGCCAGGGAGGAATTGACGTGCTAACAGAATACGTTTGGAGTGGAGGATCTACTTTCTGAAGGTTATTTGTGGGCGAAATGAGACAGGTCATTGTCTCATGCCTGTCTCATGTGGAAACAAGCAAGGAAGAGGAGGGGAAGGGGGACATAGGAAAAATATTTTGAATGGGGTGAGGGAAGGAGGGTCATGTGTCTTTGTTATTATCCAACGCTCCTCTCCTCTCTGGGGTTTCTCCACGAAAAATGGAGTGTCTTCTGACCCTCTCCTCTCAAACTCTTGCTACCCTTCATCCTTCTCTCTCTCTCTCTCTCTCTCTCTCTCTCTCTCTCTCTCTCTCTCTCTCTCTCTCTCTCTCTCTCTCTCTCTCTCTCTCTCTCTCCTTTTCATGTCAGTGATGGACTTTTTTTTTATCGAATTTGTGTTATACTTAGTTTTTCTCCAGGTTAGTTTTCTCGCTCGTCCCCACTAAGTAAGGTGTTAAGAGTAGCTTTATATAATGTGTGATTTTATTCTTCATATGCTGCTCTTATTTCCTCCTTCAGTCTCCATTCACATCTTGTTCATAATTACTCTAAATAAACAATCACATTATCAGTCCCAAACTGGCACTATATTTCAGGCACTGCTTTTTATTACGTATTTTATTTTTCCCTGCATCGCACATTTGTCCATTTGTGCCATGTTTTACCACCATTCTTCCTCCCTCGTGTTGGTGACGTGCGCCAGGGTCTGGTCTGGAGGCTGAGCGTGTGAGAGTCCAGGGAGGCACGTGGACACACACACACTCTGGACTGATGGCCTCCCTGGCTGTCACTGTCACTACTTTCAACATCTCCAGATTCGCCGTCCTTGGTGCCAGGTTTGGATGTAAGTACTCCTCTACGTCTAGTCTTACTGCTTTCACTATTTTCTGTAATTCCCAGTCTTCAGTATTTTCAAATAATTTTGGTTGGTATTTTCAATAATAAATGTTTTAGTGTTTTTAAGAAGGTAAATACAATTTGATGAGAGTTTTTGGATACTTTGGACTTTTCTAGGGTTTTAAGGACATCACTATAAGCTGTTGCTGCTATGGAAGCATTGACACAAGACCTGATAGTTTTGTAAACAATAATCCTGACATCACCACCGTTCTATAACTAACAATCCTGACATCACTGCCGTTCTTATAACAATCCTGACATCACTGTCGTTCTTATAACAATCCTGACATCACTGTCGTTCTATAACTAACAATCCTGACATCACTGTCATTCTTATAACTAATAACATAACATCAAAGTTATTCTTGTTATCAGCGCCAGTGCATAAGTTCAGTCCTGATATTATAGACGTTCAGTCAACTATTGGTATAGTCAAGATGAAGAATAAAAAGGCACAATACCGTGACTGGAACAATACACAACCCGTACTTAAGAGAATGAAGCTTTTGACTACGTTTCGGTCCGACTTGGACCATTTTAACGAGTCGCAAGTCCAAGTCGGACCGAAAGGTGGTCATAAGGTTCATTCTCCTATATTTGTTTATAGTGGAAGACGTGTTGCTAGCACTAACATAGTGACCACAACTCACAGGGCCGTTTGTGGTGCAATGGTTGGTGGTGTCTGCTGTGCTGGGACTGCCTCTCATGACCTTCCACGTGACGGTGGGGCAGTACCTGGGTGCCGGGGTCGTCGATATGTGGAGGATATCACCTATATTCCAGGTAAGTAACTTCTTGTATTAAATAAGCGTGGGTACAACCGCAGCGTGGGGCTACACTAGTCATTTTGTGATTAAACACCCACGGTACCTGCTGTTCCCTGACAGATAAACAAACATCTGCGAGTCGGTTTACTGCTTATGGCCGAGTTCCAGGGGTGTGTACCTAATGACCCCAGTGGAAATAACCTACACTGCATGTCTTTTTCGGGTTATCCTGCGTGATTAACCATTTGGGGTTAACAGCCCGAAGAGAAAAAAATCTGTAGGTCTTCTCTCTTGTCCTCTTTTTTCTTTTACGAAAGACCTGTTAAACCTTAGCACCCTCCCTTCTTCCATACACAACACTGGCACCAACATTCCAACACTGGCACCAACCATTCCAACACTACCACCAACCATTCCAACACTGGCACCAAACATTCCAACACTGGCACCAAACATTCCAACACTACCACCAACCATTCCAACACTACCACCAACCATTTCAACACTGGCACCAAACATTCCAACACTGGCACCAACCATTCCAATACTGGCACCAACCATTCCAACACTGGCACCAACCATTCCAACACTGGCACCAACCATTCCAACACTGGCACCAACCATTCCAACACTGGCACCAACCATTCCAACACTGCACAACCAAACACTAATTCCAACACTGGCACCAACCATTCCAACACTGGCACCAACCATTCCAACACTGGCACCAACCATTCCAACACTGGCAGCAACCATTCCAACACTGGCACCAACCATTCCAACACTGGCACCAACCATTCCAACATGGCACCAACCATTCCAACACTGGCACCAACCATTCCAACACTGGCACCAACCTGCCTTTCACCATTCATATCTCGTGCTGTTCCTCACTTTCAACTTTGTTTTAATCACTAATTTCATCTTTCCTGTTCATAACACGTCTCACTCCTGATACTAAGCAGGAAATCTGTCATATTAAATTTAATCAGCAATTTCTTTAAAAAAAAAAATAGCTCCACAACACACATGTGTACATCCGCCTCACCCCTTGCTATCTTCACTGGATTAATCTCTTCCCAATCAAGATTATCGGAAAAATAGACAAATGCTGTATAATGCGAACCTTTATTGACAATGTTTCGCCCACACAGTGGCCTTTATCAAGTCACAAACAAATCTGTGTCTATTTTTCCATCGTGTCGGTATTTTATACTTTTTATCTCCATCAAGATTATCTGCTGTATTTGACCTGTAGCGTGATGCTGTGTTATCCTCGTACCTTTGTACCATGCACAAGATGCATCCCACAGGTCCTCTACTCCATTTTATTTCGTATATTATTATTAGACATAGTTATCCCTGCATTACTCAAATTATTAAAAGAATTATTAACTTGAAGCTAAATTTATGGTTGTATTCTTCTTGCTCTTTACGTGTCACTTGTGTTAGGAAAGAGTTTTTGTGTGTTGCTGCAGCACTGTGTGTGTGTACTCACCTATTTGTGGTTGCAGGGGTCGAGACTCAGCTCCTGGTTCCTGTTGTGTGTGCGTGTGCTTGCGTGAGAACTGTCGTGTCGTGCTATTATGTGTGTCTTGCGTGATCTGTGAAGAAATGAGAAGTGTGTGGAGGTGGATGGAAATACTGGCTAGTCACCATATTGTGGAAAACAGGCAGACCGCGAC
This sequence comes from Cherax destructor, assembly GCA_009830355.1. Classification (NCBI taxonomy): domain Eukaryota; kingdom Metazoa; phylum Arthropoda; class Malacostraca; order Decapoda; family Parastacidae; genus Cherax; species Cherax destructor. The sequence goes on from WNWK01000972.1 coordinate 118,618, forward strand.
GACCCCTCCTTCCCCGTAACGACACCCCCTACATCCCACAACGACGCCCCTACATCAACAAAACGACGCCCCTTACATCAACAAAACGACGCCCCTTACATCAACAAAACGACGCCCCTTACATCAACACAACGATGCCCCCTATATCAACACAACGAAGCCCCTTACTTCAACACAACGATGTCCCCTATATCAACACAACGAAGCCCCTTACTTCAACACAACAATGCCCCTTATATCAACACAACGAAGCCCCTTACTTCAACACAACGATGTCCCCTATATCAACACAACGAAGCCCCTTACTTCAACACAACGATGTCCCCTATATCAACACAACGAAGCCCCTTACATCAACACAACGATGTCCCCTATATCAACACAACGAAGCCCCTTACTTCAACACAACGATGTCCCCTATATCAACACAACGAAGCCCCTTACATCAACACAACGATGCCCCCTATATCAACACAACGACGCCCCTTACATCAACACAAAGATGCCCCTATATAAACACAACGATGCCCCTTACATCAACACAACGATGTCCCCTATATCAACACAACGAAGCCCCTTACTTCAACACAACGATGTCCCCTATATCAACACAACGAAGCCCCTTACATCAACACAACGATGCCCCTATATAAACACAACGAAGCCCCTTACATCAACACAACGAAGCCCCTTACATCAACACAACGATGCCCCAACATCAACACAACGACGTCGCTACATCCAACAAGTGATCATAAGAACTTTAAAAACAAGTCACGCCAGTGATGGCACTAATCAAATCACTTATGCTCTCATGTCTGAAATATTGTTGTGCTCGCAGCATCTTTACAGCGGGTGAGACAGCAAAGCTGGAAAATATAGTATAGTGTAGCTAAAATATCTTAACTACTGGGAACACCGCAAAACACACTCTGTGGTGGAGAGAGATAGCTGATAATTTCCTTCACTACCCGTATAGATTCAGTTAAGCACCTAAATTACTGGGAAAGTTTTAAATCCCTCGATCTGTTCTCTTTGGAAAGTAAGCGAGATACATTATAATCTATACCTGCAAAATTTTAGCAGGATTGATCCCAAATCTGCTCACACAAATTGTTCCCATTAAAATAAGAGGCTAGGCAGACGATACAAAATACTCCCAATAAAAAGCAGGGGTGTAATGAGCACACTAAGGAAATCTGAATAAGTGTGAAGGAACCAAGACTTTTTAACGCTCTTTCTGCATACATACGGGGGATTACCAACACCTCTGGCTGTCCTCAAGAAGGAATGGGACAAGTTTCTCAAGTCTGTGCCTGATCAGCCAGGCTGTGGTGTTTACACTGGACTTCGTGCAGCTAGCACCAACAGCCTGGGTTTTTTTTTAGACCATCCACCGGGAGGCCTGGCCTAGGACCGAGGTGCGGGGGCGCTGACGCTCGGAACACACTCCAAGTAGACTACAGGAAGGTCAAGATACCACACTGCCCTAACTTACCGCTATGAGAGATAAGGGACGAAATGTTGAATAAATTCAGATGAAAGGATAGGCACCATAAGCACAATATAAGAACACTACGTCGATATTCCAAGTCAAAAAGTCTTGAGCCAGCAGACATAAGATATATTACAAGAACAATAAGTTTTCAAGATTTAAGTGAATGAATTTTAGGAAGTATCAGATCTACAAGATTGTGAAGGGGTGCGGTGGGGACAATACGGGAGCACTGTATTAACATCCGGGGTCCCAGACTATTCAACATCTTACCAGAAGATATCCGAAACACGGCTGGAACCAGTGTAGAAGCCTTCAAGAGGAAACTGGACAAGTATCTTCATCGGGTGCCAGATCAACCAGGCTGTGATGGATATGTGGGGCAGCGGGCCTCCAGCAGCAACAGCCTGGTTGACCAGGCAAGCACCAGACGAGCCTGGCCCATGGCCGGGCTCAGAGAGTAGATAAACTCTCGAAACTCTTCAAAGGTATATCAAAGGTATGTAACTCTGCAAGCCGCTGACAGTCTGGTCAGTCAAGCGGTCAACAAAGAAATCTGGCCTTGGGTTGGAGTGCGAGGCTAGAGCACTCACTCGGACATGACCATAGATGATGGTGTCTCCACACTGGGGCCACGTACTTGGTTGCTACCTTACGTCTGTATAGTTTTGAAAAATTCTTTGTTCAAGTTCCAGAAAACTGTTATGAGGTTTGATAGTCTTGCACATGCTGCTGGAGTTATATACTTTACCTCCGGTGATTATTGTGATGTGTACTTACACAGTTGCACTCTTACAATACTTTGATCTGTATCACTGATGTCTGGCTTCTTGTCTTGAACTTGTACTCACTTTTTTTTGCGGTTGAAGGGGGTCGAGTGTCAGCCTCTCAAACCGGCCGCTACCAGGTTCACTCTTCAGGTTTAGTGAACCTTATCATTCCTATTCTTACAGATAAATATGAATCTTGCCTCTACCACTTTGTTGTCTAGGTTGTTCCACTTCCTGACCACTCTAAGGCTAAAGCATTTCCTAACAACTCCGTGACTCAGCTGTTTTTAACTTCCAGCTGTGCCCTCATGTACCTGAGATCCGCCTCTCACACTCTCTCTGTTCACCCAGTGTGTGTGTGTACTCACCTAGTTGTGGTTGCAGGGGTCGATTCATAGCTCCTGGCCCCGCCTCTTCACTGGCCGCTACTGGGTCACTCTCCCTGCGCCAAGAGCTTTATCATACCTCTTCTTAAAGCTATGAATGGATCCTGCCTCAACTACATCGCTTCCCAGACTATTCCACTTCCTGACCACTCTGTGACTGAAGAAATACTTCCTAACATCCCTGTGATTCATCTGAGTCTTCAACTTCCAACTGTGTGTGTGTGTGTGTGTGTGTGTGTGTGTGTGTGTGTGTGTGTGTGTGTGTGTGTGTGTGTGTGTGGGCGCGCGTATGTGTGCACCTCTGCACGCTCTTTCCTTTGCACAGTTCCAGAGAGCGAACTAACACGACCGCCTTCCATTGTCAATAAAAAAAATATATATAAACGGATGTAAGGAGAATTCGTAAACAAAAGGGAGCGTTCGTAATCACGCTAGTCGGATTACCAAGAAGAGTTCGTGCCTACAGTCGGATTAACGAGGCGTGATAGTACTGAGTGAGGGAGAGGGTCCTGGTGGAGGTCGCATTTGTTCAGCTCTTTATATTGAATGTGCTGTTTACTCTGCAAGTTGGTGACATTTGAGCGTGCGCCTTGTGTCAGATTAACCTTGTGAAAGTTACATTTGTCATTTAATAATGGTCCAGGAATGATCGAAACGTCATTTAAAATTTCCTCCTCGTCTCTCCTCAACCCCGCAAGGGAACTTCCTTGACGCTGGTGAGGGGCTCTTGATCTAGGGAATTGGATCTGTGCTCCAGTTCCCTGAATTAAGCCTGAATACCTTCCATCCCCCCACAGGCGCTGTATAATCCTACGGGTTTAGCGCTCCCCATGATTATAATAATAATAATAACAATAATTAAAATTTCCTCTTCAAAATGCGGGTTATTTGTGAATTGTTCCAGACACGGTAGTGTGACCTTTATTTTTTATACAGGCGACAGTAGTGTCAGTGTTTTGCACTGTTGGAGATTTATTTTTGCTGGGAATTTTTAAAGAGAATTTGTCCTCATTTTATCGTTGCCGTTGTTCAGTGATGCCACGGCAGAGTTAACCAACAATCACCGGGAAACCATCCACTGGAACACGAAGAAGAGGAAGGTAGGGGCGGGTAGATGGGCGAGACGGGAGATTGATTACAAGTGCAGTGTGCTGCCACCCTATTCTGCATTGTGTGAGCAGCACAGTGTGGGGCAATCCTACTTTGTATGATATAGTAAGAAGAGAAGTGTCAGCCGATCTGGGAGACTTCAGTAGAGTGATGATATCGTCAAGCATTACACAGGTTTCAGCAGCTACGACACCTTGAAAGGTTTCCTAGCAGTAGATATGGAGTTCCTATTACTTAAGCAATAGCAGCTCTTAGGAAATGAAGGAGAAAAGTAAGAGAAAATGTTAAAAGGGAAGAACGGAGCTGGATAAAACAACCGGGAGGAGCACTGTGACAATTAAGCAACAGCCCTGATTCATTTCAATCATTTCCATGGAGCTGTGAGCACCAACACACGAATGCACTCACACACGAACTCACGCACGGCAAAGCAGAATTAACACCATTACCAAACACATCAGCAGTACACAGAAGCAGCAGCACTCTATTTTAAACTGAACTACCATTATCACAACCAGGCAACACGTCATTGCAACTGTCATTGCAACATCATGACAAAACATTCTTACAAGGATAGACGGAGAAGAGTCTTATCATTCTTAAAGTAACGCTGGAGTTTACTGTCACCTTCGTCAAACTGCTACGGTTAAAAATATATGAAGGAATCAATAATATTGGTGTGATAAAGTGGTTATACAGGTCTGGCCAGTGAATTTAAACACTCACTTGGCCTGACAACAAGCAATAAGGTGTTTATTTCATAACAAATAATAAGGTAACAAGCAATTAGAGGTCTTGTAACTAGCAGTTACCTATAACTTAGAACAAGCAGTAATATAGGCTGCACCACGGGAAGGCTCCAGGTAGAGAGGGTAAAAATATTATTGCCAGTATAACCAGCTATTGTACGTTGCATATTGTGAGCTATACAAGGTACACCTTAATATCGGTGATGGTGTCAGACTTACCTTGCAACTATCTATGGATGACTGTGTGCTCAGCGAGCTGCGCCTTACTCACCCGGACTAAAGTTCTTGAATCCACTTTGCGTAGTACTGAATAGTTAGGTAGCTTCTCCGTCTATCTTATCAAACGGAGGATCGAGCCTCCACTACTTATTTCCCTTGACGATCTACATGGTTGCATATGTATAAATTTAGATGTTAAAATATTCGCCTAGTCTTAGACCGTAGAGTGCTCCATAACGACCCTGAGGCAAGTGTATATGGAACTTTTTAGAAAGTGCGGTGTCACTTGCTCGACGAACCCAGCTATATCGTCATTATTTTGTCCATGAAAATATAGATGTACGAGTGTTTATTTTATAATTTATATGCAGCATTTTTTTCCTGTCGAAAGTACTCATCTATCCATAATGTGGGTAGTAGTCATCCCCTATCCACCCCTGAGGGTAGTCATCATTGCTTATTCATCTTGTGGTTGTCAGTTAGCCTTACACATCCTGCGAGTGATTTATCCATCAAATAATACCCATTATATTGTTTAGTAAGCTAGTGGCTAGCCAAGTTATGATAGTAATGATTTACAAGATGAGTGCATTTGCTCAAAGAAATCATGTTATTAAAGCTGGTGATGCAGACTAACAAGAGGTACGTTCAACCTAACTCAGACGTGGGGGGCAGTAACTTGAGAGATGTTGCAGGAGCCAGAGGCACGTGATGTGTGGCAAGGTACGTGATGTGGCAAAGCACGTGACGTGTAGCAAGGCACGTGACGTGTAGCAAGGCACGTGACAGGTGGCTCATGGCAAACCAAAGTTATAATATACTCCTTGAGAACATATGCTTTTCCATTTTAGAAGATAATGCCTGAGGGAAGCCACATTATAATATTTTCGGAGGAATGCGAGAAGTACAGCGTAATCACATTTGATCCCATGAATTGAAAGTAACTCCATTACCCAGGATCAAGAGCCCTTCCCTCCCTTGACAGGAAGGAATCCACAGAAGGTGGACGCTGACTCCAATTTTTATAATTTAGTCACTGGTGTACCTGCCGTGGCACACATGCATGCTGCAACACAGCCTCGTGCAACAATACTCAGGTGTTGCAATCTGTTGTTTCAACTAACAGTACAACACAGTTTGTACAGGATTAATATGTAATAACTTGGCATCTATCTCAATAGACCTTGAACAACAAAACTAAATCAGTTGTTGACTCTGCATAATTAAGAAAACATAGTACAATTATTATAAATTTTATCTTGTCAAAAAGGTGGAAACTTCGAACTCCTGTAAATCAACAGGCAGTTAACTGTGGGTATATAGCACTGGTAAACTGCAGGTGCTGTATCTGATACCCAGCACTGGCAGGCGCCTTCAGTTTCTTAATCACTGGTACACCGGGAGGCCTGGTCATGGTCCGGGCCGCGGGAGCGTTGACCCCCTGGACTACCCTCTAGGTAGACTCCAGGTAGGTATCCAGCACTGGTAGACGCCAGCAGTTGCTTAATCAATGGTACTCAGAACTGGTAGACGCCAGCAGTTGCTTAATCACTGGTACCCAGCACTGGTAGGCGCCACCAGTTGCTTAATCAATGGTACCCAGCACTGGTAGGCGCCACCAGTTGCTTAATCACTGGTACCCAGCACTGGTAGGCGCCAGCAATTGCTTAATCACTGTGCGGTGTATTAACTGACAAAGATCCACGTTTAGAGGCTTTTCCTTACGGACAAAATCACTATCACTACAACCTACAAAAATGTACACAGAGAAACACTCTTGCAGTAAGTTTTCACGATACAAGGCGATGTAAGAGTAATAGAGCACTTTTGCCAAGTTATTGCACCAGTGTCTAACATTTAATAATGCACTGTATTATTTCTGACTAAATTCACTTATTTTATAACCGCTTCCTTATTAATATAAATAAATCTGGTGGTCTTGTTAACACTTCATTACGACTAAATTAATTTTCAGAGTGTATACGTACAGACCCTGGACCCATTACGTATCTCTAATATTATAACTATCGCCTGCACGATGGTTATGGATTGCATAAAAAACAACTAAACCACTTACGCAGTTTCTCTGGCGCCCATTCTGCTTCTCATGTAAGAGTTCAAGCACATAACTAACCTTAGCTCGCACTCGAACCGCATTGAAATTATTTGAATGTACAGCTTCAGTCAACCTATTGCGTCAATCAATTGCCAGCATATGCAAGCGACCAGAACCAACACCAGACATAATACTGTCTCAGTCTTTATACTTGTTTCTCAACTCGTCAGTCCTAACATAAATATTTTTTTATACCATCTTCCGCCTCGTTATCTCACCAGTTCATCAGTAGCTTTACAGACACCTACAGAATTCCGTTCACCTAAGATTTTTATATGGCGTTGTTTACCTGGCACTTGTGCCGTCGAGCTGTTAGCACTCAACGAAAGCTATAGCATATGCCAGTGAGGTTGTCTTCTGTCAACTAAGCCTGGGTATAACTCATTATTGGAACGCTCACACACCATTGATAACTCCCTCTACTTTCTTCCATTCTGCTACAGGCACATATTGTTGCGGTCTATAATCTGTTGATCATTTAACCAACAAATTAGTTACATAATTTCAGAGCATAAGACCTATAGACCTATGCTTCATACATGGTTAACTGGAGATAAAGAAGGGTGGGGTGGAGGAAGGCATGTGGAATTTATAGAGTGCCGGTACCGAAATGTTATTTAACGCCCTTTATGATAAAACATATAATACATGCAGCGACAGATCAACCAACACCAGAAAAAATACATACAACAAAGGAAGAAGTGAAGAAAATACTAAAGTAATCAGCTATAACAAAAGCAATAGGACAACATACTTCCATTAGTACTAAGGGACGGTACAGAACCACTGCGTGAGCCTATATTGAATGCTCTTCAACAAGTCGCTAAAACCGGAATAACCACCGGATAGCTGGAATCTAGTTAATATAATCACAGTAATTAAAAAGGGGTTAAGATAGGAGGTGCTAAACTGCAAGTCATTATCAATAACAATCATACTGTGTAAAGTAATGAAGATTGTCAGGAAGATACTGGATCCCCTAGAGGGTAGGAACTTCATCAGTGTAAATCAATATAGGTTCAGAGATGGAAGATCGTCTCTGACCGACTAACGTGCTGCCGTTCTATGACAAAGCAATTCTGAGACAAAGCAAGGTAGACAAGGATGAACATACCATTTACCTGGACTGAAAAAAAACATTTGTCACATTTCACCACCAAAAACTGATCCACAATTTGAACAGCAAGTAGAGATACAAGATCTATCTCTATCTTTCAGAGATACAAGATCTCTCTCTCTCTCTCTCTCTCTCTCTCTCTCTCTCTCTCTCTCTCTCTCTTTCTCTCTCTTTCTCTCTATCACGCACACAAATATATATACAGACATGCAGGCTTAAAAAGAGAAAGCTTGAGCATCAGCTTTATTACTATATTATTAGTTAGTATTATTTTTATAGAGTAACGCTAAACCCATAGGAGTTATACAATGTCTGGAAAGGAATTCGTCATTATCGTAAACTGAGAAAGCAATTATATAAAGAAAGGAAGACTAGTCCACTGGAGGTTGGAAAGTATGATCGTGAGTGAGTAGAGGAGAAAGTGGACGATATGGCAATTGAAGATAAATTTGTAACGAGAGATTTTGAGGTGAAAGTGCCTAGTGGTAGACCGCGCACCATCATGGATGGAAGGCCTTACTAAACCTTTAATTAAATTACAAACTTTCGTTCATTTATATCACCGTTTCATTATATAATTACTTAATAGAATAATTTAATCACGCAAGCGAAAAGGAAATTTGCAAATAATTTGCAACTCGCTAGGCTAGGATTTAGTTGTTTCAGATCATATTTTGTGTGACACTCAAGTTTTTAACAATACAGTTCCATGATATATACTTATATAAAATATAGGGAGGTACCACTTCTGGAACTGTCCTGGGGACCCTCATCCTCAGAGAAAAGAATAAACTTGCTTCAGGGAAAACACTTGTTCCCAGAAGGTTTATAACATGAGTGGCTATTTTCTCCATCATTTGTTTTGTATTTTTACCACTTTTTTCGGTGTTTAAATTTCTATCACGGCGGTTAAACCATGACGGCTGTTAAACCATGACGGCTGCTAAACCATGACGGCTGCTAAACCATGACGGCTGTTAAACCATGTTTAATTTACTAATATTGTCACCTCAGCTACAATATAATCACTTGTCTTACTGGTACAAATGATCTCCGGTTTATCTCCACTCAAGGGAGGTTCCTTGATCCTGGTGAGGGGCTCTTGATCCAAGGGATGGGACTTGTCTTCAACTTGCATTGAACCTGATTGTTTCCTATTCGCCAGGCACTGTGTGACCCCCCTACGGGTTTAGAGTTTCACCTAAATATAATAATCCATTTTACCGATTTATTACATTTATGGGTGAAGGCAGACCTGAAAGGGTAATAAAGTGCCTGGAGGAATGAGAGGCACTCAGGTTCGATCCAAGGAAAGGGAAGACAAGTTGCATTCCCTAGATCAAGAGCTCTTCACTGGCATCAAGGCACCTCCCTGGAGGGGCCAATTTACAGAAACATTGTTGTCTACACCTTGTCATGACCTATTATTTCAACTTAAAAATAATTTAATCTTGAAAATACCATTGTCTTCCAATATTAAACCACCACAGTATTCCCTAAATCCTGTATTACGGTCTCCACGTATTCCTATATATTCCTTTCTCACTTACTTAAAGATTCACGCTCCCACCGAAACAATTATGAAAATTCTTTCATAGGTTAGAAAAATCAGCGGTTTCACATTACGTAATATAATAATAATAATAATATCGTTATTTACCACAAGTACATGTACAAGGTATACAGGCCTAGCTGACATCAATGACATACTACTATATAGAAAGCCGCTTGTTATGCTGAGCATTTCCCGCAAATTAGGTCAATTTTTGTCTCAGGATGCGACCCACTCCAGTCGACTAACACCTGGTGCCCATTTTACTGATGGGTGAACATAGACAACCATTATAAGGAAACACGTCCGATGTTTCCACCCATTCGGCGGGAATCGAACTCTGACGCTCGCCGTGTGAAGCGAGAGCTTTTGCCACCAGTTCACGGGGCACCGTAATACCTGGAGAGAGTACCAGGGGCCAACGCCCCTGCGGCCCGGTCTGTGACCAGGCCTCATGTTGGATCAGAGCCTGATCAACCAGGCTGTTACTGCTGGCCGCACGCAGTCCAACGTACAAACCACAGCCTGACTGATCAGGTACCGACTTTAGGTGCCTGTCCAGTGCCTGCTTGAAGACAGCCAGGGGTTTGTTGGTAATCCCCCTGATGTATGCTGGGAGGCAGTTGAACAGTCTTGGGCCCCTGACACTTATTGTGTTGTCTCTCAACGTGCTAGTGGCACCCCCGCTTTTCATTGGTTGTAACGTTAATTTTGGTGCAAAAAAAAAAGGCACTTTAACAGTTTGTCTATAGTTTATACCTTATATCACTGTGGGTATACGTGTATAATGGTGTTCTCAACCATTTCATTACACGAGTCGAGTACAGCTTAGTGGAAGCGCTGATGTGTCTGTATTATTTCTCACTAAAAAACTGTCTCCCCTCACAGGCGTGGTGGCGCTGGCACTGTATTCCTGTATCATTTTATGATTTTTCTCCCCACATCTTGATGGGTACAGCCTAGTAGTGGGACAGACGCTGTATTCCTGTATCATTTTATATCTCTCGCACAGGGTGTTGGATACAGCCTAGTGGTGGCGCAGGCGCTGGTGGGACTGTATTGCTGTGTACCCATCGCTTGGCTCTTCATATTCTTCAGAGACTCCTTCATCACTCATAACAACATGTTCCGATGGGCAGACTGCCGCTGTGAGTAGTCCACTGTGTGTCAGAGGGTTGTAAGGCTAGTTTACCACCACATTCGTCATTATATAACAAAGTTTTCAGGCCATTAACCCTTCCTACCTTTCTTTTCCTATTTATCCACAACTTTTGTCACTGTTCTATCCTACTCCAGTCCTCTCCCCAGTTCTTGCCATCCCTCTTATTGCTTAGCAAAAAAAAACAAAAAAGCTGGTTTGTTAGAGGGTTGAAAAATAGGGTTGTTATAGGAGTGTAAATCAGGGTTTTAAAGTGTTGTAAGACTGGGCTAAGATTGTAAGATTGGTAATTCGGTTTTGTTAGAGAGTTGTAAGGTGGGGTTGTGGGAGGAGTTGTCAAGCAGGGTTGTTAGACAGTAGTAAGGCAAAGTTGTTGGAAGGATTTAAAACAGGTTTTTTAATGACGGGATTGCTGGAATTTAATGCGTGGTTCTTAAGAGTTGTAAGGTGAGGTCGTTAGCGTTACAAAGCAGGGTTGTTGGAGGGATTTAAGAAGGGGTTAGGGAGTTATAAGGAAGGGTTGTCGGAAGGGTGTAACGCAGGGTTATTAGTGTTGTAAGGAAGGGTTGCTAGGTGGTTTAGAAGGATAATTGAAAGGCCGGAGGGTTGCAAGTCAAGAGTTGTGAATAGCATTGTAAGGAGGGGTTTGATACGGGCTTGAAATTTATTATCTTGTGGGCATAATGCTAAGTAATTGTAATAGTGATTGTTATATGACAATGTTGAGTGTTTAAGGATACTGTAAGAGAATATAATGAAGGTAACTATAGAGTTAGAGTTGTACTGGCCAGGTTGTAACATCCACACCAACAATACCTTTTATAGGTAGTAGGTTGGTAGACAGCAACCGCCCAGGGAGGTACTACCGTCCTGCCAAGTGAGTGTAAAACGAAAGCCTGTAATTATTTTACATTATGGTAGGATTGCTGGTGTCTTTTTTCTGTCTCATAAACATGCAAGATTTCAGGTACATCTTTCTACTTCTACTTACACTTAGATCACACTACACATTCATGTACAAGCATATATATATATATACACACCCTCTGAATTTTCTTCTAATTTCTTACTAGTTCTTGTTCTTATTTCTCTTATCTCCATGGGGAAGTGGAATAGAATTCTTCCTCCGTAAGCCATGCGTGTCGTAAGAGGCGACTAAAATGCCGGGAGCAAAGGGCTAGTAACCCCTTTTCCTGTATATATTACTAAATGTAAAAGGAGAAACTTTCGTTTTTCCTTTTGGGCCACCCTGCCTCAGTGGGAAACGGCCGACGTGTTGAAAGAAAGAACTATTAGAGTTCATCCTAGTGTTGAGTGGGTAACCCCTAATATTCAATCCTGTACCTCCCTACAGTGGTGAACTGTTCAGTGTTCAACAACTTCACTACCATCATCATCGAGGGAGTTCCCAAATACTTCAAGTGAGTCATTTTCTCTATCCACACATTGTGGTTACAGTTTTCACACACACACACACACACACACACAAACAACATATAAGATACTGAGAGGAATTGACAAGGTGGACAAAGACAGAATGTTCCAGAGATGGGACACAGCAACAAGGGGACACAGTTGGAAGTTGAAGACTCGGATGAATCACAGAGATGTTAGGAAGTATTTCTTCAGTCACAGAGTGGTCGGGAAGTGGAATAGTTAGGGAAGCGATGTAGTGGAGGCAGGTATGATAAAGCTCATGGCGCAGGGAGAGTGACCCGGTAACGGCCAGTGAAGAGGTGGGGCCAGGAGCTGTGAATCGACCCCTGCAACCACAACTAGGTGAGTACACACACACGCGCGTGCAGAGTACAAACCAGGGGGGCCGAAGACTGCAAACCTCACTCTAGGAAAAGGATCTTGGAGTGAGTATAATACCGAGCACATCTCCTGAGGCGAACGTCAACCAAATATCTGCTGTAGCATATGGGCGCCTGACAAGCCTTAAGCAAGGAATCATTCAAGTCTCTGTACACTGTGTACGTCAGGCCCATATTGTAATATGCAGCACCAGTATGGAACCCACACCTGGTCAAGCACGTCAAAAAATTAGAGAAAGTCCCGGAGCTAAGGGGTAGTCCTACAAGGAGAGGTTAAGGGAAATCGACCTGACGACACTGGAGGACAGGAGAGATGGGGGGGACATGATAATGACATACAGAATACTGAGAGGAATTGACAAGGTGGATAGAGAAAGAATGATTCAGAGATGGGACACAGCAACAAGGGGTCACAACTGGAAGTTTAAGACTCAGATGAGTCACATGGATGTTAGGACTTTTTCTTTAGCCATAGAGTTGTCAGGAAGTGGAATAATCTGGAGAGTGATGTAGTGGGGGCAGGATCCATACATAGCTTGAAGAGATACAATAAAGCTCATGGAGCAGGGAGAGAGTGGACCTATTGGTGACCAGTGAAGAGGCAAGGACAGGAGCTGTGACTCGATTGCTACAGTCACAAATAGGTAGGTACACACACAATCCAACATAGTACAAAATGCATCCCATATGTTTTTTAGTATTTCTTTAATTGGGAAGTAATAAACCCATAGGTGCCATACAACACCTGGAGAATGGGAGACAATCGGGTTCGATCCAAGGAAGGAGAGAGTAGATTCCATTCTGGCTTGAAAGGTTCTTTTTGTTAAATTAATTAGTCAGTACCTATGACATTCATGAATAATCACTAAGCCTCTAAAGGCCATACAATGCCCTGAAAATGGGACGTACTCCAGTGGCGCGTCATCATATGACTAAAACCCGCGTCAGGAAACACTTGTCCCATCCTCGAAATGAATGAATACCATTAATGCATGCATACGTGTTTGATGCAGCCTAGCGTATCTGAACATGTAGCGAACATGATTCGTTCCATAATTATCTGTGGGACAGATGTGGCAATCATCGTGCATCCAGCAACAATTGAAGCACCCACAGAAGATATTCACTGGGAGAGCATAGTAACACATTTAGTAGATAATGGACTGGTCATCTTGAAGCTCAGACGTGACAACGTGGAGTAACTCCTCCCTCCCACTCCACCTAACAGTGTTTTGTTCAGTGCCCAGAACTGAGAACAAGAGATATACTATAATTTCACAGTCACTGTGAATGATTTTTTTTTTTTTGCTTACCTTGTATGTGAAATTCGTTATACCTATTACACAACACTTTACTGGTGAAAGGTGAAATCTCTAATTAATATAGATGTAATTTACTTACTGTAATTATTTGCTTCCAAAAAATTGCGAAAGCTCACTTATTCATTATACGTAAGTGTTGCTCAGTATATAAAAAGTTCAATGATATTAGCCAGTATCAATAATTTTAATACTGTAATATGTTTGAACTCACAACCCACCTTCTAACTTCTATATTTATGCTTTTGTTTAGACAATACAAAATTATGTACATTTATTACAAATCACATATTCAAAACTAGCAAAAGTGCAATTACATAAAGCTGGGTAGAGATGTTTGCATGATTCAAGGTGCTTTGTTACACATTGCATGATAACATTCCTGAATCCATTTCGTTACTATTTTCCTCTTACCAGAATTAAATAAATTTTTACGAACAGGTGTTACTTAGTAAATTAAAATCTTCCCAAAAAATATTATGAACCCATTTTCCACTAGATATTTTATTATACAGAAATAGTCAATATCATCATATTATTTAATTATTACAGTATTTAGTATATGTTAACAGGTGTGTGTGAATAATAGTCTAAGTTACAGTCCTATTATAAGTAATGTATCGTAGTAGGAATTCGAAATTAGAATTCAAATTAGAGTTCTGTACTATAGTTGATAATTTACCTAATCAAGTTTGAATTCTAGCATTAAAACAGCAATATATATAATATAGATATACATATTTAAAATTTGCACGTTTTTTCTATTTCAAGCTCGCAGATTCTTCAGCGGGGAGAAGGTGAATCTTCATGGCTGCAGGAACTTGGTTCTCTCAAGTTTGACATGGCCTTCAATATTGCCCTCATATGGATCATAACTCTGATCGCTCTCAGTAGAGGTCAGATTATCTTCCTCTAAATTTCTGTGTAATTATTAAAGTGAGAGACAGGCAGAAAAAAGTGTGGGAATAAGACACATATACATGTATAAATAATCAAGACATTTATTGAATGAAACATTTTTGCCACTTTGGGTTTTATCAATCTTAATACAGAGATAGCTAAAGAAATACAGTATATATAGCAGGGAGGTCAGGTGCAACTCAAAAAGATAGTTCACTTGTCAAATATGACTTGGCAGGGCTGGAAATTGAGAAGAATCTCCCCAACTTGTTAAGTAAAAGGACACAAGTGCAACTAATGCCACATTCGATTGTGGCAACGTCTTACTGACAAAGCTCCTGGAGAGCAAAACAGTGCCACAATAAAATGTCGCAATAGTTGCACTTGTGTTCTTTTAATTAACATATTGTCAGTAATTCTACCAACATTAATACATCCCCTAACATGGGCCGGTAGGCCAATTACAGTTCATCTCCTTTTTTATGTCACCTGATAGCAGTGTTTTGATTGGGCAGAATCAATTTGGCTAGAATATTGAAGATGCTTAAACTCCCTGAGTTTGGTGTTTTTGTGTTAAAATAGAAATCATTGAGGCTTCCAGACACTGACATCTTGGTAAATCGCTCTCCTTGATCAGTGGTTCTGCTTCTTCCTAATTCATGATGTGACCATATGTGTTATAATGATGACATATGCATTGTACACATTATCATGACTGTAGGCATTTATGTATTTCCTAACATGTTGGTCCATGGTCTTCCCTGATTCCCCTGTGTATATTTTATCACATTCTCTGCAAGGTATCATATAATAAGGTATACATGGGAAACAAGCAGGACCATGGATCAATGTGTTAGGAAACAGAAATGCCTGCAGTTATGATGATATGAACAACATGTGTCCATCATTGTAGTACACATGATCACAAGAAGCAGATGTACTGTTGAAGAAGAAGGATTTACTGAGACTTTGATACCTGGAAGACTCAATGATTTAAATTTCTAACACAGTCACACCAAGCTCAGAAAGTTTCAGCATCTCAATTATTCTATCCAAATTGATTCTGCCCAACCAAATCAGTGGTATCAGGTGACATAAAAACAGAAACTGCATGGTAGTAGGCCTACTGGTCCATGTTAGTGAGGCTCTTCTCCATTTCAAGCCCCATCCACTTGTTTTCGAAATGTGACATGTCATTCTGGGTCTCACCTGACCTCTCTTGGTATAAATGCTGCATTTTTTGTCTCCATATTAAGATTCATAAAGCCTCAAGTAGTGAAAAGTCTCTTTCATTGTCTTGATTGTGCATAAATCTTATTCTCAAATACCTGTACTAGTACAGAAAAAAAACCCACTAGAGCTTGAGAAGTACTGTGTATTCAGTTTGTCTTGCAACACATTCAAGTTGATGAATAAGGTTTTAATCAAATGTTCCCTAAAACTACATGACTTTTGCTATATTTTTCAGAATCAAACAAGCCACTAGTTAGGCAATAATTTTAACAACTATATTTTTGTACTGAGGAATGTTTATGCATAGTACATTCTATTCGTAATAATAGCTTATTTCTCTATGGTTTTTATTTAGTTTCTTGAATGATTTGGTGTACAAATTAATGATAATATGAGCTACTTTTCTTAGTGGATTTAGACCTTTAAGTGTAATGAAGCAGTCAGAATATACCAGCTTGTTTGTATACTACACTGCAGCAGAGGTGGTATTGTTTTACAGATGTATCTTTCATCTTGCCAGATAAAAATAAAGACTTGGTCTTCTCTGATTTTCTTCACATACGTACTTGTCAGTAGTCGCTGCTCTTCAAGCAATAAAACAGCAGTTATCCCCAACTTTGTGCTTTATCTGGCTCTTGTGCTGATGCTGCATGAAAGAGAGACCTATCAAAGGTTGCATTTTCAATTATCAATGGTAATTTAAGACTACAGGTTTAAAACCATATATAATAAAAACCTGTGAATGAGATGCTCTTTTACTTCCATAGGTAACCAGTCATATGGAAAAGTGTGCTACATAGTGTTTCTTCTGCCATTACTGTGTTATTTGGTTGTGTGTCTGTACTTGGCTTCCTGGACCAAAGATGATCTCTACATTAATGATGTCACAAACTTCAACGAGTTTTTCATGAACAGTCGTGTGAGTAATGACTAGAATTAACCTGGAAGGTATTTTTTAATGTATATGACTTTGTGCACTTTGTGTCCAGTTGTTCACAAGCTTGTATACAAATTCCTGGCTACATTACTACTCTGGTGAATTTACCTAGTCACCTACATTTGTTACTTAAGTCACCTATCCATTCCTTGTAGAGTATTTTCTTTAATATTTCATATACTAGTATACTGTCTCAGCTTGTAACAGAGTCTGTATAGAACACTACTCACTTCAATGATTTTTGGATTCTGTCTGCTTGAAACGGTGCCTTGTCTAGTTTCTCAGTTTAACTGTCCACAAATTTATTTTACCTTTCACACAAACTGAAAAATTCATATCAACTTAAAATGTAACATATCCCTATCCCTCCTTCAAAGTACAGTGGTACCCGGTTTACGATATTTTTTCATTCCAGAATGCTGTTCAAGTGCCATTACCAAACGAATTTATCTCCTTAAGAAATGTTGTAAAATAGACTAGTCCTTTTAGACCCCCAAAATTACACTTACAAAAGCATTTAAAAAAATAAACTTACATAAAAGGGTGAGTTTGGGGACCATCGTAAACCGGGGTACCACTGTACTTCCTCCTTTAGAGTACTTTCCACCTCCAGGACTCAAGTCCTGTCTTTAGTATAGCAATATATATATATATATATATATATATATATATATATATATATATATATATATATATCTATATATATAATTTATAATGTTAATTCTTAGTAAAGCAAGAAACATTAATATTTTTATATGAATAGGCATGACCCATAAAATGATGGTAAAAAAGAAAAGACTTATCAAAGTAAGATTTCTTTGCTAAAAGTATCTTTTAAATGGCTTCTTCTCAACTATCTTAATATTTAAATTTTGTATGGTAATGTATATTAATTGTTTGCAGTCATGGATGGCAGCTAGTCGAGAAGTGTTCCTAGTCTGGGGTTTCCACGGAGCTGTTCTTCAACAGATGGCAGCACACAATAAGTATGTATAGTAATAATTTCAATACTTATCAAAACATTTTAAGCTGAGAACTGGACTTTTAAATCATAACCATTTATTGAAGATTCCAATGAATTAGCTCTACTAATTTATTAATACTAAAACATCCAGGAAAACCTGAAGAGAACAAGAGCTTATTAAAACTGCCGACATATTTTGAAGGCAATACAATACATGCAGTAATTCAAAAGAGGAAATGAGTAAAATTTCAGTGGTCACAAACACCCTTTATTGAATATGCATATTTTTAATGTCAACTCTAAATTTCAAATATATTTTGTTTTCAGGCGAGGACATGCTTTGTACAGAGATACAACGATACTCTCAATAATCACAAGCTTGGTGCTGGTGCTGGCAGCTGTCACAGGTTCATCTTGTGTGTCTGGACTCCTCCAAAATAACCTGCACTACAAGCCATCTTCTTTTGGTAAGATTCTATGATATTTGATATTGTTTCATATCTTATTATAGTATATTAATCTTTAAATGAATTTATGAACTTAGCCATATTATGGAATACAGGTGAGCCTTATTCAATGGGCCTTTATTACATGATGCATCATTTGAAACTGGGACAATGCATTACCCCAAGCATTTTAAAATATACCCAAACCTGACTTTTTTTTTTTTTTTAACCTACCTAAATGGTGGGCTTACTGGCCAGCCAGTGACTCAATAGTGCTTAGTGCATTTTATGAGTGTCACTATTAGGTGGGAATCAGCTTAGCAAACCAAACTGTTTGTACAGTATTGATATGGCCAACTCTATCAATTCCCTTAGAGTATTTTTTTATGTTATGTCTCTCCTGGTTCATCTGTCACGTTTAGTTCCTTCAGTATCTCCTTATAGTTCGTTCTTCCATAGATATGGAGTTTGCCTCATTGCATACCTCTGCACCTTCTCCAGTTTCTTAATATGCTTTATTGTGTATGTGAATGCATGCATGCATTTGTGTGCATTCGCTCACATATACAGTGGTACCTCGGTTAACGATGGTCCCCAAACTCGCCCTTTTATGTAAGTTTATTTTTTTAAATGCTTTTGTTAGTGTATTTTTGGGGGTCTAAAAGGACTAGTCTATTTTACATTATTCCTTATGGGGATAAATTCGTTTGGTAATGGCACTTGAACAGCATTCTGGAATGAAAAAATATCGTTATCCGAGGTACCACTGTATATGGCTACAGGGGTCAGGTCTCAGTTTCTGGCCCTGCTTCTTAACTTGCCACTTGCCAGATTCACTCCCTCCTAGAATTCTGGGCTTTACTGTGCCTGCTCTATAAGCTATGTATGCCTCCTGCCTCCACCACCCCTTCACCATGATCATTCCACTTTTCAACCATCTTGGGACTGAAGAAGCAGTTCCTAATATTCCTGTGGTTCATCTGTGTTTAACTTCCAGCTTTCTTCCCAGGTTCCTCTTTTCACCTCTCAAACAGCCTGTTAACTCGGGAACAAGCCTTGTTGTATATGTCAGCACTTTCATGCCCAAGATGGGCCTGAAATATATTGCATACAGTGCCCAGAAAGCCTCTTTTTTGAGTCTTGAAGGTCACTCTTAGATTTGCCAGTCAAATATTGACTGCAGAGAAGTGAGCCTCTGGCAAAATACTAGGCACTATGCTAACCTCTAGGTCTTTCTCTTCAAATAAAGTCTGTTAGATTCCCGGCAAGGGTTGAAACATTGGCTGTGTTTCCTTACACCCAGCAGGAGATGCAACATCCCCCCAATGAAAAGCAGGGGGTGCCACAAGTACACTAAGAGACAACACAATAAGTGTCAGGGGCTCAAGACTACAGTGGTACCTTGATTTATGAGTGCCCCAACTTACGAGTTTTCCCAGTTACGAGCCGTCGCTCGGTCGACTTTTTGCTTTGAGTTGCGAGCCAAAATCCAAGTTACTAGCAAGCTTCAGATACGCCGCCACTAGTTGGCGTATCTGAAGTCAAATCCATTTCAACTCTCAGAGTTTTTCCAGAAACATTAAGGTGGGTGGAGTACTGATAGTGGTGGGTGGAGTAGTCATGGTGGTCGGTGGAGTAGTGATAGTGGTGGGTAGAGTAGTGATAGTGGTGGGTGGAGTAGTGATAGTGGTGGGTGGAGTAGTGATGGTGGTGGGTGGAATACTGATAATGGTGGGTGGAGTAGTGATGGCAGTGGGTGGAGTAGTGATGGTGGTGGATGGAGTAGTGATGGTGGGTGGAGTAGTGATGATGGTGGGTGGAGTAGTGAGGGTGGTGGGTGTAGTAGAGATGGTGGTGGGTGGAGTAGTGATAATGGTGGGTGGAGTAGATATGGTGGTGGGTGGAGTAGTGAGGGTGGTAGGTATAGTAGAGATGGTGGTGGGTGGAGTAGTGAAGGTGGTGGGTGGAGTAGAGATGGTGGTGGGTGGAGTAGTGAGGGTAGTGGGTGTAGTGGAGATGGTGGTGGGTGTAGTTGAGATGGTGGTGGATGGAGTAGTGATAATGGTGGGTGGAGTAGATATGGTCGTGGGTGTAGTAGAGATGGTGGTGGGTGGAGTATTATGTTTTTATACAATATTTATTATTTATAAATACAGTGGTACCCCGACTTACGATGGTCCCCAAACACACCCTTTTATGTAAGTTTATTTTTTTAAATGCTTTTGTAAGTGTAATTTTGGGGGTCTAAAAGGACTAGTCTATTTTACATCATTTCTTATGGAGATAAATTCGTTTGGTAATGGCACTTGAACAGCATTCTGGAATGAAAAAATATCGTAAGTCGTGGTACCACTGTACATTTTTCTTACTTAAAAACCCGTAACAAAAAATTGGGGTGTTTTTTGGGGGGCTGGAACAGATTAATGGCATTTCAGTTAATTTCAATGAGGAAAATTGATTTGATACACAAGCAAATTGAGTTACGAGCTCGGTCACAGAACGAATTAAACTCGTAAGTCAAGATACCACTGTATTCAACTGCCTCCCAGCATACATAAGGGATATTACCAATAGACCCCTGGCTGTCTTCAAGATGGCAATGGACAGGCACATAAAGTCAGTACCTGATCAGCTGGGCTGTGGTTCATATATCAGTTTACATGTGGCCAACAGCATCAGGCTGGTTGATCAGGCCCTGATCTACCACAAGACCTGGTCACGGACCAGGCCACGGGGGTGTTGATCCCCAAGACCCCCTCCCGGTGTACCCTAGGTATACCTGTTGTCCCCGTTCACCAATCAAGTAAGTAGGTACGTACTTGGGTGTTATTCAGCTGGTGTGGGTTGCATCCTGGGGGACAAGATTGAGGACCCCAATGGAAATAAGACAGCGAGTCTCTTGATGACACACTGCCTTTCTTGGGTTATCCTGGGTGGCGAACCCTCCAGGGTTAAAAATTCAAACAAAATCTTCTTCTTCATCTTTGTTCCCTATGACTATACGTATGTACACCATATCTGGTCTTCTGTCCCTTTCCTCGATCTTCATGACCTTGCATTTGTTGGGGTTAAATTCAAGCAACCACTTATCTGACTAATCTTACAGTTTGTATAAATTCATTTGCAGTCTTTCCTTGTCCTTGTCTGTTTTTATCCTTCTCATCAATTATACATCAGCAGCAAACAAGGATACAGATTTAGTCCCATCTGGAATATCATTTACATAAACAAGAAACAGTACTGGCTCTAATACTGATCCTTGGGGCACCCCACTTGTCACATTCCAGCTCCTGTCCCCACCCTTCAACTTAGCACTTTCCAGATTTACTCCCTCCTCTCCTCAAGGGTCCTATTGTACCTGCTCTTAAAACTATGTATGGAACCTGCCTCCACTCTAAGACTATAGAAATACTTCCTGACATCCCATGGCTTATCTATATCTAACTTCCACCTGTGTCCTTGAATACCTGTTTCCTGCATCTTAAACAGGCTGTCACTGTCTTCGCTATCAATTCCTCTGAGTACAGTATTTTGAATATTGTTATTATGTTTTCCCTGGTCCTTCTATCGTCTAGGGTCGTTAGACGACAGAAGGACAGTTCATACCCTCATACTTCACTTTTTCCAGTTTCTTTACATGCTTCCTCAGGTGTGGGTCCCATACTGGTGCTGCATACTCATGATGGGCCTGACATATATACAGTGGACCCTCGGTTTTCGTTGAAAATTCTTTCCAGAATGCTGTTTGAGTGCCATTACCAAACGAATTTGTTTCCATAAGGATAAATGTAAATTAGATTAGTCATTTCAGACCCCCCAAAAGTACACTTATAAAAGCACTTACGAAAATACACTTACATAATTGTTCGAGTTTGGAGGTGCACGAAAACCGAGGGTCCACTGTACTGTGTGTGTGTGTGTGTACTCACCTAGTTGTGGTTGCAGGTGTCTATTCATAGCTCCTGGCCCCACCTCTTCACTGGCTGCTACTGGGTCACTCTCCCTGTGCCATGAGCTTTATCATACCTCTTCTTAAAGCTATGAATGGATCCTGTCTCCAATACATCGCTTCCCAAACTATTCCACTTCCTGACCACTCTGTGACTGAAGAAATACTTCCTAACATCCCTGTGATTCATCTGAGTCTTCAACTTCCAACTGTGTCCCCTTGTTGCTGTGTCCCATCTCTGGAACATTCTGTCTGTCCACCTTGTGTGTGTGAGTGAGAGTGTGAGAGAGAGAGAGAGAGAGAGTGTGTGTGTATGTATGTATGTATGAAAGTTTGTGTGTGTGTGTGTATGTATGAAATTGTGTGTGTGTATGTATGAAAGTGAAAGAGAAAGAGAGAGAGTGGGAGAGAGAGAGATGGAGTAGGAGTGAGTTGCAGCACGGTTGTGAATACAAGTCCACCTAATAATATTAATTCATCTTGCCCCTAGATCATGAAGGCACAAATGTATTCAGTCAAGGAATTGCATTGGGCAAGATATACCCCACTGTCATTACAAATTACTTTTTACTCGGTACCCTGCCTTAATCCTCCCAAAATTATTACCAAACACCCCCCCACTTTCACACCATTGTGATACCTTGTTTACACATTCTGTTATGTTTTTAAATGCACAGAGTATTACTGTAGTTTGTTTTGACTCATGATTACCTAACAGAGAATCTGGAGAGTGCTCAGTTCCTGACTGAAACTAAAGTCCAGCAAAAGATGCTTCTGGAAACCTTCATTCAGCATCTGCACATGGGAAACTTATCCCCACAACACCTAGCCGAGTACATGTACCACGATAACTTCTATGCAGGGATCAGAATACGCTCACCAAAGATTGGAAATGGTACTTGTTTATACTTCTGTATTTTCTTAATCCCAAATTCTTGCCTAAACTAAGTGAAGCTTCATTAAAAACTACAAAACTTACATTTATTTCACTTTGTTCATTATACTAGTTTGTAGTGCCATTGCATTATTTTGCTTTGATCAGTTAATTGATTTTTTTTTTTTTTTTGAACTGTGCTATATTTTATTTGTCACCATCATGCATTCAGTACTTGAATATAAGAAATATTTATTGCTAGTTGTGAAGAATATTAATAACAAATATCCTCTTTCACAGATAAATTTAAAAAATATTACATGTATTTTAAAATTTCAGTGAAGAGAACGGAAGTAGATGATCGGAGTGGTTATCAGAGTCTGCGCTTGGCCACAGAGCTCTTCCCAGCACTTCTAGCAGTCAATGGGGCACAGCAAATCTCACCGTTCTGGTCATCATTATTCTATCTGAGTTTACTTCTTTTTGGTATTGCTCAACAGGTAATTTATAAAATTCATCTTTAACTATCATACAGTGCAGGAATAGTGTTCTTTTTAAATATGTTTACTTAATAAATTATTTTTAAACAAATATTATTTCCCACAGGCACATTACCGTACTGTGTATAAGAACGATGTTTGACTTAAATGACTTACGACAAAATAGACTAAATATTCTTTTCAGTAAGCTTTGGCTTTCTAAAGTTTTATGTAAATGTATGTAATATAATGTTAATTACTTCCTTTTCAACAGCTGGCAGTGTGGCGGACAATTGTGGAAGCTGTAATACGTATAAATCGTGAAAGGTTACATGCTTGGGAGACATTTATCACATTTCTCTGCTGTTTGTTTGGGTTTTCTGCAGCATTACCAATGGCGACCGGCGTAAGTTATCATCAATTTGTCTGATTATTACCATCGTACTATACTGTACTGTCATCTATTGTAATGGTTAATATGTGTGCAGCCAGCAGTAACAGCTTGGTTGATCAGGCCTTGATTCACCACTAGGTCTGGCCTGGGATCAGGCTTTGGGGGGGATGACCCCCCATCCCCCATCCAACAGATATCCTTCAGGTTTAGGAGATTATTGTACCACCATCTGTTATGTTTTAAGAAGTGTACTATCATATTTTACATAACCTGACTACAGCCTACTAATGCTGTATTGTGCAATTTTGTTAATTGTGAGATTTTTAGTTGATTCATTGAAATGTTAATTTAGCTGATATAAAAGCTTATTAATATAATAAACATGAAAAATTTAATAGTAATGGTCTAAATTATGCCTTCATTTCTGCAGGCTGGGATCCACATCCTGTACTTTCTAGATTATGTAGTGAGCTGTGGCTGGTGGCTAATGATCATACAGCTTGTTCAGGTAAGAAGTTAGCAGTATCAGTAAGTCAGATACTAGTATGCACTGCATCTAAAATTCTTCAGTCACTGAAGATTTTTCTGTTTATTAACATCATGTGCATGTCTTTCAACTGAATTAAATAAATGTTGAAAATTTAATTTGATACTGTTGTGCAGCTTAAAATTAAGCAACTATTGTTATCAAGGCTTCATACACGATCATAGAATTTTTCATTTTTAACAAATCGGTTTTCCACCATGGTAAGGTGAGGCAAGGATTTTGGTTTTCGCATACTTTTGTGGAAATATTGGTTTAGTTTTCGCCGATGGTACGGAACCTGTCCAGTGCCCAGCGCACATACAAAATCCGCAAGCCCACCTCCCACGCACATTCTCAGACAGTGTAGCATTGTTTCTGGTTAAGTGAACATTATCCTGCGAGTTCATATAAAACATTTCTTAACAATCCATTGTTTTTGGCCCTTGATTATTGTGTGTGACTACTAAATAAGCTACCATGGGCCCAAAGAAAGCTCCTAATGCCAGTTCTTTGGTAAAGAAAGTGAGGAACACCGTAGAACTGAAGAAAGAAATAATAGAAAAATATGATAGTGGCATACGTATTGCCGAGCTCGGCAGGATATACAATAAGGCCCCATCAACCATCAGTTCCATTGTGGTGAAGAGAAAATAAATCATGGAAGCTAAAAGATAAGATAAGATTTCTTCAGATTTTTAACCCCGGAGGGTTAGCCACCCAAGATAACCCAAGAAAGTCAGTGCATCATCTAGGACTGTCTGTCTTATTTCCATTGGGGTCCTTAATCTTGTCCCCCAGGATGCGACCCACACCAGTTGACTAACAACCCAGGTACCTATTTGCTGCTAGGTGAACATGACAACAGGTGAAACACATCAAAATGTTTCCACCCATCGGGAATCAAACCCGGGCCCTCCGTGTGTGAAGCGAGAGCTCTAGCCACCAGACCACCCAATGTTGCGAAAGGGGTGAATACAATAACGAAACAGATCACAATCAATTGAAAATACATATGGATAAATTGTTGTTGGTGTGGATAAACGAAAAACAGCTTGCGGGTGATAGTGTTGTGCAATCCATCATATGTGAAACAGCAAGGCACTTGCAAGGCCAGCAAAGGCTGGTTCGAAAATTTCAAGAAGCGAAGTGGCATACACAAGTGTTGTAAGGCATATTGCAGTCCGTCTCGGCAACATGTACAATGACAATCTCGTCCCATTTTAGGGACATTTTAAAGAGACGCCAGCATCAGAGCTCTCTGGACAGATATTTAGTGCCACAGGTGTGCAGTGACTCTCAAGCTGCAGTAAAAGACAAAAAAGGGAGAAGTGACCCCAGATGAGGACTTGGTACCTAGAGTCCTTATGGAGGGATATTGCCCTTAAAAAGAATAGCCTTTCTTCCCTCTCCCCTCCTCCCTCTCTTCCATCCAGCAACATCAGTCTTCAATAAAGGTAAGTGTCAAGTTGAATGTTCATTCTTTTATGTATGTAAATCTATCATGAAAGCCCCCCCCAATTTTTTTTTTAATACTTCTGGGTGTCTGGAACGGATTAATTGAATTTACATTATTTCTTATGGGGAAAATGGTTTTAGTTTTCGCCGATTTTAGTTTTAGCCGATCCCTCTGGAACGGATTAAACACGAAAACCAAGGGTCCACTGTACTAGTTTACCAACGCCTCGGACTTACGATGGGCTCTCTGACCAGTAATCATACCTAAATAATGTATATTAGAGCTGATTTCTTCTATTCTGTATATTTCAGTTTACATTGCACTACTGTATAAACTTTTAAAAATATGCCAGAAATGTTATAAATGGTGCAGAGGTGACATTAAAACAATATCAAAGATGGTTGACACAAACTCACTATCATATTGTATGCTCCTCACTTAGCGACGAATTTGTTTAACGACGTGGTCTTAGGAACAGAACTTCGTTGTTAAGTGAAGAGAGGCTGTACTCAGGATGGTCAACAGGTGTATAATTTTGATGTGAATGAGATGAATGCATCCTGCTTCCACTCATTATGGTTATGATGATGTCACAGTACTCTACCATTATCATGTAAACTCCCATGAACTCTTGCTACATTATACACCTACTACTCTGTATGTATAACCTTTGCACTTGCACTGAAATATTAAGAAATAATATATAATTAGGCTAAGTTATATTTAATTTAATTATTTTGATTTCTTTATGAATTTTATAAAAAGTCATTATATTACAGATTTTTGCTTTACTGTTTGTAAGAGGGAAACCATACAGTGGCCACGACATTGTTAGTGAACTAATGGGCAGTAACAAGCAGTGCCGGTCACTGTGGCTGGGGCCCCTTACCTCCTTCGCATGGAACATCATTGTACCCGTTGGCCTTCTAGTCCTCTCTATATCATCCTTCAAATCAGGACAATACAGAGATGTATGTATTAGAACTTTTAGAAAAATATTGTAAGAAAAATTATGCAGTATATGGCAGTTTATGATCACACTTATAGTACATTATTGTAATTTTTTACTAGTACATTGCATATAAAATACATATAAAATATAAATTGTGTACTTGTAGCCACTCTTAACAATTATTTTTATAACATGCAATATGCAAGAATATTAAATAATGTGTTATGTTGCAGGTGTTTGCTTGGGGAAGTGATAACTACTGGCCAGTGTGGGTGTGTCAGCTTGCCTCTGCACTTCAGCTGTTTCCCATTCTTTTGGTACCACTTGTTGGACTGGTCCAAACATGCCGATACCTGGCTGCTACCGATGACGACCTCTTTGAGGTTTGTCTTTGTGCCTCTGTGCTAAAAGCATATTTAAAATTGTGCATATATTGTACTGTAAAAATTAGAGCTAATGCCTCAAAATGAATGGATATAAGAAACCTGCAAGCTGGACTTGAGTCCTAGAGGTGGGAAGTACAGTGCCTGTGCTCTGAAGGAGGGGTGTTGATGTTCCAGCTTTTTAACTGTAGTGTAGGCACGCCTCTGGCAAGACAATGATGGAGTGAATGATGATGAAAGTATTTTTTTTTTGGGTCACCCTGCCTTGGGAAACGTCCGATGTGTTAATAAAAAAAGATAATATATCGTACAAAATGTCATGTATGACAAAAACATAAATACAGGTCGGCCATCACAAATCTGGCATCATTGGGACCTGTAGTGTGCCACATTATTGAGTTTGCTGGATTACAGAGTGGTTAGGTTAAAATACACTTAATGAAGTTAACCAACTTGACTTACACAAGAAAGTTCATTCAGCATCGGCAAAAATCAAACATTTGCGCTTCTTTGAGGTCAATTTCAAGGTACTTTTCATCGTGAAACTAATCAAAATCACATCTATTTCTGTAATATATCTTCCATTCTATCAAATGAGACCAAAAAAATGAGAATACAACCATAAAAACCATACAAAAATATACCGCTAAGGGGCGGCTAATGGCTGAGAAGTGAACTCCGTTATTTATCGTCCGATTTTTTCATTTTTGGTGTACATTAAGAAGCATCTTTCAATCAAAAATTGCCCAAGTTTCAATAAGATAGCCCGACAAACAACTGAGAAAAAAATATTTACCAAAAATCATATATGGCAAGCCCAAGCCATGTATTGGAAATAAGTCACTTTGTCTGACTTTTTTGGGTTATCCTAGGTTCTCTACACATATGCTGCTATGTATGATAATCTATGTAGAGAAAATAGCTTTTTGGTTTCAGTTTTATGGTACATTATGAGTGTATATCACAGTTAGCCCTGTGCTACACTCCATTTTCTCTAATATAAGCCCCCAAGACAGGGTTAGGAGGATGGTACACTGTACTTGTATCCCATAGCCTCTTCATACCTCCGTCGAACCGTTCAGTATTATGCCAAATATTATTCATTCTGGAGTTTTTACCATGTTTTTATGTTATTTATATTGTTTATTATGTCATATTAGATCAAGTGTGATAGGTAAATAAGCCGTAGTGTTGATATTAGCGTAATAATAAAGCATATTTCCCTGCATCACGAGACTGAGCTCATGGCAACCAACAGTGGCTTCAAAGCCACCTTATCTTTTATGGGCAATGTACTGTGTATGTGCTTTACACAACAAGAAGCATTTCTTTAATTGGTTGGAACCATGGCTTGGGCTGAAAGTAAGCAGATTATAACAATAAATGGAGAAAAAGAAACTGGAATGACTTATGCAACAAGTAGCGCAGGTTGGTGTGGTGACCCTGGAAATTTGAAATTATGCTAGCCGAAATTAGTGCCAGATAACTGATGGAACCGGATGACTGACTGCCAGATTTGTAATGGCCAACCTGTAATACTTTTAAAGTATTGCACATAGCACATTTTCAGTCTCAGAATCTGTTGACAGAAGATAGTACAATATAAAATAATATAAAGTGGTTTCTTGAATACCCAAATAATATATGGCAGAACTTAATAGATAATAACATACTGCAAGTACCTGGAGTCTACCTGGAGAGAATTCCAGGGGTCAACGCCCCCGCAGCCCGGTCTGTGACCAGGCCTCCTGTTGGACCAGAGCCTGATCAACCAGGCTGTTACTGCTGGCCGCACGCAGTCCAACGTACGAACCACAGCCCGGCTGATCAGGTACCGACTTGAGGTGCCTGTCCAGTGCCTGCTTGAAGACAGCCAGGGGTTTGTTGGTAATCCCCCTGATGTATGCTAGGAGGCAGTTGAACAATCTTGGGCCCCTGACACTTATTGAGTTGTCCCTCAACGTGCTAGTGGCACCCCTGCTCTTCATTGGGGGGATGTTACATCGCCTGCCGAGTCAAGTAGTACAGTATTGAATCTTGTATGTAACTTTTTACTGTCTATATTCATCTCATTATCTTTATCATGTACATACACTTCTTTTTCAACACCTCAGCCATCTCCCACTGAGGCAGGGTGACTCAAAAAAAAAAAAACTCTTTCATAAAAGTTTTTCTTCATTTTAAATTTAGTAATTTATATAGAAGGTGTTACTAGCCCCTTACCCCAGCATTTTAATCGCCTCTTACGACATGCATGGCTTACGGAGGAAGGATGCTTCTCCACTTCCCAATGGAGTTATAGTATACTTTACTTAAATAATTAACCTTACTCTTATTTACCATCCTCTTTTTATGTCTCACTTTTAAAAATTTTCAAGTTTCATATGATAATTCCTGCATACTTAGGCATGAAAAATACAATGCCTACAGTCCAGTTCTTATACAGTGTTACCAGTATAATTAAGAAAGCTATTCCTCATATAGCTAATAGTAACTGTGGAGGTAGGAAGGGCAGTGCCAGCACTCTGTAGGAAGGATGGGGATGTTGCAGTTGGAAGATAATCTGATTGTGATGAGAGCACATTTCTGGAAAGATGAAGACTGACAGAATGATGGTGAATGTATTTTCTTTTTTTCTGGTAAATTCAAGAATCCCTTTCTAGAATGCTCAGTAAAAGTTTGTGGGTATAGGAGGGGTCCAGTGACTCTCAAACTGGTCCTAGTGCCAGTAAAAGACAAAGAAGGGAAGTAACCCCAGAGACAGCTTTTTTTTTTTTTTGTGAATATTTTTGGGTGGCTGGAACAGATTAATTGTAGTATTTACATTATTTTTTATGGGAAATATTACTTCAGTTTTCGCACTTTTTGGATTTAGAACGACCTTCTGGAATGGATTAAGTACGAAATCTGGGGTTCCACTGTATTATTATTACAGTTATCTTTAGCTTACTGTTATTGGCCTAATTAAATAATTAAGAATTTCAGCATAGTGTACTGCTGTATACAATACTATACTGTACTGTAATAATAATCTTTGATAAATACAATTCTTTCATAAACTTTCTTGTAAATTTCATTATATGTATTACAGTTCTTTTACTTTTTAGTAGGCTATATGGGAAAAGGGGATACTAGCCCATTGCTCCCGGGATTTTGGTTGACTACAACACGCATGGATATGAAAGGAAAAGTAATAAAAACAAGAAACTATTAAGATAAAATCAAAGAAAAGTCAGATGATGAGATTTTTGATGCCTTCGATGCTCAGTGCTTATTGGTGAATTTTGCTCTTCGTAAGACTGACTCTCAACGCAAGAATCAGGAGAAGAAAGCTTGGGCCTACGAGAAGAATAAAAGAGCAGAAGTTGCCAAGTTCCTGAAAAATTTTGCAGAGCGCGAATTTCAGGAACGGTATACATAAACGTGTACATGCATGTGTAGTGTGACCTAAGTGTAAGTAGAAGCAGCAAGACGTACCTGAAATCTTGCATGTTTATGAAACAGAAAAAAGACACCAGCAATCGTACCTCCATGGGCGGTTGCTGTCTACCAACCTACTACCTACCTACTCTGCAAAGACAGTGATTATGTATGAATGATGATGAAAGTTTTTTTTTTCTTTCTTTTTGGGGTTTTCTTTCTTTTTGGGTCACCCTGCCTTGGTGGGAAACGGCCGACGTGTTAAAAAAAATTATTACAAAAAACAAATGTTCTGTAATGCTTATCATTCCTGTATTTCTACTGAGAGAAGGTTCTAATATCTTTTCATATTTTACAGAGAATACAACTCTTATATAGACCAACATTACGGCAACGCACCAGTGGAAATAGCAGTTTCCTCTCAGTAACAGAGGAATCAGATCTAGATGGCCTTGGAGGTCTTAGAGATGGACAAGAGGAAACCGTGTCACCACCCACTCCCCGACCTTATAGTGACCCACCTCCAAAGTACACACCTCCCCCCTCATACTCCACAGCTACTGGAGTAAGGTTAGAGCTTTCTTTTACTGTACAGCCTCTTCTCACTTAGCGATGTACTCGTTTACCGTCGACTCGGACATACGACGGGCTCTCTGACCAGTATGCATACCTAAATAATGTACAGTAGGGCCCAATTTATATGGCAGGTTAGGTTCCAGGCTACTGCCAGAGAGCAGACATCGCCGGAAAGCAGAACGCCATTTTTTTCCACTTATAAATGTATATAAATGCCAGACAACAAGTTTATACTAACTTAATAAAGTTAGTAATAAAACTAGGGAACAATGGGAACAATGGGCTAGTAACCCCTTTTCCTGTATAGCTTACTAAAAAGAAGAAGAAGAAAATCGTCAAAGTGGGATGTTTGAATGTGCGTGGATGTTGTGCGAATGATAAGAAAGAGATGATTGTAGATGTTATGAATGAAAAGAAGCTGGATGTCCTGGCTTTAAATGAGACAAAGCTGAAGGGGGTAGGAGAGTTTCAGTGGGGAGAAATAAATGGGATTAGATCAGGGGTTTCAAATAGAGTTAGAGCTAAAGAAGGAGTGGCAATAATGTTGAATAATCAGTTATGGCAGGTAAAGAAGGAATATAAATGTATAAATTCAAGGATTATGTGGAGTAAAATAAAGGTTGGATGTGAAAAGTGGGTTATAGTAAGTGTTTATGCACCTGGAGAAGAGAGAAGTGTAGAAGAGAGAGAGAGATTTTGGGAAATGTTGAGTGAGTGTGTGGGGAGTTTTGAACCAAGTGAGAGAGTAATTGTGGTTGGGGATCTTAATGCTAAAGTGGGTAAAAATGTTGTGGATGGAGTAGTAGGTAAATTTGGGGTGCCAGGGTAAATGTAAATGGGGAGCCATTAATTGAGCTATGTGTAGAAAGAGGTTTGGTAATAAGTAATACATATTTTATGAAAAAGAGGATAAATAAATATACAAGGTATGATATAGCACGTAAGGAAAGTAGTTTGTTGGATTATGTATTGGTGGATAAAAGGTTGATGAGTAGGCTTCAGGATGTACATGTTTATAGAGGGGCAACGGATATATCAGATCATTATTTGGTTGTAGCTACAGTTAGAGTAAAAGGTAGATGGGACAAAGGAAAATGGCAACAGCAAGTAAGAGAGAGGTAAAAGTGTATAAACTAAGGGAGGAGGAAGTTAGGGTGAGATATAAGCAACTATTGGCAGAAAGGTGGGCTAGTGCAAGTAGGAGTAGTGGGGGTTGAAGAGAGTTGGGATAGTTTTAAAAATGCAGTATTAGAATGTGGGGCAGAAGTTTGTGGTTATAGGAGGGTGGGTGCAGGAGGAAAGAGGAGTGAGTGGTGGAATGAAGAAGTAAAGGGTGTGATAAAAGAGAAAAAGGTAGCTTATGAGAGGTTTTTACAAAACAGAAGTGTTAGTAGAAGAGCAGAGTATATGGAGAGTAAAAGAAAGGTGAAGAGAGTGGTGAGAGAGTGCAAAAGAAGAGCGGATGAAAGAATGGGAGAGGATCTGTCAAGAAATTTTGCTGAAAACAAGAAAAATTTTGGAGTGAGATAAACAAGGTAAGAAAGCCTAGGGAACGAATGGATTTGTCAGTTAAAAACAGAGTAGGGAGTTAGTAGATGGGGAGCTGGAGGTATTGGGTAGATGGCGGGAATATTTTGAGGAACTTTTAAATGTCGATGAAAAGAGGGAGGCGATAATTTCATGTACTGGCCAGGGAGGTACAACATCGTTTAAGAGTGAAGAAGAGCAGGATGTGAGTGTGGGGAGGTGCGTGAGGCATTACGTAGAATGAAAGGGGGTAAAGCAGCTGGAATTGACGGAATCATGACAGAAATGTTAAAAGCAGGGGGATATAGTGCTGGAGTGGTTGGTATTTTTGTTTAATAAATGTATGAAAGAGGGAAGGTACCTAGGGATTGGCAGCGAGCATGTATAGTTCCTTTATATAAAGGGAAGGGGATAAAAGAGAGTGTAAAAATTATAGGGAATAAGTTTACTGAGTATACCAGGTAAAGTGTATGGCAGGGTTATTATTGAAAGAATTAGAGGTAAGACAGAGAGTAGGATTGCAGATGAGCAAGGAGGCTTTAGAGTGGGTAGGGGATGTGTAGATCAAGTGTTTACAGTGAAGCATATATGTGAACAGTATTTAGATAAAGGTAGAGAAGTTTTTATTGCATTTATGGATTTAGAAAAGGCATATGATAGAGTGGATAGGGAGCAATGTGGCAAATGTTGCAAGTGTATGGAATAGGTAGTAAGTTACTGAAGGCTGTAAAGAGTTTTATGAGGATAGTGAGGCTCAGGTTAGGTGTGTAGGAGAGAGGAGATTACTTCCCGGTAAAAGTAGGTCTTAGACAGGGTTGTGTAATGTCACCATGGTTGTTTAATATATTTATAGATGGGGTTGTAAAAGAAGTAAATGCTAGGGTGTTGGGGAGAGGGGTGGGATTAAATTATGGAGAATTAAATGCAAAATGGGAGTTGACACAGTTACTTTTTGATGATGATACTGTGCTTATGGGAGATTCTAAAGAAAAGTTGCAAAGGTTAGTGGACGAGTTTGGGAGAGTGTGTAAAGGTAGAAAGTTAAAAGTGAACATAGATAAGAGTAAGGTGATGAGGGTATCAAACGATTTAAATAAAGAAAAATTGGATATCACATTGGAGAGAGGGATTATGGAAGAAGTAAATGTTTTCAGATATTTGGGAGTTGATGTGTCAGCAGATGGGTTTATGAAGGATGAGGTTAACCATAGAATTGATGAAGGAAAAAGGTGAGTGGTGCATTGAGGTATCTGTGGAGACAAAAACGTTATCCATGGAGGCAAAGAAGGGAATGTACGAAAGTATAGTGGTACCAACACTCTTATATGGGTGTGAAGCATGGGTTGCAAATGCTGCAGCGAGGAGGAGGCTGGAGGCAGTGGAGATGTCCTGTCTAAGGGCAATGTGTGGTGTAAATATTATGCAGAAAATTCGAATGTGGAAATTAGGAGAAGGTGTGGAGTTACTAAAAGTATTTGTCAGAGGGCTGAAGAGGGGTTGTTGAGGTGGTTTGGTCATTTAGAGAGAATGGATCAAAGTAGAATGACTTGGAGAGCGTATAAATCTGTAGGGAAGGAAGGCGGGTAGGGGTCGTCCTAGAAAAGGTTGGAGGGAAGGGGTAAAGGAGGTTTTGTGGGCGAGGGCTTGGACTTCCAGCAAGCATGTGTGAGCGTGTTAGATAGGAGTGAATGGAGACGAATGGTTTTGGGACATGACGATCTGTTGGAGTGTGAGCAGGGTAACATTGTGTAAAGGGGATTCAGGGAAACCAGTTAATTGATTTAGTTGGACTTGAGTCCTGGAAATGGGAAGTACAATGCCTGCACTTTAAAGGAGGGGTCTGAGATAGTGACAGCTGGGAGGGACTTTTCTCAGCTGTAGTATCTGAGCTCCTCTGCAAAGACAGTGATTATGTATGAGTGTGGTGAAAGTGTTGAATGATGATGAAAGTTTTTTCTTTTTGGGGATTTTCTTTCTTTTTGGGTCACCCTGCCTCGGTGGGAGACGGCCGACTTGTTGAAAAAAAAAAAACACAATAAAAAGTAAAATGCATACACAGTACGTACAATCATTACTTCCCTTAAAATATTTGTAGTCTTAATGTAGGGTGAGAGAGAGGTGAGTAATACTTATTTGTAGGAAGTCAGGTGTAGGTAGCCCTGACTCCCCATCCAAACTTAATATACGATATTTAAAGCAGCCCAGAGATAAAATACACATACAGTACACTCATTATTTACCTTAAAATATGTGTAGTCTTAATGTAGAATGAGAGGTGAGTAGTATTTATTTGTATATTAGAGCTGATTTCTATTGTTTATTACAATATACAGTACTCTACTGTATAAACATTTAAAAATATACTAAAAATTTTAGAAATGGTGCAAAGGTAATAATAAACCAATAACAAGTTTCTTTTAGCATGATACATGCTTGTACAAAGGAGTGTAACAATTTGGTGAACATTCCAAAAGCCCCTTTATATGCAGAGCATTTCAGGCAAACTTAAGACTAACTTAAGATTAATAAGGCAATAACAGTTCAGTAATTTTACATATGATCATTAGGTGAGTTACAATGAATACAAGAAAAGTGAATATTCAAATAGTTCACACTATATGGCTTTAGTAAGTTCAGTAGAGAATAATTACAGTTTTGATATAGTTTATAAAAAGGACAGTACTAGCACAATTTAAAACAATGAAGTTGAAAGAATTTTAAGTTTGAAGTAATGATTAAATAGTTGAGTAATCATCAAGCACAATTTACAATATGAAGTAGTATTACAATTTAAAACAGTGAAATTGAAACACTTATGAATCTGAAGTAATGAGTAAATGGTTGCACATTCACCAAGCTCAATATACAATAATGAATTGAAACAATTTTAAGTTTAAAGTAAATGATCAAATAGTTGAGGAGTTTTTTTGAGTAATTGGTAGGTATTAAGTAAAGTGTTTCAGGCAGGGGCCCTTTAGTGTTCTGGTAATGAATTCCAGATCTTCGGGGGATACCGAAGAGTGATTTGTGCCTTGTATTATGCCTGTGTGTTCTGTTGTAGTTATCAAGGAGGAGTTTGAGAGGAGGGTTAATATTTGAGTATAATGTTCTGTGTGTATAGTAGGCACAATAATAAGTGTGGATGTTTTGTATATTAAGGAAATTAAGGCTCTTGAAAAGCGGTGGAGTGTGCTGTCTAGTGCAGGAGTTGGTAATCAATTGCACTGCAGCTTTTTGTTGGGTTATTAAAGGTTTAAGGTAATTTGCTGTGGTTGAGCCCCATGTACAAATACCATAAGTGAGGTAAGGGTAAATGAGAGATTGGTAAAGAGCAAGAAGATGGTTGACACAAACCCACTACCATTATAGTATGTTCCTTGCTTAGTGACAAATTTGTTTACCGACGTGGTCTTAGGAACGGAACTCCGTCTTTAACTGAGGAGAGGCTGTATCTTACCCTTCAAATCAAACCTGATTACCTTTCGTTCCCCATGACAGTCATACCAATAATGATACACTAATGCTGTATATCACTTTACGAAAGTTTATTAGGTAAATTATCACATATAAAGATTTTCAACTTATTTATTATTTCATGACAGGTTTGCAAAGCTCCTGAACCAAAGTTTGCGTCGGAGCATGAGACGTCTTCGTGACACATTGCGTAATGGCTCGGAAGCTAGCGCGCACACTGATGCTGAGGGAACACAGCAAGAATTAGAGTGTGGGCAGCTCAGCACAACAGCAGCAAGGGAAAGTACACCCTACATCCCT
This sequence comes from Cherax destructor, assembly GCA_009830355.1. NCBI lineage: Eukaryota > Metazoa > Arthropoda > Malacostraca > Decapoda > Parastacidae > Cherax > Cherax destructor. Next base: position 155,217 of record WNWK01000972.1, read on the forward strand.
CCACCAGATTATGTAACAGCTGTCACTGAGTGTAACAGAGAAAGAAGTCGTAGCTCCACATCCAGTGAATCACCACCTCAGTACTCTACTTTAGATCCTTTAAGAAGACAGCAAGCATTGGCAGCTTTGGCTAATGCATCTACTTCTAATACTTGTATTAAAGCAGATGAGGAAACAGAATTGCCATTACCAACAGCTCCAGGACTTAATAGAAATAACAGCCTACGTAGATCTGCACTCCGACGGAGCATAGTCTCTGGTGTGAGGAGAAGTGCTCGACGTCTTGCAGCATCCCTGGGTGTTGGGGCAGGTGAGGATGGGACCACGTTGGTAGGCAGTGAAGCCCCAGTAAGTCATGATGGTCAGCCAGGAAGAGAGGCTGAACCATCACATCCTTTTGCATATACTAATTTTGAGCTGGCGTCTCACTCGCATGCGTGAGGTTGTTTAGTTCATGTTTCAGTGAAAGAGTAGGCATTAATATTTATAGTAAGAAAATTGTATATACGTCAGTTGTTTTGTTGATAGGGTTTTAAAAGATTAATATTTTATCACTTTGTAATTTAACATTACCAGAGATACAGTGGTACCCCGGTTTACGATGGTCCCCAAACTCACCCTTTTATGTAAGTTTATTTTTTTAAATGCTTTTGTAAGTGTAATTTTGGGGGTCTAAAAGGACTAGTCTATTTTACAACTTTTCTTAAGGAGATAAATTCGTTTGGTAATGGCACTTGAACAGCATTCTGGAATGAAAAAATATCGTAAACCGGGGTACCACTGTATATACTATTCGTGCAATACAATAATTTTTTTAAGTAATATAATTACTACCAAAAAATGTTAAATGGGCTTTAAACACCAGAAAGAATTAGTTCTGTTCAGCTCCCCATTTTACTTTTATCAAGTTAAATTTAAGTATGCTGCTCAATTTTTATATACAGTATTTTTATTATTTCTCAAAAAAGTCATACTTCATAAAGTACTGAAATAATATAACTCTTACTTTACATAATATTCAGACACAAGAGCTTTGTGGGCAAGGAAATTTCCAACAGATTATACTTAATGTATGTGTAGCTTGTTTGTACTGGTACAGCATATACTTGTTTCTTAACAGTATTTTAAAATGCTTCCCCAGCAGATTTACTGTTTCATACAAAGTTATCACTCTTTTTACAAGATAAAATCTCCATGCAGTACTTTAGATTCATTGTAATATACAATATTTTATAGCTGAGTAAAACATTAGTATCATATTGTATATAGAGATAATTTTCCTAACCAAACTAAGGAGGGGGTCAGAATATTTCATTTAAAGTATTCCAGAATTAACTTATAGGTAAAAATTTTATTTGTTAAATACCTCATATAAGTGTGGCTATTTTAAAACCAAATATCACTATAATTAAACTTAAAGAGTAAAGGGAAAAAAGTTACTATTTCCTAAATGTAGAGAAAATGTTCATAAATTTCTACCAAAAAAATATGAACCCACCATACCTGTTCCAAACAACTGCATATCATTAGATTTTTTTATAAATATTCATGACCCTGTTTGTAAAATACAGGCAGTGTGATACTTATAAATCTGTTCCTCCTCACCCTTACATTTGTCATAAACAAGTTGTAAAGACAACTCAAAATGCATTTAAAGTTACTAGTGCAAGAGACACAAAACATGAAAAAATGCAGTCTGCTGACTCCAGAAAACATGCTGTATTTTCCCAATCTCCTATGCACCTATTAAGTATAGTCGTATAGATTTAGCATGTGGTTAATGTTATTTCTCAGGACACCACTAAATGAAAGTGCCTGAGAGAAAGGCAATCAGAGGATGTGAAAATATTGTGTATCAGTAAATGACATATAAAACATGCTCCTTTACTTATATTAAATAAAGATGTTCAGATAAGTCTGTGAGAAAGCTACTGCTGAGTACACATGCAGGTTTATAATTAGTACTGTATTATTATTATTGGAAGGCTACACTGATATTGTGTAGTAGAATGTTAGGTTAGACAGTGTCACATTACTGTTGGGTGCGAGTTCCTCTCTCAGTATGTATATGTGGCTTCCAGTGTTGCACAATGTATATTTCAATGCTATCTCCAATTCTCTCATCTTCAACCTTTAATTATTCTTAAATCATATACCATACTACTATATTAAATAAGCTTCTTCATATACTGAAGACAGTGAAAACTTAAGTTAATGTTGACATACGTACACCTTGTGCACCTCTCTACAAGTTACTTACACTGATTGTGTCTGTCACCCATGAAAAACTCTATTATTAATATGACATTGAAGGAGGAGGTGCTAAACCCATAGGAATCAGAACAAATATAGAAACTCATAGCCACCTAACCTAACCTTCTACTACAAGTATTAACACAACCCTCTAATACTATTCATCAATTCAGCACTTATTATAAACTTGCAGGTTTACCAGCAGTAGCTTTCTCACATCAGAGTTACCTGTATTACTATGCTTTTAGTAAGTAGTGTATAAACTTGTATCCTGTCAGCCACGGACATACAACATTCACATATTCTCTGCTTGCCTCAACCTTTCCCTATCTCTACTCTTGAGGATCCCACTCAAGAAAAGTGAATAGTCTACATTTATTTTAAATAATTGCATGGAAGAAGAGACAGAATAAATGTTCACCATAATATATGTAAACTCAGGGGGTTGTCTCTTGCACCATAGTTAACTTACAAGCATAGAGTACTGTTCTTTATTTTTCTCTGTTTCTTTATTAAATATCTTGATTTTTCTTATATGGTCATTTGGAATACATGTGGTGAGTTAATATGTATATGCATGTTTTTTAGTAAAAAAAATTGAGGGGGGGATTGATATAGAGGTTATTCGCAAATTTTTTTTTCTCATTTGTTTGGCAATCAGATATATTAACATTCATTATCAAAATAACCACAATTACATAATCTCCCTAGCTAGCTTTTTTGTCAAATTTATGCTAATTAAAAGTTTTAAGCAATGAAAAATTGGATAATCATAATTTTGAATAATGGAGCTCTGCTTGAGGGAACTATCTCTGTAGGATAATTTCAACATTATTTGTAATATACTTTATTTTGAGATCTGTTACTAGAACTTTTGTTTAAGTCCTATACTGCACTGTAAAATTTTCTGTAAATATGTAGAATGCTAAATTATAATCTTTGGGTATAACTTTTTTTACATTTCAATATTTTTTATTCTTTAGGTTTCCTTTTTTAAGATCTTGTTTTATGCATTTCATTCTTAAAACTAGGAATTGACAAAATTTTAAGTGTATGATGCATTTGTTAAATATGTGAACTACTGTACTCATTCTAGAAATAAATGTGCCAAAACCAATTACTTATTTAAAGGTCAATTTAAAATGACTAATAGAAAGTCTTAAAATCATTTCTCTTCCAAATATAAAGTTGTTTGCAGTCAATACCTATTCCTTATCAGTTTTATTCTGTTAAAAATATGAAAAATACTATGAAATAGTACATATAAAAACTTTCTAGGTTATTAAAATAATGGTGCTCTCTAACTTGTGAGGTGCTGTAAGCCCTGTTTATTATATTTTGATAATGGTGGTATTAAACAAATGGCCCATAACAATTATGTCATTAATTAGCTATATCAAAGATGTATAAAGTGATTTCTTTGGACTCAACATGTTCATTGTTTTGTCTACGGTGAACTAAGTGGTCAATAATAATGTAACCTAGCAGCTATAAGGGTCGAGATCAAGAGAGGTTAATACCCTCCTGTCTTGAGGGTAGGAAGGAGCAGACCCAGCCATTGCTATATGCAAGTAATTGTAATGAATATCCTATACTATTTCCTTCACTATGTTAAATAAAGTTTTATTTATTACAGTGAACAGCATTATTTTACATACAGTGAATAAAGTTTTATTCATTACAATGACTTAAATAATGAATAAAACTTCATTCACTGTATGTAAAAATGTAAAAGGTGAATCCATTATATTCATTAAGGATATTATTAAATTACAAGTTAAACCTAGGAAACATTTATCATAAATTTTTACCATACCAGTCACTAAACAACAAGTGCATGCTGAAGACTATATATACTAGGGATGTGCCAAACTATCATTATCGACTAATTTTGATGGTATCACTACTGGTATCAACTAATTTTGATAGTATCGGTATCGGCCTTAAATTGAGTATCTGTATTGGCAAAAATTTTGGTATTATCCCATCCCTAATATACACTATATAAAAAATTAAATCTAACACCTAAAATAATCAAAATAAATTTTGTGGTTAGTGTAATATGTGAGAGGCCATAATCTACACAACTAATGAGTTTCAGTCTACCTTATATAAAAACTAAGAACACAACAAAATTACCCACAGGTTTTGAGTAAACACATTTTCATAAATTATAAATCTATAAGAAATTAAATAATAATTGAAAATGCACAATATCTTTCAAAAGATTTAATCCCTTTATAAACAGTTACATACTGATTTTATACATTCAACAGGAATAATTTTTACATCATATAAGGTTTAATTTTAAAAATTACTTATGTTTAGTTCATTGAAAGATTAAGGTCTGTATCAGAGCTCTGTCCTGACAAATATTAAACTAACTAACTGCCACATGAAACTCAAATTTTTGCCTATGCCTAAATAAAAATTTACACTTGCAGTAATCTCTCTCTTCATAGGTATTGTATCTATTTTAATGATTTTAGTTATTGATAAAAACATTGAATTTGCTGGTCAAGAGACATTAGAGAATGCTAGATTTATTAAAATATATTAATGATTTCAAACTTTTATGTCTTGTGGCTTTACCTAAAGAATCTCTATCCTTACGGATACATGCATTAATGATAAAGTAAATGATTACTCCATTAACCATGCAGTCACTAGTTGAGTGTTAAAAAAAAGTGTGCATGCCAGAGATTAATTTTTTTTTAGATAAATCTATTTTTTGTAAGCCAATGAACTATTATTCCATATAATTCAGTGGGACTTACTAGTGTGAATATTATATGTGGCTACATGCACCACTGTAAATGGTTTACTGTTGCATATTGCAAGCAGATTAAGAAGTATGTAATATAAACTTGTTAACAATATGGCCTGGAGCAGGCACACCTAAAGGTGTCTTATGTAATATAAAGCTACCATTTTAAGTGTAATCACCGTCCAATAATTGTGTGTACTTATTTATTAATAAAACTGGTTAAAATACACTCTAGTTTTCAGACCACTTTCATCAAATTAAAACACATTTTTGCAACACCAGTTACAACTAATTGAACAACTGAATGTTGTGACAATATATTAATTGAAGCCAAACAATGTAGCACATGTCTTGAAAGAAAAAAATATTACAGTATTTTCATCCAAGAATGCACAGAAGATTAAGAAGGCTAAAGTGGATGTAAGTACAGTGGACCCCCGCCTAACGAACACCCCGGAAATCATACAATTATGTAAGTATAATATTGTAAGTGCTTGTGGAAGTGTATTTTTGGGGGTCTGAAAGACTAACCTACCTGACATTATTTCTTAAGGAAGTAAATTCGTTCGGTAATGGCACTTGAGCAGGCTTCTGGAATGAATTTTGCTCGTTAGGCGGGGGTCCACTGTATGTCTTTTTTTTTTTTTATTAATTTTGTTCTTTGGTACTCAATGCATTTTCATTTCAGACATTCTTACAATTCTTTCAGAGAAGAAAAAAGTTAATAACATTAATGGTTACAAGAGCAGACTATGCTTATGTTATCCTATCTTTGATGTTTAGTTACTCAGTCTTTTAGTTTTTTGTAGTTTGTAGTACATCCTACCTCATCCCTGATCCCATTGTACCAGTTATAGAATTACTGTATTTGTGAAGATACATTTTTAGCACCCTTTTACCATTCTTGTTCTTGTTGATTTTTTTTTTTCAACAAGTCGGCTGTCTCCCACCGAGGCAGGGTGACCCAAAAAGAAAATACTTTCATCATCATTCAACACTTTCACCTCAGATACTCAGATACGACAGTTTAGAAGCATAGTATATAAAAATATATATAATACATAAAATATAATCTCTCTAAACTTGTTGATAGTATTTGATAATAGATGACCCCCAGTTAATGACTGTTCACAGAACATAATTTTGAATATAAAAAAATCTAGGACCATTTCCCCTCTCCCTCAACAACAAATTCCCACTTATATAATGACCTCAACCATCAATATTTCTTGACCAAATTGTACCAAACTAACAGGAACCCACCAAACAAGCCTATACCACAAATAAATACATTTAATAATAAAAACAGAAAAAATAATTATAAATGTGGATTTTGTGCAGCAATAGCAGCAGCAGTAGTGGTGATAGTGGTGGTGCCTAGCCCATACCATCACACCCTCATTAAATCATTTTATCAACCATAAATATATACTGTACAAGTTAGACACAACTAGTGTCTAACTATGCATGAAGCAGTGCTAGTTTTAGTATAATATCTTTATTATGTACCCCATACCCACTCTGCGGGTGGTAGTCAAAAGATTACAGAGGCACATAATGGGTACAGGGACTGTGCCCCAAAGTTTTGATAGCTGAACAAGTTACAAAGGTAATGAACTCCAGGCAGATCTGGTCACAATCATGACAAGTTACAAAGGCAATGAACCATCTTCACATCTATACACGTCTATATGAAGCAGTGTACAACATGGTATTCATATCTCTAAGGATGAAAATGATTACTGATTTACTGCCATTACCAATAGTGATGGTGCCTATTGTTAGTAGTGATGGCTTACCAGAATCTATTTACTGCTTGCCTTGCATTTTTATTTTTTCCCAGAGTATGTCTGCCAAAATTGGGGTGTGCCTTATACGTATACCAAAAAAATATGGTACAGTGGACCCCCGGAAATCGAACATTCTTCGTTCCAGAATGCTGTTCAAGTGCTGTTACCAAACGAATTTATTCCCATAAGGAATAATGTAAATTAGATTAGTCCATTTCAGACCCCCAAAAATACACTTACAAAAGCACTTACAATAATAAACTTACATAATAGGTCGAGTTGGGAGGTGTTCGATTTCCGGGAGTCCACTGTATATGGTGGGAAGAGCAATTACCAGCAAAAATTCCAAGCTGATTGGTGCGTGGCAAGTCACCCTCCCATTGGCCTTTCCATAAATAAAATTTCAACAGACAATTCAAATGTGTAACAGAGTATTTTGTTATACAGGGTATTATTTACAAAAAAAGTGCTAAACTGAAACCATTTTTTGCCGACTCATAGCGTCATCATGTGTTTAAGTAATTGTAAAATAAAGAAGACATTGATAGAGGAAATTACTGGAAATGACACTAATAAGATGGGACCCCTCAAGTGAAGTGCCTTGATGCCAGTGAGGAGCTCTTGATCCAAGGAATATGACCTGTTTTTCCTTTCCTTGGATTGAACTTGATTGCTTCCCATTCCACCAGACTCTGTATGACCCCATCCCCCATGAGTGTAATAACAATTCAGTAGAAGTGCCTTGAGGCTAGTGTAAGATTCTTGATGCAAGGATTTGGAGTTGCCCTTCATTTATTTGGATCAAACCTACTGGTAATTACGTCCTATTTCCCAGTAGCTGTATGATCCCTACAGGTTCAGCACTTCTCCATGACTTTAATAATAATAATAAGATAAACAATAAGAAAAATAACAATAATCATAATATACTAAGGCAACTTTCATACATATTTTGACATTGTCTGGTATGATGCTATGGCTAGTGTTTTTATCCATGTCTGTTATGAGACTGAGAAATAGTAAAGGTGCCAGGACGTTCCTTTGGGATACTCTACTTTATACTTTACTATGACTGAAATTTTCTTTACAGTGGTACCGTTTCGATATTTTTCATTCCAGAATGCTGTTCAAGTGCCATTACCAAACGAATTTATCTCCTTAAAAAGTTGTAAAATAGACTAGTCCTTTTAGACCCCAAAATTACACTTACAAAAGCATTTAAAAAAATAAACTTACATAAAAGGGTGAGTTTGGGGACCATCGTAAACCGGGGTACCACTGTATATACTTTGTGATCTGTTTATTAGAATTCTAAATATCCATCTCCTACTTTTCCTGTTAAATCTATTAGCTTCATCTTATGAGCTATCACTATGGTTGCATATGTAAAATGTCAACAAAATTTGTGCAGCTCACTCTTTTGTTTCCTTCACAAGTCTCAATGACTCGTGTAATTTTCCAATAGTTGAAATAGATATGATCTTCCTGTTCAAAATTCATGTTGACTTGAGTTGTGTAGCCCATGTCTTTTCATGAAATCAGTAATTTAGTCCTTCAGCATCCTTCTGAAGATTTTTCTGATATGATTTGTGTTACTAGTCTGTAATTTTTTGCCATCCCTCTACTGTCTTTGTGAAAAACAGCTTTGTCCAGTTTTTAAGAATGATGCATCTCCCCACACCACTCACAACCCCATTGCTAAATCTGTGGTCCACCTTATGGAACTGACCTTTCACTAGTGGGCCTCTCACATATGTGACTATGTCTTCAACTCTGCACCTCTCCATTTCTTCCACTAGTTCTAGTATAAATGTTTTTATCCTACTGCCTATGTATTACAATGATGAAGTAGGCTGTACAGATGACACATCTCTAATTATATGTGTGTGATAAATGGTTTAAAACCAACAAGTTGAAGATTGAGACACTTATGCAACATATGGGTTGCACATATGTCTTGTTCATCAAGCTAAATAAAAATTTGTTACTACTTCCTATTTGTTATTTTTTTGTATTGATTCATTAATTAATATTCATACTTCACTATTATCACCATTATTATTATAATCAGGGGCAGCACTAAACCCATAGGGGATCATACAGCACCTGAGGGTTGAGAGAATCAGATTCTGTCTAAGGATGGGGAGGATTGGTTCACTTACTTGGATCACAAGTCCCTCACTTGCAACTCATCCTTTTCTGGTAATCAGGTAATTAATACCTAAATTTTATAAAAAAATAAGGTAACAATATCATTTACCCATTTACATACTTACCCTAGTAATTCTTCACACATCACTGACTATACATACATATGTATAGTCAGTGATGATATAATTCACAGTCAGTCCTCGAGATGAAATACAATAGTCAAGTAAGAAATGGACTGTCCTGGACAACCTAGTCAAAGTTGACATCCCAGGAGTATGAGAAACTAACTACATACGTACATGAATATGAATCTTGTCTCAGCAGTAAGTTTTATTTAAGACATTCTACATATTCCTGGAGTTTATCATTTAAAATTTCACTATGGTTTTGAGGCCACATAGATGTTATGGCACATAGATGTTATACACTATGTCGATTTGACCTATGTACGTATGTCAATATACTGAGTTTAGGTCCTGGTCTGGGTTGTTCGCTACTTTACCTTAAAATATCTAATATTACATGGGTTAGCTTGGTTTATTTTGTGGAAATGATACTAGCCGATACTTTTTAAAATATTATTACTATTATTACACATGTACTATAAAATATCAACATTAAACACTCTACCTCATGACTGTGAGGGTTACTCTCTTCTCTCTCTCTCTCTCACACACACAATCACGAGGCAGGGCCAGGAGCCATGACTTGACCCCTGCAACCACAGTTAGGTGAGTACACACATACACACAGAGAGAGGGAGCAGAGGCACTGTGTGTGCCACTAACAACAATCTTCAACACATGTATCGGAACAGGGCAACTACTTGAGGTGTGGAAGACCGCAAATGTAGTCCCAATCTTTAAGAAAGGAGACATGCAGGTGGCATTAAACTACAGACCAATGTCACTGATATGCATAGAATGCAAAGTCATGGAGAAGCTTATCAAGAAATGACTGGTGGAGCACCTAGAAAGGAATGAGTTTATAGTACACAGTAACCAGCATGGTTTCAGGGAGGGAAAATCCTGTCACAAACCTACTGGAGTTTTACAACAAGATAACAGACAGGAGAGAAGGGTGGGTAGACTGCATTTTTGTGGACAGCAAGAAGACTTTTGACACAGTTCCATACAAGAGATTAGTGCAAATGCTAGGAATAACAAGGAAAGCATTGCATTGGATCAGAGAATTTCTGACAGGAAGGAAACAAAGAGTGATGGTGTGTGAAGAGATGTCAGAGTGGGCGCCTGTGACGAGCGGAGTTCCACAAGGGTCAGGCCTAGGGCAGATGCTGTTTCTGGTATATGTGAATGACATGATGGAAGGGATAGATTCAGAGGTGTCCCTGTTTGCAGATGATGTGAAGCTAATGCAGAGAATTCAAGTGGATGGATTACAAAGGGATCTGAACAGGCTGCAAGTCTGGTTCAACAACTGGCTCCTGGAGTTGAACCCCACCAAATGCAAAGTCATCAAGACTGGGGAAGGTGAAAGAAGACCGCAGACAGAGTACGGGCTAGGGGGCCAAAGACTGCAAACCTCACCCAAGAAAAAGGATCTTGGGGTGAGTATAATACTGAGCACATCTGAAGCACACACCAACCAAATAACTGCTGCAGCATATGGGCGCCTGGCAAACCTAAGAATAGCATTTTGACACCTGAGTAAAGAATCATTCAAGACTCTGTATACAGGATAGGTGAGTACAAATAGAGAGCGTGTCTGTCTCGCGCCCAGCAGACGGAGGATCAAACCTCCACAAAGTATTGCGCTGAATAACCCAAATAGGTTTAGCGCTTAACATGAATTATATATATATATACCGAGTAAGTCAGGCCCATATTGGAGTATGCAGCACCAGTATGGAACCCACAGCAACCTGACGACACTGGAGGACAGGAGAGATGGAGGGACATGATAACGACATAAAATACAGAGAGGAATTGACAGGGTGGATAGGGACAGGATGTTTGTGATGGGACACAACAACAAGGGGACACAGCTGGAAGCTGAAAACTCAGATGAGTCACAGGGATGTTAGGAAGTATTTCTTTAGCCACAGAGTGATGTAGTGGAGGCAGGATGCATGTACAGTTTTAAGAGATACGACAAAGCTCATGGAGCAGGGAGAGAGTAGACCTAATAGTGACCAGCGAAGAAGTGAGGCCAATAGCTGTGAATCGACCCTTGCAACCAAAAATAGGCAAGTACACACACCTTCGACACTTCCTCACAAGAGATTAGTGCAGAAGCTAAAGGATCAGGCACATATAACAGGAAGGGCACTGCAATGGATCAGTGTCATGGTACGAGATGAGGTATCACAGTGGGCGCCTGTGACGAGCGGGGTTCCACAAGGGTCAGTCCTAGGACCAGTGCTGTTTTTGGTATATATGTGAATGACATGACGGAAGGGATAGACTCAGAAGTGTCCCTGTTTGCAGATGATGTGAAGTTAATGAGAAGAATTAAATCAGATGAGGACAAGGCAGGACTACAAAGAGACCTGGACAGGCTGGACACGTGGTCCAGCAACTGGCTACTCGAATTTAACCCCGCCAAATGCAAAGTCATGAAGATTGGGGAAGGGCAAAGAAGACTGCAGACAGAGTATAGGCTAGGTGGCCAAAGACTGCAAACCTCACTCAAGAAACAAGGGGTCACAATTGGAAGTTGAAGACTCAAATGAGTCAAAGGGATGTTAGGACGTATTTCTTCAGTCACAGAGTTGTCAGGATGTGGCATAGTCTGGAAAGTGAGGTAGTGGAGTCAGGAACCATACATAGCTTTAAGACGAGGTATGATAAAGCTCATGGAGCAGGGAGAGAGAGGACCTAGTAGCGATCAGTGAAGAGGCGGGGCCAGGAGCTGAGTCTCGACCCCTGGAACCACAAATATATGAGTACACACACACACGTACACACACACACACACACACACACACACACACACACTCGACAAGTACCTCTGACAACCAGTAACTAACGCAACAGGCTAAGTAATAAATAATTGCACAATTAATTAGTATCTATTGTACAATAAGCATTCCCTTATATAGTGAACACAGTCATCATAATTTAAAAAAATAAAACATATAGGAAAAGTATCAGTATCGGCAAAATTTTTAGCATTGTCCCATCCCTAATGCTTACCTAATGACAACCAACATACACTACTTAAAATAGCCTAACGTAATTTAACCTGACCCTCCACAGGCAGTATAGGTGGGAATGGCGAGTCTTTCTTTACACTCCATGCACTGCAGCCAATGAACGGGCATATTACTCGACTCAATACTAATCAATGATTGGCTATGACATTCTGCTCGTTCCATAATAGATGTACTATTCTTGGTAATACAGGTATTTCCAAAAATAATTTTTGGCACAAGAAATAACAACTATTGCCAGGGTTTAGATAACATATTTGTATTTTACATAATAACATGCGAGAGGTCAGACCAGGACCTAAACTCAATATTGACCACTCAGAGCTCATAGTTAAACATAGTTAAACCTATGACATTTTATATCAATATTTGCCTGCGGAATAAACCTATATAACGCTTCCCTGAATTAGTCACAGGTATCAGCCAGTAAGTTAATTTCTTGGTTGGTAGTTTCAGCTCACACAGAGTCCGGCATCGACCCCCGGCACGGGTGAAACGCTGGGCTTGTCCTTACACCTACTGCCCTTGTTCACCTAGCATTAAGTAGGTACCTGGATGTTAGTCGACTGTTATGGGTGGCATCCTGGGGACAAGATTTATCTAAGTTACCTGAAATGCTCTGCAAAACTAGGGACTTTTTATATTGTATGTCAATGATGTCAACTAGTGGTCTGGTGGCTAAAGCTCTCGCTTCACACGGCGAGGGCCTGGGTTCGATTCCCAGCCAGGGCAGAAACACTGGGCGTGTTTCTTTACACCTGTTGTCTATGTTCCCCATCAGTAAAATGGGTACCTGGGTGTTAGTCGACTGGTGTGGGTCGCATCCTGGGACACTGACCTAATCTGCCCGAAATGCTCAGCATAACAAGGGACTTTCTATATAGTAGTATGTCACTGATGTCAGCTAGGACTGTATACCATGTACATGTACTTGTAGTAAATAAAGATATTATTATTATTATTATTATTATTATTATTATTATTATTATTATGTCCGTGATATTTATATCATGTACTCGTAAAAATAAGGATTATTTACAGAGTTACTGTATTATTATTATTACCCCACTTGGAATGCTGTTCAGTAATTTTACCATGTCTGTGGAGGGAGATCACACAAGGAAGGTTCCTTAACGTTGCTGAGAGGTTCTGGAGTCTTCATACGAGGATCGAACTTTATTACCTCCCATTCCTCAAGGCACAGTATGATCCATAGAGGCTTAATGCTCCCTCATAAATAATGACCAAGTTCAGGTAGGTTTGATAGGATGATTCCTGGCCCGGGTCTTCTCCATGTGATGACCCGACAGTGGCTCCCGAAGGAATGTCGGAGTCTGTACAAGTAATGAACCGTTTACAGCCCTATGGCGAGGGCAACCCTATGACAAGAGCAATTTGAGTCATTCAAGTCAAGTGGAATACTGCTTACAGCCCTATGACCGGGGAAGCCCTATGACAAGGAACCGGTGAGCCTTCTTGGGTTCAAGTGGTGTCAGGACTGGTGTTCCCGCTGGTATGAGGCTTTCAACTCCCAAAAGCTTTGTTCCATTTGAGCTCTAACACTCGGGCCGCAGCCAGAGTGTTAGTGTGACTCAGGAGATTCTCTGGAGGTGTGTTGAACACTTGGCGTCTGAGAGAAGTGTCCCGAATGGTGACCAGCAACAGCAGCAGTGCTAGATGTGGCAGCAGTAGTAGTTGTAACTATCAACAACAACAATAATAATAATAATGCGGAAGGAGAGATAACGTCTCACAGTAGATATCAAATCAAATACTGTACTTATCTGCATACTGATAGCATAACATATTCATCTGCCACTTCCTTGCTACTTAAGGTGTTTCAACAACTAGGTCATTAGTACCTGGAGTCTACCTGGAGGGTATTCCTGGGATCAACGCCTCCCCGGCCCGGTCCATGACCAGGCCTCCCAGTGAATCAGGGCCTGATCAACCAAGCTGTTACTGTTGGCCGCACATAGCCCAACGCACGACCCACAGCCCGGCTGATCCGGCACTGACTTTAGGTACTACACTGACTTTAGTACTACAGGCCTATCATACATAATGCTATCTAACTGTGGATTCTGGGAAATGTGGAAGTGAACCTGGCTTCTCAGGCTGTTTACAACAGTCACCTCAATTAGAGAAAAACACAACATAAGAAATAGAAATTCAGCACCGGGCAAACAGGAGGAAAACTTTCCCTAACTCCGGGTCCTTCGAAAGACTCCCACACCCCACTGCGGCGAAGGAAGTCTATCACTAAGTTTGTGGGAAAGTCATCCGTCAAAATCCCCTTGCCCCACGGAACGCCCTTGGACCCCGCCTATGACTGCAGACTCCTGCGATGGGCGTCCTATTATGCCGTGTCGCGAACCCAAAGAAAAGTCTCTCCACGCAGTCAATGTACTGCTGGATGTTAATACAAGCATAGGCTGCACAACACCTCCGCCTTACAAGACTTTTTATAAGAGGAGCCCTAGTCTCCAATGACTGATTTAATGCCCTTCAAAGGGAAAATGACCGCGACCTAAGACGCCTACCAATCTCGTTGCACGGTGGCCTGGATTACCAACCGCGTTTCCGTAACTGCCCCTGCAGCTGCCTGCCTATTCCTCGTGACCTACTCGAGAAACAACATGGTAGACACCCCACAGCCCAAACATACCATCGTATGGCCAAAACAATGTGATATTTACACCTGCTGGCTACTAACAATGTTAATAGTACTCAGCCTCCCAAGACGTCCACGACGTCCACTAGCACGTTGAGGACAACACAATAAGTGTGAGGGCCCAAGATTGTTCAACTGCCTCCCAGCGTACATCAGGGATTACCAACAAGCCCTGGCTGTCTTCAAGAGGCACTGGACAGGCACCTCAAGTCGGTACCTGATCAGCCGGGCTGTGGTTCGTACGTTGGACTGCGTGGCCAGCAGTAACAGCCTGGTTGATCAGGCTCTGGTCCAACAGGAGGCCTGGTCACAGACCGGGCCGCGGGGGCGTTGACCCCTGGAATTCTCTCCAGGTAGACTCCAGGTAGACTGATATCTTAGTCCGAATAAAATTATCTGCTGTAGCCTGGTCATGCCACAAAGTCTAATGTGAGGTCAGTTGTCACTCTATTCGTCAAAAGTATGAATAATGAACTGTTGCAAAAGTCTTCTTCCCAATACTTGCAGTTGCTAAAAGGTTTCTGGTGACATGTAAAGGAGTTTAACTGGGCCACCACAGATGACGCTGTATTCGGCAGTCCTGGTGTACGGAGAGTAATTATTACCTAAGTCTAGGAAGGAATTGCAAAAGAAACAAGTCTTGGGAAATAGAAACGAGAACTAACGTTCCTAATTGGTTAAGGTGTCCTCCCCCCAACTTCAACAAAACACCTAGGTCAGTGCCAGACATCCCTCTCTACCCTTCCCCCTCAGCGTCCTAATTGATTGCCTAGCAGGTAAAGAATGAGGACAAACGTCCATGGGCAGTTGGATGACTGGCCATTAAGACAAAGACAAAGAAAAAGATTAATTTCAGCATGATACAATGTTTGTACACAGATGGGTGATATTTGGTTGTGCTTGCAGAAAGCCCATATTTATGCATAACATTTTGGGCTGCATGACATCTGTCACCACCAGTCAAGAATACTTTAATCCCTAAAATAAGGATTATAGTAAGCTCTCGGCACATATACACTGAGAGACATACACCTCTCGTGTGTGTGTTATATATTATATATATATATATATATATATATATATATATATATATATATAATATATATATATATATATATATAATATAAAATATATTTTATATATATAATATATATATATATATATATATATATTACACACTTCTTGTCAAAGTATCCCTAACATGCATAATGTGACTCAAAATTCGGGAGAAGATACTAAATAAAAGGATATTGGAGCACTTAGAGAAGATACTTCACAGAAAACCAGCAAGAATTGAGGACGGAAAATCATGTTTTATATATTTGTTGGAGTTTTATGACAATCACAGAGATTAAACAATAAAGACAGGGCTGGGTGGACTGTACCCTATTTGGACTGTAGGACAGCATTTGATACAGTACCACTTTCGAGTAGTCCAGAAATTACAGGAATAGGCAGGGTTAAAATGCAGAGTGCCCCAGTGGGTCAGGGAATACATGAGTAACAGAAGGCGGAGAGCAACATTAAGGGATGAGACATCAGAATGGGGTTTCTCAAGGATCAGTACTAATACCGCTACTGTCTCTAATACATATGATTCCAGAGGAGCTAATTGTACAACGTTTCACCATAAATTGGCTTTATTAAGTACAATATACACGAACGACCACTGTGTCAATGTTTACGAATGATAAAAACTATTAAGAAGAATAAGAACAGGAGAAGATAGTCATGAACTTCAGGGAGACCTCGACAGACTATAGATGTAGTCCAACAAGTGACTGCTTAAGTTCAAGCCAAGCAAATTCAAGATCATGCAAATTGGGAAAGGTGAAGGCAAACGGACACAGAAAATTAAAGACACAGATGAGAAATATGGCGTTAAAGTATTTCTTTAATCTCAGGATAGTTGAAAAGTGGAATGATTTGGATGAAGAAGTGGTGGAGGCAAACTCAATATACAGCTTCAAGAGTAGACATGATAAAGCTCTGAAAGACAGAAATAGTGATGCCTATTAAAATGGTCTAAGAGGCGGGGCTAGGAGCTAAGCCTCGATCAGAGGCTGTATACGTTTACTATTAAATGTCGTCCAATTTTGTAAAAACTATGTATTATGTAGAAATATATTATTATTATTATTACGTATTATTATTATAAGTACGCCGGGTCACCATCAGGAAAAGACCCGGGCCGGGACATTATTATAAGTAGTAGTGTATATATATGTCGTGCCGAACAGGTAAAACTTGCGATTTTGGCTTAAATAGCAACGCTCTTCTTGCCGAATAAGGCAAGCGAAAATTTGTATATGCAATAATTTCGCAAAAAATCATTCTGAACAAAACGAAAAAGAATATATTTCATTGTGTTTGTTTATTATTAAATTATTGCAAACTTATCTAAAATATATTTAGATGGATTAGGCTAAATTAAATTGCGCTTGTTATAATAAGGTTAGGTAAGTTTTCTAAGGTTCTTTTGGTACAAAATTATTAATTTTTACATTAACATAAATGAAAAATATATATCTTTAAACGTATAAGAGGAAATATTTTAGAAAGGACTTAATTTTAAATGTCCTACTCTCTATTGTATTTTTGCCAATGAATTTTGTCTTTAAATAAAGTGTACATAGAATATTGACTATAGGGGTGGTAGGAGAAGACAATATTCTAACAGCTTCAGGGAGAACCTTGAGTTTTTCCTAAAGTAAGTTTATTCTTTTCTCTGAGGATGAGGGTCCCCAGCACATATATATAATCAGGGATACACAAAGAGCTACAAGATAAGTAATAGTTTCAGAATACAGCTGATAATGAGATGTGAGTCATTGTCACGAGGTTAGTGAATCATGTACAGCATCAGCAAACTACGTAATGTTTATGCAAAAATTACTGTTATATCTCGTCTTGTCATTTCAACACAATCGATCACTCAGGTCAGTTACGTACCAAAAAAAAAAAAGTAAATATTGATTAGGAATATCAATATTGACTGGCTGTTGAGTAAATAAAAGCATAATATTAAACCGATTTCAACAGCATTCAAGCTTCATTAGTTAAGTTTAAAGGTGTGTGTGTTGACCTTATAAGTGCATTATTTATATACTTTTTAATATTATTTTAATTATGTACAAAGTTCAATACAGCATGATTAATTAATATATTGCGAGTGTATGTATCTGTGCGACTTATTATGCCCTCGAAGTGTATACGCTAAACTACCTTAATTAACAGTGTATTACATTAAGAGTCAAGTTTATAGGTTATATTCCAACAACTGGCCCATTTTCACATCCCTCTGGTTGATAGAAAGTGTTATCAAATTACTTATTAGAGGAAAAGTAAAAAGATTGTGAAACGCTATAAATCAGATGACTAGTAACTCGCAGACGCCAAGGATCTTATAGTACGATGCTCACTTGTCCACAAAATTTCTTGATCCCATTACCCAAAATAAAGTTCATTCCACTTATAGGTGTTTGGGTGCTGCTGTTTAGTCATAGACTGACAGAAATCTGGGAATTTACACTGCCGAAGGTTGAGTAAAGATGCTGGCGCTAATCAACAGAATATTAGACTGGTTCAAGAGTCTCTTCTGGAAGGAGGAGATGGAACTGACGCTGGTTGGTCTCCAGTATTCCGGCAAAACAACCTTCGTCAATGTTATTGCTGTAAGTTAAAGGCGTTGCCATCGGGTTTTGGTGTCTCCAAGCAAGGTTCTAGGAACCAAGCAGTTACATAACACATCTTGTACTCTAACTTCCTTCATATAATTTCTAATAAGCTAATTTTGATATATACGAAATGTATCAAGAGGCGAATTTATTCAGATAATATTTTTGGCTTGTGTATTTTATTTGCATGGTTATAATCATGACTGATTTCTATGTTTTTTAATAGCATGGATAACACCTCTTATGCTCATTAAATTCTTTCATAGAATTTCTTCTGTAAGGTTAATTATGTCAAGGACCCAAATGGAAATAAGTCACTAGAATAAACTCAATAAATTTCTCTAGTATTAAGTACTTAGTGAATAAGTCTTTAGAATAAGCTGCCCCTAATGCCATGGCATGCCAGTGGCTCTCCTTGCATTACAGTTTTATAATTGTAACTACCAATAACTATGTATACTTGTAACTTGCAATGAAATAAAAATATTATATTATTATTATTATTACTTTTTTTTGGGTTATCCTAGCTAATTTATATGTATGATAATTTGTGTAACTGTATTTGTGTGCACCAGTACCTAAATTAATTTACTTTTGTATAAAAATGTATCTAGAGGCAAATTTATTCATATAAAATTTTTGGGGATAGTTTATTTTATTTACATGGTTATAATCATGACTGTTTTCTATGTTTTTAAATTGCTAGGCTGTTCATAGTAAGATATTACAGGGACAGCAATGGAAATGTCACTCTGACCTCTTTGGGTTATCCTACATAATTTACATATGTTACCATGCAAGGCAGTTTTAATCATCCAAAATGTGTTTAATTGTACTTATGTGTAAGTATACCTAGAATGATAATGTAGGCCTAAAACTAGGCTGTAGAACAGTAGCAGGAGGGTATACCTGCTAGCCAGTCTATATTCTGCAGCTTCATAGCAGTGAAGTCAGGAGAAGTCTCTGATAATTTTCCACTACCAGAAAGTTCTGTGTATAATTTTCAAAAAATTATTGGCAAACACTTGTGTTAATATACTTAATTGCAGTGTACTTTGTCATTATTTGAACATTATTATTCATGGTAAATGTATCACTCATAATTACTGGAATGTATTAACCATGTATAATATATAGTTATCCAATACTATAAATTCAGTATATTAGTTTATGAATGCTATATTAATGTATTATGTAAACATTCTTTATCCCTTCATACTGATATATTACATTGGTCTGCATGATTATTTTTATTGACTCTATGGTATCTTTTTCGGTATATATATGGAAAATAGTGATTCATTGTTTTTTTATTCATCTATCGCATCAGGTTGTCAAGTTATACGGAAACGTTACTTTTCTCTTTTCGTATAACATAAGTAAATGAGAAAGTGGTATATTAACAATTAAAATGTTTACCTTATATTGACTTAAATGTTAAATCTAATATATTTTTCTTTATTTTCAGATTATTAATATGTCTAGAGGCAGCATAAATTCACCAGACATATTTTGCTATGTCTGCGAGCAATTCACCCCTTCAGATTCCCGGAGCAACATTACTCCTTTATTGAAGCGCTGCTACTTTGCTTATTTTGGCTGCAAACTTGGAGACCAGACAAACCATTTGCACCACACAAAGCTTGCAAGAGTTGCATCAGTAAGCTCCAAATGTGGTCAGTTGGAAAACTTAAATGTATGCCCTTTGGAGTACCAATGGTATGGTGGGAGCAGATGAACCACCATGATGACTGCTACTTTTGTATGGCTAAAGTATAGCTGGATTCAACAAGAAGACTAAAGATTGCATAATATGCCCAAATATTCCTTCAGCAATAAGGCCTGTTCCAGACTCTGAAGATATTCCTGTACCTGTGCCACCTGAGACATGGCAAATTTCATCAGAGTCTGATACCAGTGATTCTAAGGAGATGGAAGTAGACTATGAACCACCAACAAATGATGATCCCAAACCCTTCAACCAAGTTGAGCTCAATGACTTGGTGAGAGACCTTAACATTCCAAAAGAAAGTGCACAGTTACTTGGCTCTAGACTGAAGGGACACATGCTTCTAGCTCCTGGAACAACATTCGCTTGGTACCATCATCGTGAAGCGGAATTCACTCAATTCTTTGACAGAGAGGAATCTTTAGTTTTCTGTTCAAATATTTCTGGCCTTATTGAACACACGGGGATGTCATACAAAGCAGATGAATGGAGACTCTTCATTGATTCTTCTAAAAGAAGTTTAAAGGCTGTACTTCTCTACAATGGCAACACAGTTGCATCTGTGCCAATTGGCCATAGTGTCCAAATGTCAGAAATTTATGCAAATATGAAGACACTAATATATGCAATCAAGTACAGTGGACCCCCGAGTTTCAACCACCTCAAAACTCGAACAATTACAGTGGCACCCGGATTACGTCATTTTTTCGTTCAAGAATGCTGTTCAAGAGCCATTACCGAACGAATTTATTCCCATAAGGAATAATGTAAATTAGATTAGTCCTTTTAGACCCCAAAAATACACTTAAAAAAGCACTTACAAAAATAAACTTACATAAAAGAGCGAGTTTGGAGACTATCGTAAACCGGGGTCCACTGTATGTAAGTGTAATATTGTAAGTGCTTTTTTAAGTGTATTTTTGGGGGTCTGAAACGGACTAACCTACTTTACATTATTCCTTATGGGAACACATTTGTTCGGTAATGGCACTTGAACAGCCTTCTAGAATGAATTATGGCCGAAACTCGGGGGTCCACTGTACATTGGACCCCCGAGTATCGGCTGACTCATGTTTTGGTCGCTTTTTTCAGCCCAATTTTGGCCCAGCTATCTGCCATTTCCCCGTGTTTCGGCCGGTGTACCAGACCTGTCTGCCTACCCTCGCGCCTCCCCGCGAAGACATCATGAGCCAGTCTAGCTTTGTGTACCATTGAGTGAACATTACATTTCACAATAAATTCATTGTGTTTAGTGCTTGTTTGTTGATTGTGACTGAAATAAGCCACCAGACTGAAATACGCCACCATGGGCCCGAAGAAACTTTAGAGTGGCAGCCCTTTGGTAAAGAAAATGACAAACGCGATAGAATTGAAGAAAGAAATTGTAGCAAAGTAATAAAGTGGAGGAGGAAGAGAGAGGGGAGAATGTGCCTTCTTCAGTGATTCTATGATATGTATGATACTAAAGCAGCACGAGTCGATAAAGGCTATAGCACCAGCGTAGCATTAACAATTTAGCAAGTAAGTTAAGCGATTAATCAATAGGGAAAGTACAGCACGAAACTGACTTCTCCAATGTTGTTGGAGTTATATAGGGCGACTGACAACACCGCCGTGTCTGGCGGCCATGACCACCACTATGTAAGGCTTATCTTTTAGTGGCCCTTATACACCCAACAACAAACAACACAGCAACACTGTCGGTTAGGGAGAGAAACATATGACATTTTATTCATTCTGGAGTATATATCATGTTTCTATGTTATTAATATTGTTTATTATGTCATATTAGATGAAGTGTGATAGATAAATAAGCCGTAGAGTTTATATTAGTGTCATATTAAAGGACTATATTGTCCTGCCTCCATTATTATTATTATTATTATAATCATGGGGAGCGCTAAACCCGTAGGATTATACAGTGTCCTGCCTCCAAACAAACTCTTCTGCCTCTCATATGCCAACAAGAGTCTTCAATAAAGGTAAAACTAATTTAAATGTTCATTTATCCATTAAAATGAGTGCTTTGTATTCATTTCTCATTGTTTTCTGTATGTAAAACTATAGTATTTATTCTTTAACAAAAATGAATTTTTTGTATGCATCTGTCCCTTGTTACTCTAATAGAGGAACACTGCAGTAGGTCTGCTGGCCCATGTTAGGCAGATTCGCAAACCAGTCCCTTCTCACTCCTAAGAACCCAAGAATAGAGGAGCACTGTAGTAGATCTACTGACCTATGCACACACTATTTTAAATGTTAGGTAAAAGGACACACAATAATAATAATAATATTATTTCATTGCAAGTTTACATCGAGATTTTGTAATTACAATTATGAATTGAAGTGTAAAGAGAGCCACTATCATGCCATGGCATTATGGGCAGACTAAATCTGTAATACTAGAGAAATTGATTAAGTTTGTTATAGTTAAACATTAGCTTATGTTTATAGCAGATAATAAGTTTACTCAAATTACAATCTGAGGATATTACATTGTGACAAAGAGTTTTGTAGGATGGTTATATCAATAGTAAATATTGAAATAATAATATGGGAAAATAACACTTGAGCGTTGTTGAAAGTTTACAGTATGAGTATTTAGTTTAGGGTGAGTAGGTGGTTTCTGAGAAGAGTCTTTAATTGATGTTCAGACCTGGTTATTTTAGAATTTACTGGTAATGAATTCCAGATTTTGGGGCCCTTTATGTGCATAGAATTTTTACACGGGGTGATATGGACACTGGGTATATCAAAAAGTGATCTGTCTTGTGTTACGGTCATGAGTCCTGTTAAAGTTGGTGAGGAGAATTTTGAGTGGAGGGTTTATATTTGAGTGTAAAGTTCTATGTATGCAGTAGGCACAAGAATAAGTGTGAATGTTCTTTACGGTGAGTAGTTTTAGACTTGAATATTGGTGGAGTATGCTGTCTAGAGTGGGAATTTATCATTCTGACTCCAGCCTTTTGCTGGGTTATGAGCGGTCTAAGGTGATTTAATGTTGTTGATCCCCATGCACAAATTCCATAGGTGAGATAAGGGTAGATGAGTGAATGATATAGTGCAAGGAGAGCTGATTGAGGCACATAGTAGCGTATCTTTAATAGTATGCCTACTGTCTTTGAGATTTTCTTGGAAATTTGTTGTATGTGTGTTTGGAATTTGAGGCTACTGCCAAGGTGGATTCCTAAGAATTTTCCCTCTGAGAGTCTTGTGATGGGTGATCCATTAAGCATTATGTTAAGTGGAACATTTGTAGCTCTGTTTCCAAACTGAATGAAATAGGTTTTGTCAGTATTGAGAGTAAGCTTATTAGTCGTCATCCAGGTAGATATTTTCTATAATTCAACATTAACAGTGTTGGCCAGTATGACTGGGTTTGGGTGAGAGAAGACATATGTAGTGTCATCTGCAAGTAATATGGGTTTGAGTAGTTGTGATGCATTCGGTAGGTCATTGATGTAAATGAGGAAGAGGAGTGGTCCTAGGACACTTCCTTGTGGGACATCAACTGTAATTTGTTGTGTGAAAGAGTTAGCTCCATTTGTGTACACGTATTGGCTTCTGTTACTAAGGTATGACTCTAGGTAGTTGAGTGAGTGCCCTCTTATACCATAGTGCTAATTTTGTGAGCAGTAAATCATGGTTGACTGTATCAAAAGCTTTACGTAAATCAATGAAGATTCCCAGTGGGACTTCTTTCTTCTCAAGAGCGGTGTATATTAGCTCTAGGATGTGTATAATAGCATCATTTGTGATTTTGTTAGTCCTGAATCCAAACTGACAGGGGTTAAGTACGTTGTGAGACAAGGTAGGAATAGATCTGCCTATGAATTAATTTTTCAAATATTTTAGAGAGCAGAGGTAAGTTAGATATTGGTCTATAATTATTCAAGTCTGCTTGATCACCTCCTTTGTGGATCGGGGTGACCCTTGCTACTTTGAGAATTGATGGGAAGGTGGAGGATTCAATGGATTTGTTGAAGTGCTGCAATAATTGGTGACAGTACCTGAGAAGCTTTTTTGTACATAAAAGGTAGTAAGCTGTTTGTCTCCTGCCTTGTTTTTAAGGGTGTTGATAATGAGCAAGACTTCTATTGGGTTGGTTGGAGCTAAGAATAGTGTATTCGGGTAGGTGTCGGTGAGGTAGTCTGATGGACGGGTGTTTGATCTTGGGATCTTACTCACTAGATTCTTTCCTATGGTGGAGAAGAAAACATTAAGTCTGTTTGCTGTTTCAGTTGGTGGGAGTAGGGGTTCATCTGATTTTGTTAATTTGATACATTTTCTGCACATGTGTCCTTTTACCTGACATATTGTAAGTGATTCTACCAACATTATTACACTATTTTTAATGCTTCCTTAAATACATGCTTCGTTGATGCTACTTAGTAGTTTGTTTTGCTCATCCCTAACTGCTAAGCCAGTGCTTTTCTGTATACTTTCTAAATCTAAATTTATCCAAAATTAATCAAATATTTCAGCTTCATTCTTGGTTAGATATTCTTTGTAGGGAAGTGTCAAGGTATTGGTGGGTATCAGCTAATTTTGATGGTATTGGTGTCAGCCTAAAAATTGTATTGACAAACATTTTGGCATTGTCCTGTCCCTAATTGTCAGTACCCTAAAATTTTTATTTCTCATTAAAAATGTAAACATACAAATGCGACATTTAAACCTGCTGACAACACAATAATAGGCCAAATAATATATTCAGAGGACACTTGTGTACCTTTTAAGGAGGTGTTTTTAATAATTTAGATTGCCTGCCTTGTGGGAAATGGCCAGTGGTTAAAAAATTAATAAAAATATTACATATCCATGGACTTATAATATTTTTTTCCATTTACAGTCAGGGCAGTTTAGCGAAGACATGATTCCAACAGTGGGTTTCAACATGCGAAAGATCACAAAGGGAAATGTTACCATCAAGGTTTGGGACATTGGTGGACAACCACGGTTTAGATCTATGTGGGAGCGGTACTGCCGAGGCGTTAATGCCATAGTGTAAGTATCTTGCAATATTTAAACATTTGTCATAATATAGTGTATATTAGATTAAGAATTCTGCATATTGTTTTGGTTGCCACAAAGTGAAGCAGACCCATCACCAGCCGAATCAACCAGGTTGTGATAGATATGTGGGCCAGCAGGCTGCCATTAGGAATGGCCTGGTTCATCTGGCAAGCACCACACAGTCCTGGCCCAGGGCTGGGCTGAGGAAGTAGGAAAACTTTAGAAATCCTTGGAAGGTATATATCAAAGGTATAAAGGTACCAGTATTAAGTTACATCTGCAAATAATAAAATTGTTTTATTAACTTAATACTATTCATATACAGTGGACCCCCGCCTAATGAGCACCCCGGAAATCGTACAATTATGTAAGTATAATATTGTAAGTGCTTGTGGAAGTGTATTTTTGGGGGTCTGAAATAGACTAACCTACGTGACATTATTTCTTAAGGAAGTAAATTCGTTCGGTAATGGCACTTGAGCAGGCTTCTGGAATGAATTTTGCTCGTTAGACGTGGGTCCACTGTACATGTATAATTTTTTCTTTCAGTTGGGCTTAACTGTTATGTATTTAGATTCTAGATAAACCATGTAAAACAGTTATGTAATTTGTCTCTGTGGCTTACCTTTGGGCAGCTTTAGTTTTTTTCCATAATTTTAGCCTGTATTGAGGTCTGATTTCGTCATTTTCGGTTATCGCTGACTTTTTTCATCAAAATATCGTGTCTGTTTTCATTAATCCCCTTGGGTTTCGTCAGTCGTACGGAACATGTCTGAGTGCCGGGCGCACACAAAGACTCCCACACACATTCTGAGTCAGTGTGGTGCTGTTTCTTGGCGAGTGAACATTACTCTGCGAGGTCATATGAAACATTTCAAAATAATCCATTGTTTTTTGCACTTGTTTATTGTGTGTGACTGCTAAATAATCCACCATGGGCCCAAAGAAAGCTCCTAGTGCCAGCCCTTTAGTAAAGAAGGTGAGAAACATGATAGAATTCAAGAAAGAACTCGTAGCAAAGTACCAAAGTGGAGGAGGAAGAGAGAGGGGAGAATGTGCCGCCTTCAGTGATTCTACGATATGTACAATACTAAAGCAGCAGGAGTCGATAAGGCTATAGTGCCAGCCAGCGATAAAGTGTAGCATTAACAGTGTAGCAAGTAAGTTAAGCGATAGAAAAAGGATGACATGAAACTAACTCCTCCAATGTTGTTGGAGGTATATAGGGCCATTGACAACATACACTGCCCTCTGCCAGCATCTCCTCCAAGGTAAGTGTAAATATTTCTTATTTATAAATTACGTACATTGTTTCATTGTGACTAGTGGCCACCACCACTATATGGCTTATGCTGTCAGTGACCCTGATAAACCCAACACCACCACCACCACCACTTGTCACATACGTAATGACATATTTTATTCATTCTAGAGTATATATCATGTTTCTATGTTATTAATATTGTTTATTATGTCATAGTAGATGAATTGTGATAGATAAATAAGCCGTAGAGTTGATATTAGCATCATATTGAAGCATTTTGTCATGTCTCCAAACAATAAACTCTCCTCCCACTGAAACGGATTAATTGGATTTACATTATGTATTTCTTACGGGAAATATTATTTCGGTTTTCGTCGTTTTCGGGTTTCGTCAGACTCTCTGGAACGGATTAATCATGAAAACCGAAGGTCCAATGTATTGTTATATACATTCACTAGGAAGAAAATTGAAAAATACTCATGAAAAAGCAATTCTTGAGTGTTAAAGAACTTAACTAACACTAATAGTGCTGTGACAGCCCTTGAGTTGTCAGAACTTTTCATTTGACCCAACAATAGTTGATTTTCTAGGGGCTGTCACAACCCTTCATTAACAAAAACAGTGCATTACTTCTCTTGATTGCTTGATAAATTTTCATGTTTTTTTGTTATGCTTTAATAAAAGCAGGGATATACATGAACTTCACTGTGCATCTAGCAAACCGTAGACCCATCTTAAGGATTTAATACGTACTTCTGTATGATTATAATAATAATAATGGACCCATCTTTGGTGAAGGGAGGGAGGAAGGACTTGTAGGTTGTACAGTATGTAATGTGATGGAGATAAATAGTATGAAATACTAAAATGATGGGTAAAGAGAGAAATGCAGTATAATGCAGTCCTTTATTGACAATGTTTTACCGACACATTGGGCTTTATCAAGTCACAAACAGATATAACTTTGGAGAGAGGATGTGTATATATTATATAGAGAGTGTATTGATCTGAAGGGTCAGGTAAGGAATGTTGAAATTGATGGATAGGAAGAGGTTGGATTTAAGAAAGACTTGCCCAGCATGAGTCAGTAGACTTTGAAGGAACACTGCAGTAGGGCCTTCTGGCCCATGCTGGGTGGGTCTTTTTCAGATCTGACCTCTTCTCGGTCATCAATTTCAACATTCCTTACTTGAACCTTCACATCACTACGCTCCCTATATATATACGCACGTCTTCCCTCCAAAAGTAGATCCGTTTGTGACTTGAGAAAACCCACTGTGTGGGTAAAATTTTGTCAATAAAGGATCGCAATATACTGCATTTCTCTCTCTTTTCCAGGTAATGTGATGGTGCTTCTCTCACACACACAGCCAGAACCTCTCTCTCCCAGAGCAATAAACAATTTATGTACAGTACTGTATATGTAGATAAATGGTTCAGAGAAACAAGAAGTTGATAAATTAGACATGTGCAACACTTGGGTATTTTTATTGAGGAAACATTTTGCCACAGTGGCTTCATCAGTCCTATACAAAGACAGCAACATCTTGGGATCTTAATACAGGGAATTCACTTGCCTAACATATAGGCATGACCTACTTCTACATGTGGATTTGTCCAATGTGATATTGCCTACAACTGCTTCACTTCACCTGTCTATAGTACATAAGCCACTTTTTTGCACATATGCTGTATTCTTTTCAAGATTGATGGACTGGACTGATTACATTGACTCCAGGCTGAGGGACTGATTACCTCAAACTCCTGATCTTCATCATTCTTCTTTGTATAGAACTGATGAAGCTGGTGATGCAGAGGATATGAACACACTTGGGTGTGTTGACTACTGATGCAGCAAACAATTTATTACTCCCATCGGTGAAGGTTTGATCAGTGAACAATATATTTATAAACATTCCCTGGTCACTGTATGAGTGGAAGCGGTCGTTAAGGGGGAAGAAGGTTGTTGGCTTCTTTAATCTAGTCATTGTACACATTGGAGAAGGTTGTTAAATGGGGGTCTACTGTAACTGTTTTTTAAGGATTATAATTTTTTTATAAAGGGTTAGTACGTATATTGGTCACAACTGATCATTTAAGGTGAAAAGGAACCATGTGAGACCTTTACCCACTCTGCCTGAGGTATCCCAGAATAGGGAATAACATAAGAGGGTACAAATAAAAATGGGAACTATGGCTATAGTTTACTTAATAACATAGAGAGAATACAACATATTCTAACGGAGAATTACATAATATAACAATTGACCTATGAGACTTATTACCAGGGGGAAGGGTAAATGTTATCAGTAACACGGACTTGTACTCACTCTTAGTTCACCAGCCAGCTGACCCGAGATTTGCAATGTGTCATCCACTCTACACACGCTGTCCAGGGCTCCGCTCACCGGACCTGTCACCAACCTCTCTCTCCTCTCTAGCTGTTTCC
The DNA here is from genome assembly GCA_009830355.1 of Cherax destructor. Classification (NCBI taxonomy): domain Eukaryota; kingdom Metazoa; phylum Arthropoda; class Malacostraca; order Decapoda; family Parastacidae; genus Cherax; species Cherax destructor. Next base: position 184,159 of record WNWK01000972.1, read on the forward strand.
TTGGCCTTATATCATCCTTAAAGCACCCCCCCTTCCCCATAAGGTGTAGACCACGTGTTACGACCTGACGCCAGGTAAGAACAAGAAGACTTAAGCCGAGAGGAGTGTCTGACAGCTATTTGCCAAGGCAAGGTGTGGTTAATTAGGTCGACCTCACAGCACCGTGACTACATCACAACCATAAAAGATTTGAGTTCTAAGTTAAGAAGTCTAATGTGTTATTAACTATGACTTTGTCTTTCAGGTACATGGTAGATGCAGCTGACCCTGAAAAGATAGAAGCATCACGTAATGAACTGCACAATTTACTAGACAAGCCCCAGCTGGCAGGCATCCCAGTCCTGGTGTTAGGAAACAAAAGGGACCTACCAAATGCTCTTGATGAAAAGGGTCTTATTGAGAGAATGTAAGTTTCACTAGTCTCAAGCTGGTATAATTCAATTAAACGCATGAGATGGTTGCCCCCTTGTTTTAATAGTTGGTTATCCTGATCATATCCTTGCATAAAATATCCTAGATTTTCTATAATCTATCAGATTCATTCCTTACTGTATGATTGAGTGCAGTGAAATCCAACAACAAAATGTAATATTCCCTTCGACCCTTTTATTGTCTCCCATTTAGATTTGTCATTGACGCCAGTGTCACTCGCATAGATTTACATTGTAAGCACAGCTCCCTCAAATATGCTGTGGGTGGTAAATTTTGGTCTAAAATTGAGAGAATGGATCTGCTGAGAGTGCACAGTATATATATAAAAAACCTGCCCTATGTAGTGTATGAATGAAAAAGCAAACCTCTGACCTTGTTTGGTTGAAAATAGTGACTTTGAAATGTTTTCTAGGGTGTTTTTTAGGGTTTTCTTGGCTGTTTCTTGATATTTGATAGAATGGAAGAAATACAAGTGAAATGGAGATAATTTTGGTTGGTTTTAGATCAGAAGTACAGTAAACCCTTTATATAATGGACTAATGGGGATGGTCTGAGTGTCAGTTATATCAGAATTATGTTAAAAAATGGTAAAAAAGTCCACTAAAGTGTTTACTGTATACCTAATATAGTACTGTACACAATTAACAGAATTTTTTTTTTAAACCCATCAGCCGTTTCCCACCAAGGCAGGGTGACAGAAAAAGAAAGAAAAATACTTTCATAATCATTCAACACTTTCACCATCACTCATACATTAATCACTGTCTTTGCAGAGGTGCTCAGATATGACAGTTTAGAAGTCCCTCCAAACTGCCAGTATCCCTAACCCCTCCTTTAAAGTGTAGGCATTGTACTTCCCATTTCCAGGACTCAAGTCCGGCTAACCGGATATACAGATATACTGCAATAAATATTAAAAATAAAGAAGTTAAAAGTATAATATAACCAGTGGATTTTGTTTATCATTTTAAGTGTTATATCATGGGCTTACTGTAGACTGAAATAGGACACAAAGTGGTGGAAATAATAAATTTTGGGGATTGTTTTTTCTCATGAAGGTAGGGTCTCCTCACCCAGGTCTGTTTTGTGTTTTTTTACCTGGTTTTCTTCAATTATTAGGTAGGCCTGAACCATGGCCAATCATTCTTGTTTATATTTTATCAAAGAAATAGGGTAAAACTTTGATTTTTTTTTTTTTGTGATAATGGATTCAAAATGTGGAGGGCAAGTGTTATATAGGAGAGGCCTGGGGACATGATTAATGAACAAAGAAAAAGTTTCTTTAGTGGGTGGAATGCCAACAGTGTTTATTTTTAACTTTTTAAATTGGATTTTTTTAATCTTTTGTAAAATTAGCCAAATTTCTGATAGTTGAATGGGCCTAATAGCAAAATAGCTAGGAATTGGGTCGAATTGAGCATTGGAATTGGTTTAAAATAGGACTTAAAATGAGTAAAATTGCTGATATGTAAATTGTGCCCAAACTGTCAACTTTGCACCTGTGTATTTTTGTAAGTTTCCATCAAATTTCACATTTTTTATGTCAGAAAAAAAATTCTTTACCATTTTAGAAGATAAAATTATGATTATTTTTTTTAAAGCCACAACAGTGAAAGGGTTAGTGAGAATAAGTTAGTTTACAGTACGTATATCATTGTTTCGTCTATTGATACTGGTATATACAGCTTACATTATATTAGTTATTTGTATAGTATGTATTCTCCTCTTTGGTTATAATATAAAACATTATTTTTTTTTTTTTTTTTTACACTGGCTGTCTCCCACTGGAACAGGGTGACTCAAAAAAGTAAAAACAAAAGTTTTTCCTTTAGACTTTTGGTAATTTATACAAGAGAAGGGTTACTAGCCCCTCGCTTCCAGCATTTTGAGTCAGCTTCTCTATTTCCCCATGGAGATAAAACATTAATGTGTGGTATAATTAGTCATTTGGGTGGTGCCGGATACATTGTATCCAGTAGTTGCCATATGGGAGAACTTAGTAGGTTCCTTATATATCTGGAATAGTTTGATCTAAACAAAAGGAATCACCACATGAAACACACACTTACCACGCTCAAGAATTTGCTTTGCACAGCAAAGAGAAAAAATGCGTGCAGCATTTATTTTCCTTGCAAAAAGAAAGTTTCTTCTTCATTGTAATACAGTTGTTTCTCTTTTATTCTTACCATGTTTTGACATTTCGAAGTTAGTCTCTCATGGGGAAAACTATCAAAAGCTTTTCTAAAATTAGATCTAGTATACAATTTGCCTATCCATTTTTTCTTTAACACTTTGTCATAATTGCTCAACATTATTATTATAATAATCAAAAAGAAGCGCTAAACCAAATTGCTCAACAGATTTGGTAACCAGAAATTTCCAGACCAAGGAATTATTTACTAGTCAGTAGGTTATTCAAGTGTTTTTTCCATTTTTTCTAATGGCTTTTTTCCAGGATACAGTATTTTACAACTACTCTTACAAAAATCAGCCTATAATTTAAAGGATATTTTTAATATTGGCACAGTATGTTCCATATTCCATTTCTGTTAATTTACCCTCTTGTAGTGAAATCTTAAAAAAAAATCTAAGGTGGATAACTGTTTTTTTTTCTGCACAGTTTATTAAAACCCATAATACTACTAGTATGTTGCCATTTTTTTTTTCTCTGGTCAACCTCCAGTGATAATTTCTTTACTACCTCTTCAGTTATCACAATATCCTCTAACTTGATTATCTTTATGGTTCTTAAATCTGTTGAGAAGCCTAAGGAATTCTAGACTTGTCTTATCTTGTTGGTTATTACAACTAACAGCACATCAACCAATAACCAGTGGAGAGGTTTATAAGGATGAGAAGAATCTCAAAACAGGTATAGCATACATATTTGTCAATGTGGATAGATGTCACATGTGAAACCCCAATAGATGTTAAAATTATCTAAAGGGAAATCATGAACCATGTCTTATTACTGGGAATCTATTTCCCAACCCAAAAAAAAAAAAAAGTTTAATAGTAAACCATTTTTGTGAGACTTCCATATATTCAAGTTCCAAACTGAAGTTAACCCAGTTTTTTTTTTTATGTATATTGCAGGAATCTCTCAGCTATTCAAGATAGGGAAATTTGCTGCTACTCTATATCCTGCAAAGAGAAGGACAACATTGACATAACACTTCAGTGGCTCATTTCTCACTCTAAGTCTGGTGGCCGCTAAGCCACCTCTTCCCAATGCTGGTTGAATTAAAGAAGCGTCCAGAGATTTTAAAGAGTTGTTGAAAACAGTATTTGTTAATACTGTGTAGGATTGTGGAATAGGACAGAAATCTTTATGGACTAATGAATTGTAGAAGGGATTATAGGCTGGGGGAAATTTGTTTAAATTGAGATGCTGTATTTAACTTTAGAAATTAATAATTAAAACTAAATAGGGGTTATAATTTTAAATGTAGTAATTAAATAAAACTTGGAACAAAAGTGTAGTCATGACATATTCCACTGAATTTTATTTTATAATGTAGAATTTTTCAAATGTGTTCTGGGCACCAAACTGAATTAATCTGATTGCAATTTGGATTTTTTAAGCATTGTAATAGATATCTCATTTGTGAAAGTGAAGCCTATGGAGAGCAGATGTTTATTCGGTATGTATAATTGAACTGTCGTAAGCATTTTTTTTTTTATATAATTAAGCATATGACACGTGCTCTTGTTACTTTGTATATTTTATATAATATTAGTTTCCTCTTAATAAAAGAGCTAAAGTTTAAAACAAAAGTTTTAAAATGGAAGCAGTCTTTTCTTATTACGCTTATTGTTCCATCAAGTGAAGCCAAAATATTTTTTCCTTGTAATTTGTAAATGTTACTTCACAATCTCTCTTGGTAGATTTTCTGACCAGGATAATATAATGTAGTTAAATACACTACTAGTTTGCTTTGAATGCTCATCACCTATTCTTTCAATTATCTTTGTAGTATTTAAAGGTTTTACATCTCTGTATTTTAAGTTTAAAGATCTTTATGGAAAGTTTTGCCAAAATTTTCAAAGTAGTTAAAGGTAAATTAGTTACTTAATATTCAACATATTTTTGTAAGAGAAATCCTGGATGTGCATTGTCTATCAAAACAGTCATGTAATGTTAAAACAATTGTGTTTCAGGGTTTAGCACTTTTTGTGATGTTATGTCAGGAAACTATCTCAATTCTAATATTTTATATAGGTCTTTTTACCAAGTGAACATTTATATAGCAGAAATGCATTTTGAGTTGACCATTTATTGAAATGTCAAATCATTCCTCATCATTTTTCTACATGAGCCCTAAGGACACAGTCATACTGGTTATTTTGTCATTTTTCTGAGGTGTGCATGATTGCTAAATGTGGGTATATTTGGCCTGTGAGTGTGCCCAGTGGTAGGACTGTGCTATACACTGGTGTAATGTGGCCAGTGGTAGGACTGTGACTGCTGTAGACTGGCATGGTGTTCACATAGTGAAGCAGATCACATATTTTAGGCATTATCCAACTTTAGAGCACTACAAGGCAGACTTTGCCATCATGTATATACTGATGTATGGTAATTCAATGTTTTGCACACTGGCTTTTAATACAAACAAGAAATATTGGGTGTCAGGGGTGTGGGTGACTCTGGTCAAACCTAGGTACTTTATGAAATTGTTAGATTTCTCTTGTCAGGTTTCACTTCATATTTAGTGTAAATGGAAAGCATCTTAATCACTGATTTTGTCCATTTCACAAAGTAACTGTTATAATAGACTGGCTAATGTAATGTCAGTTAATTAGCAAATTCCTCATAAGACTGTCAGTAATACTGTAGCATCTTTTGGCAAGTTGTATCTAATTTAATCTTTTTTGGGTTTATCACTTAATTTGATTATATTTATTATATCTTATTTAAGTGGTTATACTTAGGTTGGGATATATATCAAGGTAAATATTTTGTCCACTATTATAATTTTTATTAAACAGTTTATGAAAGTAGAAACTTTCAGTCACTCGTCTAAATGAAAAAAAAAAATACTATTCTGTGTGTGTGTGTTGAGTGAGTGGGTTTCCACCATAAATCTTTCCTATCAAATAAACTTCAACCAACTTATAAATCACATATATTTTTAAGACCCATTATGTCATAATTCCTTAGCTACACAAACTGTGAATAATTATCAGTGGAAAATCTGATATGCTTTTGTCTGCTTACATATGCATGTGTGCATATGTCTGTGTGCTTGCATATACAATATGTATGCATATGTAATGTGTGCATGCATACTTTCATGTGTGCATGCATATATGCATAAGTGCTTGTATACTGGCATGTGTGATGTGTACATGTATACCTGCATATGTGATGTGTGCATATAAAGAAGGAAATGACCTGAGGAAAGACTAAAAACTAAATGTTGCAACATTAAGATAGGGAAGACAGGATCATGGTGTGGTCATAGCTAACATGTTTAGCATTTTTTTTGAATACAGAGTAGTGAACGTTTAAGCAAACTACACTTATCCAAAAGATGATGATACTTAGATGTCCAAATTTGTGGGAGTTATGTTCCTAGAGGTTCCTCAAAATCTAGAATATGCTAATAACACTAAATTCTGTGTATTAAAATTTTTGTATTACATTTAGGCTAGTGTTTCAGAGGCTGTTTTTAAATATTTCTTTAACTTGTTAAAATTGACATTGATAAGGTAGAATGTCCACAAAATATAGGAGGGTGAAACAAAATGAGATTTACAAAAAAAAAAACTTGGATAATTTAAATTATTCACTAGACCCTTCAGTGAAAAAAACAGACTAGCTGAATTCTACAGATTTGGAGGTGTGACAAATACTAACAAGATGACACACTATGATCCAGTTTTTTTTATGAATAACATGATGGTACTCACTCGCAGGGTGAACAGGTGGTTCGAAAGTTGACTGGGAACAAAGGGCACAAATGGAGATTAAACACACTAGTTGGGGATTCCAAGAAGTATTTTTTTTTATTTGAGGGTGATTGGAACATGAAAAAAAAAACTGAGAAAATGGAGGAAGAATACATACCATTTTAAAGTAATAGCCACAAGTCCCCAAGAAGCCAAGAATCAGTAAAGCTGGTCATTAGTATCTGAGAGATGACCAAAAGCTATGAATCAACCCTTGCAAAAATTAGAATTCAACTAGGCGAGTACTGTACATGCACTTGCATAGGTGAAAAACGAAGTGAAATCAACATCTTTGCAATATAAGCTAAGTGAGGAGAGCATTGAAAAAGCACGAGAACCTTTTTACATTATATCTGACTGTTATTGTTGAAGTTTCCTGTCACTAATAAGATTACAGTACTATTACCATTTAAATAAAATATGATTATGAATTATTGTATATTCAACTAGCCTTATTTTTAATAGGCAACTTCATTCAAACATTCAAGTACTGTAGAAGATTCCACACTTGCCAAAGTCAGATGGAAAGTTAACGTGCATAAATCTCTGGACCAAGATTTTCACTTGTGAAGTTGCTGTATATGATTTGGTGCTCTTTAATCTTGCAACATGAGCAATGTGCATGAAGTTACAAACATCCTGTCTGACAAACAGCAAGACTACTACTAAGTTTAGGATCAAATTATGTAGTCTTGTTTTTTATGATAGCCTGGTAACACTGCACATTTACAATCAACTTTACTTGCAGCTCTGTGTGTTAGAATTTATATACAGAAATTATATTTTGTAGTTACAGTTTGCAAGCTAATTTAAATATATAGTCTGTGATGTTTTGTTATATTGTATATTAATTTTTAAGCATGTTTTTTCTTACTATTTGTATTTATTATTTGTGAACATGGATTGTAAGTTGCACTCTAAATTGAAGATGTATTACTTTGTAAATAGCACTTAAATGAACAGAAAGAAAACTTTACTATTTAAAAAAATTGCATTCAAGAAATATAGTTGAAATAGACACACTAGATTACTCAGTCAACATTTGTATATACATTGATGGTAAAAAATTTATAATCAGAATCTCAGCAGTTTTTATCTAGCCTTTTGTCAAATATTTTATCTGATGTTAATTCACATCTTTGAATGATGATTTGTTTTCAGACATATTTGCCTCATGTTAAAAATTAGAACTGGGCATTTTTGCATATTAAGAGACAGGACAGATGCTTCAAATACTATGAAAATATGCACCTCACATCTGCATATTCTTTTTCTGCTAATTTTGTAAAAGTTGTGACTTGGGCATTGCAGTTACACTGTGTGCCCTAAATTGCTTGATGTGTTACTGCTCTAATAAACTTACTGTAATATTTGATGCTATGTACACAGGTAGGATCATGAATTGATAATTAAAGTCATAATGTATACTACAGATTATTTTTATTTATGTGTCATACTGCAAAGTTGTGACTATGCACTGTATTTTTACCAGTTAACAGCTTCCTTAGCAGGTGATTTAAGTATTAGGGTGAGGTCTCTAGCAGTACTTTTCCTTGTCTTGGAATGTGCAGTAGTTGAAGTGTTTGGAAAAAGTTATGAAAAAAAAACTGCTTCAATAGTGGGAGTGTTATTTTGGATGTAATCACATACACACATTCAGAGAGATTACAACCTCTTGATGTAGTTTTTGGTTAGACTTGCATAGTGGCTCTTGCTTCACGACTTTGTAATGTGGCAAATAAATAATTTATATATCATAATTGTGTTTTGGAATGATCAGTTAATTTAACTCTGAAATCTCATACAATAGTGTACTTAATGTATGGTATATACACTTTTGTAATAATGTATGAGGCAGTAATACCATGGAGAAATTTACAGCAAAGGGCTGAGGGGACACTTTTTATCTTCTGTACCATATATCTGTTTCTTCAATGTAAGTACAGTGTACCTCGACTTACGATATTTCATTCAGAATGCTGTTCAAGTGTCATTACAACAATTTATCTCCTTAAGAAATTTTTAAAATAGACTAATCCTTTTAGACCCCAAAATTACACTTACAAAGCATTTAAAATAAACTTACATACAAGGGTGAGTTGGGGACCATGTAGTCGGTACCACTGTAATTATTTGATGGAGAAAGACCTGGCATGTGTGTATTTTTTGGGAGTCACCTTAAATACTATATATCTTGCACTGTATATTAGCTTTGTTAGAATATATTGTATGAGATTAATGAATGAGAGTTTTTACACTAAAGGACTCGACAAAATATAATACGTATAGTAATCTTTGCCCCAAATAAACGTTTCTTGGGCGCATCAATAAATGCAGTTTTATATAGTTACCTTTGAGAGCAGTTGAATACCAAATTATATATTTTGGAGTATAAAAGCCAGAAAAATATTTCAAGGTGTGTGCTGTGCCATCCAGCAAACAAAATTAGTGTGTAGCTTATCTCTTAATACTGATCTGACCAGCCGCGTAGTATAACCCCTGTGGTTTAGCACTTCTTTTGATTATAATAATAATCTAAGACTGATTTTCAAAGTCTAGCTACACCATTCCACAGTGGGTTATGAGTACTGCACTTTTCATCTACCTTTTCCTGATGGTAATTCAAGGTGGGTGCTTTCACACTGGTGAAAGGCTCTTAATGTAAAGATAACTTCAGATATCTCCACCGCCTCTCACACTTGGTCTAATTGACTTCCTCACTGAAAGTCCCACCTTTGATGCAGATGCTCTTAACTTTTTAGCAGTAACTTATTGCACCAACATTGATTTTAAATATTTCCATACTCATACCCCATGCCCCTTTTTCTAAGTAGGATACGCCAACATTGATAGTTTAAAGCTGATTTGAAACTGGTTTATTTACAGAAATCAATATCAGAAATAGTCTATGACCACTAGCACCTGTACAAGCCAATGGTTGCATGAACCTTTCAAAATTACATCACACCAGTATTAAAAATTTGAAAATGATTGGTCCCTGAAAGGAGGTTCCTTGATGCAAGCGAGAGGCTCTTGATCTAAGGAAAATGTACTTGTGCTCCCCTTTCATTGGATCAAACCTGAATGCCTCCCATTCCCCCAGGTGCAGTATGACCCCTGTGGATTTAGTACTCCCAATGAATGAAATAATGAAGCTGATTAAATGAGTCTCAGTTATTACTATAAGCAACACTAATTGCTAAACTCTCAAGGGTCAAAGTCTCAAGTTAAAACAAAAACCCTGTAGAAAGGAAAATCAGGCAATCCCTCTTCAGGGATTCCTAATAACTGGTATCCATTTAAGGTGGTATAAAGCTCTAATGTTTCAGCTTTGATATTAAATTTTTAGCACTGAAGCGGCGCTGTATGACCCCTGTGGTTTAGTGCTTCTTTTGATTATAATAATAATTTGCACTAGAAAGTAGTGTGGTATAATACTCCCAATTTTTTTTAAATTGCAATTAAGCAAACTGTAGCCCACAAGGCCCTTTAAAAATCAAAACCTTCCCTAAGTAGGACACATCAGCATTCAACAGTTTTAACTTGTGTGGGTAATGCCCATTCTGGTCAGCTTCAGACTTTGTGCTGCTGTATTTACCCTCAAAGGTTTGCATTGGTATTGGGATGTATAGGCAGCACTGTATGACCCTAGTGGGTTTAGTGCTTGGTTTTGATTATAATAATAATAATACTGGGATGTATAAACTCCAATTTCCTCACTTTATTAAAGGAATTGCAAAATTTAATATTTTTGACGCTTTCAATTTGTATCAGTAGCATCAACTGTAGCCCTTCTGTCTCATGGCACAGCCTTAGATTTCATGGTGCATATATTAATATAACCCTCAAAGCAATATAGTACATAAACCCAAGATAGATAAGTTATAATAAACAACTATCAATGAATAAACAAAATAATTGGTTCGTAAGCATATGAATGGAAGGGGACTCGACCCGTGGTCCATGTAGGTACCATATGTCGACCATTCTCTCGCTCTTACTACTCAACGTAGTCGAATGGCTAAACTGACTCCTTTGATCAATGGTCTGGCAGCGCTGTGACCCTTGTGGGTTTAGCACTTAGTTCTGATTGTAATAATAGTAATATATATATATATATATATATATATATATATATATATATATATATATATATGTGTGTGTGTGTGAAGTGAAGAATAGCTCCAATTCCTTGGATCAGAAACCCTTTTAATCACCAGAAATATTAATGCCTGAACAATAAGCTATGAAGTAAAGTTGAAAGTATTTTGTTCAGTAGCTCTATCGTTAGGTCACTCAGCTCACACACTGAGGTCCAGAGTTCGAATCTCCTCCGGTACGGCTGAAAAACATTAGGGACGTGTTTCCATAAGACACCTGCTGTCCCTGTTCACCCATCAGTGTAAAATGGGTACCTGGGTGTTAGTGGACTGGTGTGGGTCGCATCCTGGGACAAAACTGACCTAATTTGCGGGAAATGCTCAGCATAACAAGCGGCTTTCTATATAGTAGTATGTCACTGATGTCAGCTAGGACTGTATACCTTGTACATGTACTTGTATAAATAAAGATATTATTGTATGTGACAAACCTCTTCCTAAAACTCAGACAAAATGGTCAGGCACTTACACTCTTTATCGCTGCTATATAGCCCGAATAGTTTCCCTCCACAGTTTGTTGCTGTCTATCTTATGGCCTAATCAAGACAAAAAAAAAAAAAATCCTGAAGCCTCGCGTTTCTAAAACATTTACATAACTATTTTGGCCAGATGCTCAATAAACTTTGGGAAGGTGGGGAAATTAAAGAAACATGGATTTAATATCTATAGATCCTCTGTCTCCTCACCCTTTTTCCCCCGCATTCCTCATCAAGATTCCACATGACTTTCCCCCCCCCCCCAAAAAAAAAAAAAAAAAAAATACAGTTACTCGTGACGTAAAACGAAAGTATTTTTTATTCTGGTGGCGACGTGTGGCAGGTGTGCAGGACGCCAAGGCGGGCTTCCCCGCCACTGCCATCTGCAATGTTCCTTATATGGCGTAAAGAACAGGAGGCAATGGGAGGAGAGGAATTTGGCAATGGTGAAGGAAGAGGAGGTTGTGGAGTAGAGATGGAGAAGGAAGAAATGGCGGAGGTCTCAACGGTGGACGAGGAAGTGGAAAAGGAACAAACAGTAGAAGCAAAAGCACCGACATAAACACCAGCAATAACAGCACCACCAACATCAATATCCGCAGCAACATCACCACTTATAACCTCAACAACAGCAACACTAATACCCACAGTAACAGCAAACTCAACACATATGGTTTTCCACAGCCGAAAATTAAGATGTGGGACCAACAGCTAAAGCTCAACCCTCCTTACCCCTCCCTTCGACCCCTTATAGTGAAATAATCACTTGACAAGTAGTACTTAAACCACAATTACACTCACCCCTGTACCATGTGACTATTACATTAAGCAGTTTCTGTACGGTCATTTGTACGAGGATTTTTCAATTTAGGTATAGTCCGTCTGTGAGAATTTTTGAGTCTCAGATGTTTTACATGTATTGAAAATTTTAGATAACATGACATGTAGCTGGGACGAACTTATTAGTCCAGCAGGCAAGGAGGTGAATCTCGGTTTATAGGCAGCTCTTTCTTTGTGTGTGTAGATTTATTACCATTAGGTGTCCCTGATACAAGATTCTTAGGGATCCCTGATACAAGATTCTTAACGGTCCCTCATATAAAATCCTTAGTGGTTCCTGATACAAGATTCTTAGGGGTCCCTGATACAAAATCCTTAGTAGTCCTTGATACAAGATTCTTAGTGATCATTTTTACAAGATTCTTAGGGGTCCCTGATACAAGATTCATAGGGGTCCCTGATACAAGATTCTTAGTGGTCCTTTTTACAAGATTCATAGGGGTACCTGATACAAGATTCATAGGGGTTCCTGATACAAGATTCTTAGTGGTCCTTTTTACAAGATTCATAGGGGTACCTGATACAAGATTCTTAGTGGTCCTTTTTACAAGATTCATAGGGGTCCCTGATACAAGATTCATAGGGGTCCCTGATACAAGATTCTTAGTGGTCCTTTTTACAAGATTCATAGGGGTCCCTGATACAAGATTCTTAGTGGTCCCTGATACAAGATTCTTAGGGGTCCCTGATACAAGATTCTTAGTGGTCCCTGATACAAGATTCTTAGTGGTCCCTGATACAAGATTCTTAGTGGTTCCTGATACAAGATTCTTAGTGGTCCCTGATACAAGATTCTTAGTGGTTCCTGATACAAGATTCTTAGTGGTCTCTGATACAAGATTCTTAGTGGTCTCTGATACAAGATTCTTAGTGGTCTCTGATACAAGATTCTTAGTGGTCCCTGATACAAGATTCTTAGTGGTCCCTGATACAAGATTCTTAGTGGTCCCTGATACAAGATTCTTAGTGGTCCCTGATACAGGATTATTAGTGGTCCCTGATACAAGATTCTTAGTGGTCCCTGATACAAGATTCTTAGTGGTCCCTGATACAAGATTCTTAGTGGTCCCTGATACAAGATTCTTAGTGGTCTCTGATACAAGATTCTTAGTGGTCTCTGATACAAGATTCTTAGTGGTCTCTGATACAAGATTCTTAGTGGTCTCTGATACAAGATTCTTAGTGGTCCCTGATACAAGATTCTTAGTGGTCCCTGATACAAGATTCTTAGTGGTCCCTGATACAAGATTCTTAGTGGTCTCTGATACAAGATTCTTAGTGGTCACTGATACAAGATTCTTAGTGGTCCCTGATACAAGATTCTTAGTGGTCTCTGATACAAGATTCTTAGTGGTCTCTGATACAAGATTCTTAGTGGTCTCTGATACAAGATTCTTAGTGGTCTCTGATACAAGATTCTTAGTGGTCCCTGATACAAGATTCTTAGTGGTCCCTGATACAAGATTCTTAGTGGTCCCTGATACAAGATTCTTAGTGGTCTCTGATACAAGATTCTTAGTGGTCCCTGATACAAGATTCTTAGTGGTCCCTGATACAAGATTCTTAGTGGTCTCTGATACTGGACTCGATGAATGTACACTAAAGTGTATTCACTACAGTAGAAATGCTACTGAATGTTAATATATTGTTTAATCAACACATCCTACCAAGGTAGGACGACCAAAAAAAGATAACACATTCACTATCATTCATTCACTAACATTCAGAAGCGTGCTGACATCACAGTTCAGATGACCCTCCTTTAGAGTGCAGGCACTGTACGTCCCACCTCGTGGACTCACGATTCAAGTCTGGCTAACCGATTTCCCTGATTCACTTCATAAATGTTACCTTGTTCACACTCCAACAGCACGTCAGGTCACAGAAATCACTTACTTCCACTCCAATTTACGAGCTCATACAAGCCTGTTGGATGCTCAAGCCCTCTAGGACTCAAAGCCCCTTCTATCCCTGCTCCTCCTTCCCGCCACTCCAGATATATACACCTTCCTAGTCTTCCAGTTATATATATATATATATATATATATATATATATATATATATATATATAATATATATATATATATATATATATATATATATATATATAATAGGGATAACTTTAATTTCAGGCTGCCACAGGAGTGTGGAATAAGTGACATTATATAACCTTGGGGAGTGGAATACAGGTATTTAGTTTAGTCAGGATGACTCGACAATTCAACTGTTGTCTCTGATACAACATTGGTAGGCACTGATTCACACGTGTGTGTGTGTGTAAGGTAGATGGTGGCACAGTGGTGAGCAGGGCAGCCAAGGTGCTCTCAACCTTGCTGACCACACATACCTTGCAAGGTCACCACTGAGATGACAGAGGTTGTGTGTGTGTGTGTACTCACCTATATGTGGTTGCAGGGGTCGATTCACAGCTCCTGGCACCGCCTCTTCGCTAGTCGCTACTAGGTCACTCTCTACCCGCTCCAAGAGCCTTATCATACATCTTCTTAAAGCTATGTATGGATCTTGCCTCCACTACTTCACTCTCCAGATTATTCCACTTTCTGACAACTTTAAGGTTAACCCTCCTGTTCTCCAGTGTCTGTCAGGCCGATTTACCTTAACCTTTCTTCGTAGGACGTTTCCCTTACCTCCGGGACTAGTCTTGTTGCAAACTTTTGCACTTTCTCCAATTTCTTGACGTGTTTGACCAGGTGTGGGTTCCATACTGGTGCTGCATACTCCAATATGGACCTGACGTATACGGTGTATAGTGTCGTCAATGACTCCTTACTTAGATGTCGAAATGCTATTCTCAGGTATTCACAGTTGTGTTTGCTTGGGTTCAGACTCAGCTTCTGGCTCCACCTCCTAGCCTACCTGGAGGGCATTCCGGGTATTAACGTCCCCGCGGCCCGGTCTATGACCAGGCCTACTTAGATCGGCATCATTTCTGGCCTTATTATTATATCTACTCTTGAAAATCTGAACTGAATTTTCCTCCACAACTGCATAATCCAAGTCATGCCACTTTTCAACCATCCTGAGATTAAAGACATACTTCCTTAAATCCTTATGATTCATGTGTGTCGTCAGCTTCAACTTATGTCCCCTTCGTCCTGGTTATCTTTTTTTTTAATATTAGATATCGAAATCGTGAATTCCCTTGTCTTTCCTTCGCCAAGATCGTCAAGTTCTGTGCTTTCCATCTCTCCTCACTGCAGTCCTCTTGGTTCTGTACTAGTTTAATTACAAACCCTTGAACCTTTTCGAGTTTCTTGAACAGCTGTATGACATGTGGGCTCCATGCTGGGGCCGCACACCAAATGATTGGCCTAACACATGTCATATATAAGATTAGCCTGAAGGATTGTCTACTCAAGTTCTTGAATGTTATTCCGAGGTTTGCTAATCTTGCAGATCCCGCTGATATTATACAGTTTATTTGTATTTCTTTCAATATACTTAGTGTTATATTTACCCATAGATCCTACTGTATTTTCTACATAATGTACGTGTTTTTTTAGTTCAAACATATGTGCCTTGAAGACCACTGTCAAAATAAATTTTATATTATGTATTCAAAAATTTAAATAAAAACTTTATTTGTTCTATCTTCTAAATGATCTAGACAACGGACTAACGATGAAGCAATTCCAGGTATTTCATTCAGGACAAAACACCCAGACAATAAACAAAATGTTTAAATCAAAACTGTCCCCTTGATTTATTCATATTTAATATATCTCCACAAAAATCCTTCTAAACACATATTTCATTGATATTGTAAAATAATAATGAATATATTTATGTTGGCTTTAGATGAGCTGAACAGCAAAGTTTACGTAAAACTTCAAGATTATTTAGGCACGGGTAAACATAAGTACAATTATCATACATAGTTTAACATATGTGTAAATTACCTACGATAACCCCAAAAAAGTTAAAGTGACTGGGGTCCCTGTAAGACTACGCCAACTTACTAAGTTCTGTCTTGTGTTTGCGAAAAATATAAATCTACACACGAGGTTATTAGATGAACATATCTCTCAACGTATATAGATTTTTTAACATCTATGTCTAAGGCAACTGGGACTGTAAAACTGTAAATATTGACATTGAAGGTGTTTCTTCTTTATGCTTCTCGATGATGTTAATCAAATGATACCACGATGTCACGGGGCAGTGGGGGGGTATAAGGGGAAAGGTATGCTTATTGGGGGGATAAGGTCGAGGCCGGCCGTGCACGGGGGTGGGGGTTGGGACACTCTAGGGTGGAGGGCAGAAGACAGACACATGAAGCCGGGCTTGGAAATACCCAGGTGTTGCCAAATACTTTTTTTTTTTGGCCACTATGATTTCTCCACGGCATTTTCTGTTTTTGCATAGAAGGCTCGTGTAGGATGGGTTCCATGGGTCACCCACGGCTTCGCTCCACACAAAGTTCATAGCCCATACGCCCATGATATTCAAACTACAGAAACCTGACAATTAAGATTAAACTAAACAAGAATAAGTAAGTTTATTTAAGTACATGTACACATAAGTACATCTATCATACATAGTGTAAATTACCCGGGATAACTCAAAAAAGAAAGTCAAAGTGACTTATTTCCATTGGGGTCCTTGGATATTAATCGCACAAATTTAATCTTTACGTTCGTTTAACAAATTGTTAAACATATTTACCCAAGTATTCGGCTTTCTGAACTTTAATATAGGCAGTGTGTTGGGAAAAAAGAAACAATTATAATCACGAGGATAAGGGTGATGCAAGGTGAGGTCAGTCAGGGTGATGCAAGGTGAGGTCAGTCAGGGTGATGCAAGGTGAGGTCAGTCAGGGTGATGCAAGGTGAGGTCAGTCAGGGTGATGCAAGGTGAGGTCAGTCAGGGTGATGCAAGGTGAGGTCAGTCAGCTCGACTGGGAAAAAGAAGAGGCGCACTGGTCGTCCTTGTAAACCGTGACTTCATCACTGCTAGACTAGCAGACACCTCCTGCTGCCCTCATGCTAGGCTAGGGACATCTACTGCCCTCCTGCTAGGCTAGGGGACACCTGCTGCCCTCTCACTAGACTAAGGGACACGTGCTGCCCTCTCACTGGACTAGGGGACACGTGCTGCCCCCTCACTAGACTAGGGGACACCTGCTGCCCTCTCACTAGACTAAGGAACACCTGCTGCCCTCTCACTAGACTTGGGGATACCTGCTGCTCCCCTCTCACTAGACTATGGGACACCTACTGCCCTCTCACTAGACTAGGGAACACCTAGGCACCTGGCTTTTTGCCATATACTCAAGTACTTGTACTCACCTATGTGTGATTACGAGAGTCGAGCCTCGGCTCCTGGCCTTTACTCTTGCAACCTGCTAGTTGGAGAACATGTATAGTAATACCCACAGCCACTTCATAAAGACATATGCACAAATCAACAAATCAAGACAGTCACCGAGGAAGTATTTCGCCACGAGGATTAAAGCCGCCGTTCATAGCGAAATGTTCCCTCAGTGAATGTTTTCATCTGTTCACAATCATCTTTATTTACATGTCACTTGCTGGGTTTACTCCCTCTACGCCACGTGGACTCTGTAATACCTTAGCTTAAAACTCTGTATGGAGCCTGTTTTCCACTACTTTGTCCAGCTTATTTCACTTCCTGACCACCCTCACGTTGAATAGGTACTTCCTGACATCCTTGACTCATGTATCTCTAACTTCCAACTGCCCTTTGTGTACCGGGTTTCCGTTACTCCTATCCACCTTATCAAGTCCTGAGTATTTTACATGTCATTATCCCCCGGTTCTTTTATCCTATAATGTGAGCAGGTTCATTTCCTACACCCTCTCCTCTCAGTTAATTTCATTTACCTCTTAGACAAATCTGTTGCATACCTCTGCATTTTCTCAAACTTTTTTGCATGCTTTATCAGGTGAGGGTTCCAAGCTAGTAATACATACTACAAAATGGGCTTAACATATGTCGTGTCGTATATAGAGGCGCGAATGACTACTGAGTCCTCTAACATGTCTGACATCTGCTGGTACCAGTTTGAAAAATCTGGCTACGGATGTTTATACAGTGGTACTGTGCCAGTGGCTTGCCCTACTTTTCACTAGGTCTATTTTATACTTCCTCTCATCTCTTACACAAGTAGGTTGCTATGGTAGTTTGCTGATTTAAACTGGGCCTCCAGTAGCTTTCATGTGTAGATCACGTGTTTCTCTCTCCTTTCCAGAGGGAATATTTCCAGTTCTTTGATGCATTCTCCTAGATGTCACTCTCTTGTCACAGTACAGATTCTGGAGAAAGCCTGACGTGTCATTTTTTTACTTTGCACCGAATCTAGCACTAATAACTATTCTAATCTTGCAACATTAAACGTAATATAAAATATAAAACGTTCATTTCACAACCGAATGCAGCCGGTTTGTGTTTTGGGCAGGACGAGACGTAACAAGACCTATGGAAAAATCTCTCAACATCTGTTCACCTGGCAGTAGATACCTGAGAGACAGTCGAGGATTGTGAGTTGCATCCTGGGAGACGTCATAAAAAGGATCCCATTGGAAATAAGCTCCACTGCTTGACCTTCCGATATTATCCTGGGTTATTAACCCTCCGGGGCCACTTCACTTTTCTTCTTCCATCTAAGAATCTTCAGATGATCCAAAAATGATACAGTATCAACAGGATATGTTTGCAATTTTGTTTAAAAATAAAGTCTTCCTTATTATTATTATTATTATCTTTATTACTATTATTACTACATTTATGAAAAAAAATTTCCTCACAACAGTTCCTTATCAACGGATTGTGGCCCATACGTGGGACTGCGAGCAGCGTGCGACAACAGCTTGATCGATCACAGCAACCAGGAGGACTGGTCTGGGACCAAGTCGCGGGGTTGCGACCTCCGAAAGCGACTCCGGGTAAGATGCTATAAAAAAATATATAAAAATTGCTCTTACGTGCAAAAAAACCCAATTAGTATTAACACTGCCCAAGACGAGTGACAATAAACAATGAATAAAAATACAAGGAGAGAATCCAAGTACGTAGATAGGTGATACAATGCTATGACTCCATTAATGTGATCCTTTCCATGGGATTGAAACCACCCCTTTATGGGGTGGTCTTGATCCTATTAAAGGACTTTTAGCCAAAACTAGAGCTAAAGTCACCTTCTTAGGATCCAACTTGATTAGCTCCCATTCTCCAGGTGATATATGACACGTACATGTCTGTATTATATACCTCTGTATCTATACGGTTTTAGTGCTTGCCTCAAAACTCTAATAATTTTCAGAGGTATAGTTTGAGGTAGTCAGTCCCTCAGTCTGGAGTATATGTGGGTTGAACACATCGATTCCAAACTGAAGGACTGATTACCTGAAACTCCTCTTCATCTTCCACCTTTCTCTGCAATGGACTGAAGAAGCCACTGGTTGGCGAAACGTTTCCAGAATAAAGAAACCCAAATCTTGCACAAGTGTCTCATTTATCAACTTTTCGGTTTTCTCAACCATTTATTCACACGCCAGGGAATGTTGATCCAGTGAGAGAGATGGTAAGACTCCGCGTCAGAGGACGTCCTCCCTCCACCACCACTAAAGGAGAGAAAACGTAGAGCAGAGGTGAGAAAGTCGCAGGATTCCCGGGGACGGAGGGAGGGCGTGGTGAGCCCGGCCGACACACTGGCGCCACAAGGTCGCCGAGATCTGCTGTCTGAATCCAAATTGGTTAGGTTCTCTCTTCCTCCGCCACCAGCACCAGGCCGGGCTTCCCGTCTACCCATCTCTCTTTGTACTCCAGTCTACTGCTGCTCCTCCTTTTCCTTCCTCCCCGCCGCCCCTCCCACGCACCGCTAATATATGCACCTCTTGAAATTTCATAAATTTCGTGCTTCTGTCTACTTGTGAGTTTACTTAAACATTATATATATATATATCCTGGGGTTAGAGCGTCATGTGGTTTTCGCACACCATGAGGCGGGCCAAAACAACATGGGTTCGAATCTCGGCTAGTCGCAGTGTTGTTATATATATATATATATATATATATATATATATATATATGTGTGTGTGTGTGTGTGTGTGTGTGTGTGTGTGTTAGTTACCATTTTGTCCTAGGCACATGTCGATTAGACACTAGGCCTGTTGTATGTACGTGTGTGTGTGTGTGTAAGGAAACATTTCGAAATGTTTCCGCCCCGCCGGGAATTGAACCCGGGCCCTCCGTGCGTGAAGGAAGAGCTTTAGCCACTAGACCACCGGGGCTGTGTGTACTCACCTAGTTGTACTCACCTAGTTGTGGTTGCAGGGGTCGAGTCAAAGCTCCTGGCCCCGCCTCTTCACTGGCCGCTACTAGGTCACTCTTCCTGCTCCATGAGCTTTATCATACCTCTTCTTAAAGCTATGTATGGATCCTGCCTCCACTACAACACTTCCCAGACTATTCCACTTCCTGACAACTCTGTGACTGAAGAAATACTTCCTAACATCCCTGTGATTCATCTGAGTCTTCAACTTCCAACTATGACCCCTTGTTGCTGTGTCCCATCTCTGGAACATCCTGTCTCTATCCACCTTGTCGATTCTTCTCAGTATTTTATATGTTGTTATTATAGTGTGTGTGTACATACATACCAATTAATTCTAAAGAATGGTTAAGAAAATTAATCAGTAGGTGCGTTATGTAGTAAGAGATTCACCTCACACCTGTCACTACCCACCTGACATGATAATGTCAAGTGGGCAGTGAAGCAATTACCAGTCTGAGATCCATACTGACGCAAAACTTATGGCAGGTCAAGAGTGGTATGTCAGGTCAAGTGATTTGGTTTGTCTTAGTAAGATTTGGGGGAATTTTAAGCTATGAATGCTTCTAGTATATGAACGGGACTTAGACCGAGACTGCAGTCACTTCTACTGTGTAAACACCTTGACTATTATACAAAACCAGTGAAAAAAATAGTGAAATTCTAAACCCTTTATGTATAATTTAACTTAGACTAACCCAATAAATAAAACATATGCATGAGGATCCTTGCACCAAGGTTCTCTGCCGTTATTCTTCACTTAAATAATGTGCTTTTCAGGCGGTCGAAGAGGGAAAGGTGTGACGCCCTTGAGCACAAGTTGCGAACCTTCACACAAACTATTTTTACTGCAATTATCAAGGAATGGTGAGAAATAACGAAAGTGCTTGGAATTTCACTTTTTTTTTCACTGTGGTTATTTTGCATAATGTGTTTTTATCGCACCTCGTCTATTATATTTGGTTCAGTATTTACCTTCGACCTATGCACGAGATATTACCACTGAGTGTTACGTTAGGTTCATATCTGACGCGCATCTGAATTTGGCGATCCTAACTTCGTCAAAACACCAGTGAAAACTGATCAATAATGCCTGGTTGACCAGGCAAGCCTGGCCCATGGCCGGGCTCCGGGAGTACAAAAACTCGAAACTCATCAAAGGTAAATCAAAGTGAGAAACATAGCAACACTGCAGCAAAAGACACCATCTTTAAATCACTACAATGTCTTCACTAGTCAACATGAAAACTGTGAGTATGATGTGCGGAAACACCGCCAGTATTTGATACATAGTGTTTAAACACACACCACCAGCGAAAAGGCGGGGCCAGATGTGACTCGACCCCTGCAACTACAAATATGTGAGTACAAAGGGAACAAAGAGCCATACAGGATATTGCAAGAAACCCAAAATATTTCTACTCCTATGCAAAATCCAAGCTAAGAACTACCTGTAGAATTGGACCATTATTGAGAGGAGATTCGTATACGGACGATGAACAGGAAATGAGTGAAATGCTAAAAGAACAGTATGAGTCAGTGTTCAGCAACCCACTAAATGACAGCAAGGTAGAAAATGCAGAAATATTTTTCACTCCAGCAGAAGGCTGCGCAGACCACCTAACCGACATTAGTACAAATCCCATAGATTTCGAAAAAGAAATGGCCAACATGCCCACTCACTCAGCACCTGGACCAGATTCATGGAATGCTTTATTTATAAAGCAGTGCAATGTACCATTAGCAAGAGCCCTTAGTATTCTGTGGAGAAAGAGCTTAGATCTAGGTGAAATTCCAGAGGCCTTAAAGAGTGCAGACATAGCTCCTTTGCATAAGGGAGGTAGTAGAGCACTAGCTAAAAATTACAGACCAGTAGCCCTCACTTCTCACATCATAAAAATCTTTGAAAGAGTGATGAGACGGCAGATTACAAAGTTCATGGACCAGCACAACCAACATAACCCGAACCAGCATGGCTTTAGAGCGGGTCGATCATGCCTGTCACAGCTGCTGAACCATTATGACAGAATTACGGAGGCATTGGAGGACGACCAAAACGCAGATGTGATTTACACAGATTTTGCAAAGGCGTTTGACAAATGCGATCATAGAGTGATAGCGCACAAAATGAGGGCCATAGGCATTACGGGAAGGTAGGCAGATGGATTTTTGAGTTCCTAACACAAAGAACACAAAAAGTAGTAGTGAACAGGGCAAGATCCAGCATCAGCGAGGTCAAAAGCTCAGTGCCCCAAGGCACTGTCCTGGCACCTCTGCTGTTTCTCATCCTCATAGCAGACATAGATAAAAACACCCAGCACACTTTTGTATCATCATTTGCAGATGACACTAAAATAAGCATGAAAGTCACTACGGTAGAGGACACTGAAAAATTACAGGAGGACATAAGCAGGGTCTTCCAATGGGCAGTGGAGAACAACATGACGTTCAATGGTGATAAGTTTCAGCTGCTTAGGTATGGAAAAATGAAGAACTCAAAAGGAACACTATATACAAAACGCAAGAGGGTCACCACATAGAACGAAAGGAACACGTAAAGGACTTGGGAATAATTATGTCTGCTGATCTGTCGTTTAAAGACCATAACAAGACAAAGATCACAACAGCCAGGAAGATGACGGGTGGGTATTGAGAACTTTCAAAACAAGGGAAATAATGCCGATGGTGACACTCTTCAAATCGCTAGTGCTCCCTCACTTAGAATACTGCTCAGTGCTGACGGCCCCGTTCAGGGCAGGAGAAATATCAGAGCTGGAACAAATCCAGAGATCGTTTACGGCTCACATTGAGCCATTGAAACATCTAAATTATTGGGAACGCCTTCAAGTCTTGAACATGTACTCATTGGAGCGGAGGAGAGAGAGATACATGATAATATATACATGGAAAGTACTTGAGGGCCTGGTCCCAAATCTGCACACTGCCATAACAACATACTGGAGTGAGAGATATGGGAGAAAGTGTAAAATAAACCCAGTGAGGAGCAGGGGTGCGGTGGGGACAATACGGGAGCACTGTATTAACATCCGGGGTCCCAGACTATTCAACATCTTACCAGAAGATATCCGAAACACGGCTGGAACCAGTGTAGAAGCCTTCAAGAGGAAACTGGACAAATATCTTCACCAGGTGCCAGATCAACCAGGCTGTGATGGATATGTGGGGCAGCGGGCCTCCAGCAGCAACGGCCTGGTTGACCAGGCAAGCACCGGACGAGCCTGGCCCATGGCCGGGCTCAGAGAGTAGATACTCTCGAAACTCTTCAAAGGTATATCAAAGGTATATACACACACACAGGTGGGACACAGCAACAAGGGTCCACAACTGAAGTCGAAGACTCAGATGAGTCACAGGGGATGTTAGAACGTATTTCTTTAGTCATAGGGTTGTCAGGAAGTGGAACAATCTGGAGAGTGATGTAGTGGAGGTAGGATCTATACACTGATTTAGGAAGAGGTATGATAAAGCTCATGGAGCAGGGAGAGAGTGGGCCTAGTAGAGACCAGCAAAGACGCGGGGCCAGGAGCTGTGAATCGACCCATGCAACCATAAATGAGTACACACACATTATTACTGTTGGTTAATTAGTTTAATATTCGTCAGGACACTCAAGAACATAAGGAGCACGCAAGGCCAATGCAAGGCAGGTCCAAGTCAGCTATCGGCCTAAGCCACTGGCTACTTCTACTTACACTTAGGTCATACTACACATGCATGCATATATGCATGCATATGTGTGTGTGTGTGTGTGTGTGCGCGCGCGCGCGCGCGAGCGTGTGTGTGTGTGTGTGAGAGAGAGAGATCAAAGTCAGGTCACAGTCTCTGTTGTGTGAGTGAGAGATCAAGGTCAGGTCGAAGTGTTTTGTGTGAGGAGACACAACAAGGTCAGTTCAAAGATGTTGTTAATTTATGTGTCAGAGACAATCGCCTGACGCAGGTGTTTAATCACATGATGGCCGCTCACAGTAGTTAAGTCGTTTTCAGCGGATAACCACAATACAGACCGCAAGGTCATGTCTTACCTGCCTTATGTCTTCTCCATATTCACGAATTATATTCATCTCTCTCTCTCTCTCACACACACTAACATACGCACACGTGCATACAGAGGTCTGCAACAAGGGCGCAGGTCAGTTCTTGCGGGTGTAATTATATGTTCTAACATACGACGTAATGGTTAAAAATATGCAATCCTACCGAGACGCTCAAAAAACTGACGTTTAATGCACTTAAATGAACATCAGCGGCCGTGATCGTAGAAATCAGTCAATCTACAGCTAAAACATAAACGGTATACGTAGGTTAAACAAAAAAGATGCATTGATAACTCAAGAAGCCTCGTGTGGTACATGAATTGTATACAATACCGACAAGATGAACAATTAGACACAGATGCAACATCTGGGTATCTTTATTTGTAGACGTTTCGCCAACCAGTGGTTTCATCAATACAATGATAATGTGAAGCGTGTAGAACTATATACTATAGAGTCTTCAAGACTACGGTGCTCTTCACCAACTCCAAGACTGAGGGACTGACTACCTCATCTTTTGTATACAGTTCTACATTCATCACATTATGTCCGTGTATTGTATTGATAAAGCCACTGGATGGTGAAACGTCTACAATAAAGATACGCAGCTGTTGCACATGTGTCTAATTCGAGCCCCGTGTTCTTGGTGATGTCATCAGCGTTCCCGGACGAACCAGATGAAGAGCTCACGAACGCTGTTGTTGGTACACGAATAACACGACACAGCCGCCTGTGTTGTGGTTTGTACGTGGCGGCATGGCGGACGCTGTCGTAGCATTATTGTTATTATTTCCTCGTGTACGGCCTCTGAGAGAGTGTTTGTCAGACTAGCAACACGAAGGCAGCCACGGAGGAAGATGCTATCGCAGAAAATGAATGAGGGGAATCACGCGACGGTGATAAATTCGTGAATGAAATAATAGATGGTATTGAAGATGGGGCCAGTTGGGTGAAATATTGAACATGAGAAAAAAAAAGAGCACTGGAGCAGACCTACTGGTTACTAGCCAGACCCAACTTACATCCAGTCATTCTTACTCATAACTAAAATGTAATGAACCCTTGTCAATGTTCAATAATAACCCACAGACAGAAATACAGGAGGTTGATTGATCTATATATGTCGACCCCCTTCTGGGTTCCAATTCCGCTGAGGATCCCAGAAGGGGGTCGAAATATACAGATCAGTCAACCTTCTATGTTTCTGTCTGTAGGTTATTACTGAGTATTGTCACTCTATTTTTCTGTCCAATCCACTCATGACAGCAAATAGTAGAAATGTACAGATCAGTAGAACTAACATTGTAATAATATTGGTAGAATTACCGACAATATGTTAAGTAAAAGGACACAAATGCAACTAATGTGACATTTTATTGTGGCAACGTTTCGCTCTCCAGGAGCTTTCTCAAGCCGTTACAAACACTGTATCTCTGTAGTGTTTGTAAAGGTTTGACAACGTTCCTGGAGAGCGAAACATTGCCACAATAAAATGTCACATTAGTTACACTTGTGTTCTTTTACCTCACAGTTCATTATTACCCGATATATGCATGGAAAATACTGGAGTCACGTCCCCAATCTGCACACTGTCATAACTTACTGGAGTGAGAGATACAGGAGCAAGTGTAGAATAAGCACTGTACAAAACCAGTGGTGTTAGTCTAGCATGTATAAAAAATACTAGCAGAACAAAGGCAGAAGATTTCAAGTGAAAATTTGACCAAGCTGAAAGTGCCCGATGAGTTGGGTTGTGCTGACTATGTGGGCTTGGGGGCAGCTGGCGGTCGGCAGCAATATCATAGTTGATGTATACAATACCTTATGTAAGTGCCAGTTTTCAAGCCTGTGCTTCAGACTCTTCACGACTACGCTGCTCTTCACCAACACCAAGGTCGAGGGACTGATTACCTCTTCTTTTGTATATAGTTCTACATCAGAGACTATTGAGGAAAATTAAGGCACACGGAATAGGAGGAGAAATTTTTTCCTGGATAGAGGCATGGTTGACAAATAGGCAGCAGAGAGTTTGCATAAATGGGGAGAAATCAGAGTGGGGAAGCGTCACAAGTGGTGTTCCACAGGGGTCAGTATTGGGCCCCTTGTTGTTCACAATCTACATAAACGACATAGATGAGGGAATAAATAGCGACATAAGCAAGTTTGCCGATGACACCAAAATAGGCCGTCCAATTCATTCAAATGAGGACATTAGAGCACTCCAGGACGATTTGAATAGACTGATGCAGTGGTCGGAGAAGTGGCAGATGCAGTTTAATATAGATAAATGCAAAGTTCTAAATATTGGACAGGACAATAACCATGCCACATATAAACTAAATAATGTAGATCTTAATACTACTGATTGCGAAAAGCATTTAGGAGTTCTGGTTAGCAGTAATCTAAAACCAAGACAGCAGTGCATAAGTGTTCGCAATAAAGCAAACAGAATCCTTGGCTTCATATCAAGAAGCATAAATAATAGGAGTCCTCAGGTTGTTCTTCAACTCTATATATCCTTGGTTAGGCCTCATCTAGATTATGCTGCACAGTTTTGGTCACCGTATTACAGAATGGATATAAATGCTCTGGAAAACGTACAAAGGATGACTAAGTTGATTCCATGTATCAGAAATCTTCCCTATGAGGATAGACTGAGGGTCCTGAATCTGCACTCTAGAAAGGCGTAGAATTAGGGGGGATATGATTGAGGTATATAAATGGAAAACAGGAATAAATAAAGGGGATGTAAATAGCGTGCTAAAAATATCTTGTATTGACAGGACTCGAAGCAATGGCTTTAAGTTGGATAAATTCAGATTCAGAAGGGATATAGGAAAGCATTGGTTTGGTAATAGAGTTGTCGATGAGTGGAACAAACTCCCGAGTACAGTTATAGAGGCTAAAACGTTGTGTAGTTTTAAAAATAGGCTAGATAAATATATGAGTGGGTGCGGGTGGGTGTGAGTTGTACCTGACTAGTTTGTGCTACTAGGTCAGATGCCGTGCTCCTTCCTTAAGTGAATGTAACCTGACCTGGCTGGGTCAGGGCATTGGCTTAAGCCGGCGGGAGACTTGGACCTGCCTCGCATGGGCCAGTAGGCCTGCTGCAGTGTTCTTTCTTTCTTATGTTCTTATGTCCTTGAATTTGTGTTGATAAAGCCACTGGCTGGAAACGTCTGCAATGAAGATACCCAGATGTTGCACATGTGTCTGATTCTTCATCCTGGTTCATCATGTGGCCAATATTTGAGATAATATCCACATATTGACTCACGAAATCGTAATAATACGGCGCGTCAGTCTGGAGTTTTGACTCTCTGACCGCGGGTTCTATCCCCACCCGTGGTATGGTTTACATCCACATATTGCATTGAGTACATAACTGTAGAGTACACAAGGTAACTAGTACCAACAAATGTATATAAACCAGACGTGAGCAACGTAAGGGTGACTTCTATATACAGATGCTCCAGTCTTTATTTTTATGTTAAATCATTTTTTGTGCCAAATGATACCAAGTCATACGGTGACCTCTAGGTCAGGTCAAATGGTCGAACCTTCAGTTTTTAATCTTGAAGAATAAAACCCGCCTCAATAGTTTAATAGATATGTGATGATTATTACCCAAATTATAATGTTCTAAATGGTACACAATACCGAGAATTTGTCGGTATTGTATACCATTTACATTGTACTTATGTGGGACTGTAATACGATAATATATTCCTATAAGGGATGTCTTGCAACAACTTTTTTTGCTAATAAGTGTTTGCCATGACGTATTTGCACTAATGGATCCACCTCACCTGTGATCTCATCTCCAAGTTGCTACACCTCACCTTCCTGTTTATAAGTCACGGCCAACTGCTTCTGCTTTAGATACGAACATAAGAAAGAAGGAATACTGCAGTAGGCCTACTGACCCATGCAAATCCAAGTCACCTACTGGTTTAAGCCAGTCAAATCCAAGTCACATCCACTGAAGAAGGAAGGAGCAATGCATCAGACCTACTGGCCCAAGCCAGTTAGGTTCAACTCACCTATTTTTTAAGAGATTGATCCTCTTGCACCTAGGGTGATGGACTGATTACATTACACTACGTCTCTCTGCATTCGACTGATGAAGCCTGCAGCGCAGGCGAAAAGGGTGTTCCGTGGCCTGGAAGGCAATGCTCTCGCTTCACTCACTAACTGTCCGTGGTTCGATCCCCGATAAGCGTGGAAACATTGGGCGTGTTCCCTTACATCTGCTGTCCCGTTCACCTAGCAATTAGGTACCTGGGTGTTAGTCGACTGGTGTGGGTGGCATCCTGGAGGACAAGATTTAAGGATCACAATGGAAATAAGACAGACAGTCCTCGATGACGCACTGACTTTCTTGGGTTATCCTGGGTGGCTAACTCACCGAGGTAAAAAAATCCGAACAAAATCTTATCTCCTATCTTATCTTACGTTGTGTCAATAAGATTCCTAGTGTTAGATATGTGTTTTCTAAAATTATAATGTTCTAAATAAATTCTCAATGACATGTTAAATCAGAATGACCTAGGTTGTAACACTTGACCTAAGAGTCACACTGAGTTAAGATTTACGGAGGTGAGTTCAGAGCATAGGATAACCTTGAATACCAAATCTGAAGAGATTTGGAGATTGGTAGGGTGTTAGACACTGGCTACCTTGTTCTGGAATCCCCCAGCGGTAAAATAAAGAAGCTCCGGGGATAAGATCCGGGTAGGAGGTAAATAAGGCGGTCCCAGAGGTAAGATCCGGGTAGGAGAGGTAAATAAGGCGGCCCCAGAGGTAAGATCCGGGTAGGAGAGGTAAATAAGGCGGTCCCAGAGGTAAGATCCGGGTAGGAGAGGTAAATAAGGCGACCCCAGAGGTAAGATCCGGGTAGGAGAGGTAAATAAGGCGGCCCTAGAGGTAAGATCCGGGTAGGAGAGGTAAATAAGGCGGCCCCAGGGGTAAAGGTCCACGTAAGATAATAAAGCCCCCGGGGCAGTATCAAGACAAGAGGTAAATAAGAGGGAATCAGGAATAAGAGTCGGGTGGAAGTAAATAAATCTGCCGCGGGGGGCATGCCTGTGGCTGGGCAATAGTTGCTACTCTCACTCCAACAGTGTTGATTAATGTTGCAACTCTAATCTCCGTTGATCCACAATAAAAGAAAAAAATATTTTTCTTTTATTTTGTTTCGGTGGTTGAATCCTATGATACTGATGGACCGGCAACATCATAAATTATGGAGTGAACAAAATGAATGACATGGTGCGTGTGGAAGTGACGTGAAGGAAGGTGGATCCGCCGCCTCAGGCAACACTGGCCAGTGTTGCCTGAGGCGGCGGATCCTCACCACCTCTGATGTGTACACTGTCTCTTTATACACACTATCCCTCCTTCCCTCTCCTTCTTCTCTCTCGCTCTCTCTCTCTCTCTCTCTTTATATATATATATATATATGCGAGGCAGGTGCAGTCTCCTACCGGCTTAAGCCAATGACCCAACCTAGTCAGGTCAGGTCACATTCACTTAAGGAAGGATTAATATCACCTGACTCCTGTCAAGTGTCAATAATACGAAGTATAATAAAAGTGGGTTTAGAATCAACACAAACTTCAGATGAACTTCACCTACGTCCTTACAACCACATATTACTATTTATAAATAAACCATCACTCAGAATTTTTTTTTAATGCAAACTTACACTGAAAAACACTGAAATGTAATTATTACAGTCAAAACTAAGCGCTAAACCACAAGGGTCACACAGATTGAAATTTAGTAACATACGGATACGTATATATACGTTGAAAGGTGTATGTCTCTCGGTGTATATACGCTGGAAGTTTACTTTAATCTTTTTTAAGGGATTAAAATCTTCTCGACTGAACACAACTTGGTTCTCGACTGAACACCCAGCTTGGTTGACGAACACCGTGGTGTGCGACGAACACTCAGACCGTTGTCGAACAGACTTTCTAACAAAGGGTTACTGAAATCATGTTTGTGACGCACACCGTGCACGCACAGACCTGTATGACACTAGCCGTTACTGAACAGACCGGTACACAGTTGTCCAAGCGTTCTACCAATTGGTGTGTATGCTCACTGGTTACAACAAGTTACAGATGTGTCACGCACAATTACTGACATGAGTTCCAAGCGGTGAGCCATCCGACTGAACACCTCAATGACCCTTGGTGTTGTCGACTGAACACCTCAATGACCCTTGGTGTTGTCGACTGAACACCTCAATGACCCTTGGTGTTGTCGACTGAACACCTCAATGACCCTTGGTGTTGTCGACTGAACACCTCAAGATTGGTGTTTACTGAACACTCAATGACTTGTGTTTTACTGCACACTCTGACCTGGTGTGTCGACTGCACTCAATGACTCTTGGTGTTGTCGACTGACACTTCAATCACTGTTACTCAGACTTGGTGTTGTCTGTCAAGAGGTTTGGCCCTGATTACTAACATGCCTTTTACTGCCTCGACCTTGGTGTTTGACTGAACACTCAATGACCTTGGTGTTGACATCAATGCCTGGGTGTCGACTGAACACCTCTGAATGACCCAATTTGGTGTTGTATGAAACTCAATGCTTGTTTTGACTGAACACTCAGACCCTTGGTGTGTCGACTGAACACCTCAATGACCCTTGGTGTTGCGATGAACACCTCAATGACTAGGTGCATGTTCTAGATCAATGACTCCTATGGTGATGTACTGATAATCAATGACCCTTACTGTCACTGAGAGTGTGTACTGAAAAATGACTGGAGTGTCGACTGAACTTACTTAACAATGTTACATGTTTACTTATGAATGTTATGTCGACATGTTACTTAACAATGTTACTGTTATTATGAGTGTTATTGTCACTAAGTGTTACTTAACAATGTTACTGTCACTATGAGTGTTATTGTCACTGCTACTTAACAATGTTACTGTTACTATGAGTGTTCCATAATGCTGCGGTGGAGCGTCATCTTGAAGCTACGTCACACATTTATATTATGGATTAAAAATTACACATCTTAATTATATATTACTATAAACAGGAACAAGTGCTCAACTCATATGGGCTATATAACGCTTGAATATTTTTAGGCAATGAGGACGGATCAATAGAAGGTGTAGGTAGGTGCAGTTTCTTGGATCATGGCATGAAAACACCTCCCATGAATGGTATGGTAATGATGAATAATTGCCATCACCTTACATAAGGCAAAATGGAGAGGGAGAGAGAAAGACAGAGAGGGAATGAGATTTGTAAAATGAATCTCAGACACTTAAGGAATGTTCACTGGTACGGCATGAAACTTCACCCCCATTAAATATAATAACTATAGCATAAATTCACCCTTACATAAATATTGGGCGAGTGAGTGATTGTAGTGAGCTGGCACCCTATTTTGTCTCATGATCGTTGCTACCCACTTTCCTCTGATGATCTTTCTCGACACACACGAAAAAAGAGACACGTCTATTTGGACAACTCACAGCAAGTCTCAGGCATCTCATTTTTTTCGTATAACCACTATTTTGTTGCAACACACAAGGTAAACAAAGTATTGCTGAATTAGACACATGTGCAACACTTTGGTATCTTTAATGTGAAGATTGAGACACTTATGCAGCATATGGGAATCTTTATTGAAGAAACGTTTCGCCACATAGTGACTTCATCAGTCCAATACAAAGCAGAAAGTTGTAAGGAGAGGAGTTTGAGGTAATCAGTCCCTCAGTCTTCAACTTGTCACTTTTTAAAACCATTTATCACATCTGTCAGACACTGCAACATCATGGGAACTTGATCCAAGTAATTCTTCAACACTTGTCCAACCTTTGTACGAAGACCTACTTACACTAGTGGATGGTTCCACTGTGATGCCGCCGCCTCCTGCTTCCACTCACCTGACTACAGTATATAAGTCACTTCTCCCACCATATGCTGTACTGTACTCCGGCCATATGCTGAAGGACTGATTACCTCAAACTCCTTACACCTTTCTGCTTTGTATTGGACTGATGAAGTCACTGTGTGGCGAAATGTTTCTTCAATAAAGATTCCCATATGTTGCATAAGTGTCTCAATCTTCAACTTGTCGGTTTTCAAAACTATTTATCACATGTTTATTGTGGAAACGTTTCCACAATAGACACCCAAGTGTTGCACATGTGTCTAATTTATCAACTTGTCGGTTCTCTGAACCATTTATCTACAGAACTGCTGACAAGCTTGACTGCTGTGACGCCACGTGAGAACTCTCTACAGGTTCCACCATATGAACGGATGTGGTGTATCCTGTAGATTCCATTGGGTGTAAGTTTATTCAGGTATACACAAATACAGTTACAGAGATTATCACACATAGCAGCATATGTGTAGAGAACCCAGGATAACCCCCAAAAGTCACAGTGACTTTATTTCCATTGGGGTCCTGTGTTGTTGTAGTGCCTCTTATGCGGGTTCCAAAGTCTCTATAGAAGCGGTGCGTCCTATACTAGTTCCACTGTACCTGTAGATCTAATTAACCTGCTTGCAGCGGTACCTTCATGACTGTCCAGCCAAAGGTCAAGGGTATTGCAAAATGGAAGACGAGGGAGGGGGAGACTTTAGGAAAACATCCTTCAATAATAACAGAGGAGGCAACACGGGATCCTGCGGGACGCCAGGATGGCGTAACTGCTTGACACTGCTCCAAGGTCTGGTAATTTCGTCTTTCTTTTCCAGCTTGCTAAACTTTTTCGTTTACTTCCCTCTGTTTCCAATTCCCCAAGTTTCTCGTTAGAAATTCCTGCCCTTATTCTGGCGCCGATTTGTAAATATCGTGATATAGCTACTCTCGGAGGGACCAACTTGTGTCAGTTTTTTTCATACATCTCTCTCTCCCAAGATCAAGATCAAGAGAGTATAGGTAAGTTCCCAATGGGGTGAGCGGGGAAGATGGGACAGGCGAAGAATAGCGCTGGAGAGGAGTGTCCATAGTCGTAGGACACGCTCTCCCTCCCTCCCTCCCTCTCCCTCTCTGTAATTCCCGCAGGACTGCGCTGCCAGATCCGCTACCAGTGCGTGTGACGTCACCACAGCGCGTCTTCCCAGAATTCTCTGCTGGAGGGTTCAGGAAGGTCGGGTGCCCCTCCAGCAGGGTGCGGGGTATGGCGCAAGGAAAGGCTGTTGGGTTGGACAGGTAGTCTGCCACGATGCAAAGTGTAATACTGAACATCTTCACCTTGAAAAAAAAGTGGTCATTCAGGCCGCTGGGAAGTTTGGTCAGATAACCATAAATTTATGTTCGCTTTTGGAATTCCCAAAACTTTTGTGACTTTTTTTTTTCACGACCAATATATTTAGATTGCATGGTGTTGTGCTCCAAGGGTGGTGCTTGTGTGTATATGAGCGGGATGGTAGACTCAAGCACCTAGGGTGTTGCCTGTGTGTGTATATGTGAGGGATGGTAGACTCAAGCACCTAGGGTGGTGCCTGTGTTTGTATATGTGAGGGATGGTAGACTCAAGCACCTAGGGTGGTGCCTGTGTTTGTATATGTGAGGGATGCTAGACTCAAGCACCTAGGGTGGTGCCTGTGTCTGTATATGAGCGGGATGGTAGACTCAAGCACCTAGTGATGTGTCACCGAGGGTAGGCTCAATAAAACACTAATATCAACGATGAAAACACTAACGACTCAACAAGAAGACACTGGCACTATTGCGAGCACTGGTTTGATACATGTTTCAAGTACGTTACACAGTACACTACAACACGTCACAAACTGTCACAGTCACTCACAACACATCAATAGTTACACTGTTTCAAACATCACAGTAGACCTGACACACGAAGCGTACCACAGCTTAACTATAAGACAATTTACCTTTGCATACTTCCAACAGTCGCCCAATCCCTTCCATGGGAGAGATGTCATGACGCAGGTGAAGGGCTCTTAATCCAAAGAATTGGAGC
This sequence comes from Cherax destructor, assembly GCA_009830355.1. NCBI lineage: Eukaryota > Metazoa > Arthropoda > Malacostraca > Decapoda > Parastacidae > Cherax > Cherax destructor. The sequence goes on from WNWK01000972.1 coordinate 218,368, forward strand.
TACTCTTCCCTTCCTAGGGTCAATCCTGACTGCCTTGTATTTCCAGGCGCTGTGTGACCCCTAACCTTCAGTGCTTCTCTGTGAAATTAATAATTAGGTCGGATTATTATTTTTTATTTCCTCCTCCAAGGTTTCCGTGTGATGACTTGAGAACAGCTCTTGTGATAGCAGTCAAACTCTCAACGTTAGTGTATATTACTAGGGTCAGTAGGCCTTCTGCAGTGTTCCTCCATTCTTATGGTCTTACTTAGAGGTTCTGTTACCATCCCTACCACTGTTAACGTCACCACCACCACCACCGTTATCGTCACCGTCACCACCACCACCGTTACCGTCACCACCACCACCGTTACCGACAACAGCATCGTCGTTAAACCACCACCACACGCCATCTCGGTCGCTGAGTGCCCTCCCTCTCGTTACTATACCGTTACTTTGATGGTCAACGATCTGATGCAGCCATCACCCATCCCCAGACACAGCCACACCACCTGTCACTGTAGTCCAGCAGGCAGGAAACAATCTTGACAAAGGACAGGCTAAGCCAACAAGAATGTTCAAAGGAACATCTGCCAAGGTCCAACATTTCTTACACATACCTTGTGTGTGTCTGTAGTAGGACTTGTCCTTAATATGTTTCTTTCAAAGAAAAACTTGACCTGTCATTTCCTCCCCCCCTCTCTCTCCCTCTGCTGTTGCTGCGTGGTAGGTCCAAGTTAAGGGGTAAGGGGTACCTGTACATGTACTGTGTGATGATGCAAGGTGGCTGGTACAGTCTCCTCACTGGAATCGATAATGCAAGATGAAGAGCCACTAATTGAACTGACGTGAGAAAGGATATGCTGGACATGACATTAGTAATGATGGCTCAGTGGTGATGGTGGATAGTCGGTGGTGATGGTGGATCACTGGTGGTGATGATGGATCAGTGGTGGTGGATAGTCGGTGGTGATGGTGGCTTACTGGTGGTGATGGATCAGGTAAGTAAATTTATTCAGGTATACACAAATACAGTTACATACATAGATTATCATACATAGCAGCATATATGTAGAGAACCCAGGATAACCCAAAAAAAGTCAACAAAGTGACTTATTTCCGTTTGATCCAGTTGATCGCTGACAGTAACAGTGGAACATTAATGGTGAATATGGATCAGCAGTAATGATAATGGTGGATCACTGGTGATAAGGGATCAGTGATATACATCATACTATATCACAGAGATCATTGGGTCATCATGATGTTGTACGAGGGTCATCTCTCCTGACCTTTACCCTCGACGATACGACGAGCAAATACAACCAACATTTGAATGCAAAGGTGAATATAAATTTGATATCTGCCACGACCAACAGAACAAGGAAGGTGGGTACCCACTATCCTACTCTAACCTGCCGGGTGGAAGCACCACGGAGACACGGGGGAGAGAGAGAGAGAGAGAGAGAGAGAGAGAGAGAGAGAGAGAGAGAGAGAGAGAGAGAGAGAGATAATCTATTAATTATACTGCTCAAGGAATGTAATTGATCATGGTGTTCGTAGACTGACATTAGTTAATACACTCGAGATGATTTACGTGTACTTCAAGGTCTCTCTATCTACTTGTAACGGTCTAGTTTGTTTGCAGTGTATGTTTGTGTTTGATTGAGACTGTTATATCTGTATAAGTTGTATCATGTACTGTACTTATAGAAATAAAGATTACTATTATTAATTATTATTATTATTAACAACCTCGAAAAGGTTGGAGGGAGGGTATAAATGAGGTTTAGTGTCCTGGAAATGGGAAGTACAATGCCTGCACTTTAAAGGAGGGGCTTGCGATATTGGCAAAGACAGTGATTATGTATAAATGATGGTGAAAGTGTTGAATGACGAAAGCTTTTTCTTTCTTTTTGGGGTTTTCTTTTTTTTCGACGTGTTAAATAAATAAATAAATACATAAATATATCAATAAGAACACTGCGACTAGCCAAGGATACGAACCCATGCTGCTTTGGCCCGCCTCATGGTGAGCGAAAACACTTGACGCTCTAACCCACAGGACCACGCAATCCTAAAGAATGACGCACCCAGCCAAGCTAGGTGTTTTAGGATTGCGTGGTCTTGTGGGTTAGAGCGTCATGTGTTTCGCTCACCATGAGGCTGGCCAAAGCAGCATGGGTTCGAATCCTTAACTAGTCGCAGTATTGTTATTGATCAATACCACTCGTTCGTGGTTACAAATATATATATATATATATATATATATATATATATATATATATATATATATATATATATATATATATATATATATATATGTATATGAAATCGAGTAAACAAATTATTCATACATAATTATTAAAGGCGTTGTAAATTGGTAATAGTAATTCTGTAAAATATATATTTATCTGAAATGTGTAATGTAAAATTAGGAAGGAATACCTTAGGTTAATTATACAATATAGTATTAGAAAAGATTGGTAATTTGAATGCAACTTAAGATACGAATCCACGTGTTAATTTGTTCTACAATAAGAATAATAATAATTATTATTATTACATACGTATATGAGAAAGTGCTAAACACGTAGGGACCATATAATGGCTGAGGAATAGGGATTAATCAGGTTTGATTCAAGAGAGGAAAGATTTGCTCAAATTTCTTGGACCGAGAACCCTTCACCGGCATCAAGGAACCTAGCATGAAGGATAATAATGTCTCGTGAACAAATTGAATTGAATACATAAATTCATAGTTCACAGTTCACGTCTTGTTGATTTACACTCACAAATGAACTCTGGCACAGGTATTAAGTCCTGTGGGCAGGAAGTCCCCGGCTTGTCCAGGTGATTTTACCCAAGTGGAGGTAATGTTTATACTGTCACCCCTCCAGTTGCTGGCCTGATTAAACGGTACTTAACTTAAGATCTCTCCCTCCACAAACCCTTCTTCACGCATTATTTATATTTAACATCTTGATTTTTTTATCCACTGTTATTTGCAGCAATCGCCACTTTCTATCTTCTCCCATCTTGCTTCATCATTTCCACTTTATCGTTTAGTTTCTTCCTATTCCCCTTTTTTAAGTACTAACATTGCTAACAACACCACATCCCCTCCAAACCATCATCCCCTCTACCCCTTCCATCCTGCACCCCCATCCCTTCCACCACCTCCCGTCCCACACAACTTAGTCCAGAATTCCCCACAATGACTCTTCCTCTACATTGCTACCCTCCCTTCTCTCCCCATCTATCTTTCATGTTCCTTCCCTCCCTCCTGCCTCCCGTCAACTCCTTCCTAGACCCTTCCTTCACAGACGGGTAATCCCACCTCCAACCCTCTCATAAGGATTAGCGGGATTATTGTCACAGAAATTCTCTTGCTCCTGCATTCCTTCCTCCACCGCATTATAATAATAATAATATTTTTATTATAATTATAACTAAACGTTAAACCCACAAGGGTCATACAATGCTTATTATGATCAGGAGGTAGTGCTAAACCCATAGGTTTCATACAGTGTGGTATACACCTTGGTAATTGATACCGACAAATTCGTTTAGAAAGACGTGAGCAAATACTAGGCCATATTTTTTTTTTTTTTTTTTGGGGGGGGGTCACAGTGTTTGTTCAGCGTCTCTTCCAACTTCATACAGTGTCCAGGGTATGGGAGGCAATCAGGCTGGATCAAAACAATGGGAGGCCAGCTCAAATTAATCAGATTAAGAGCCCTTCACCAGCACCAAGGCACCGCCCTTAAAGGGGCCATTTTATAAAAAAAAGTTATTGTATAGCACAGTGGGAATCTTCACCAGGTGCCAGATCAACCAGGCTGTGATGGATATGTGGGCAGAGGGCCACCAGCAGCAACAGCCTGGTTGATAAGGGAAACACCAGACGAACCAAGGTCGGGCTCCGAGAGTAGAAAAACTCTGAACTCATCAAAGGCATATCAAAGGTAGGGCTTTGGCTTCGCAAATGCTACCCAGGAAATATGTCTGGCACAGGTAGACTTGGTGAAAACTAATTCCTACTCAAGTAAGGTTCCTTGATGCTGGTGAGGGGCTCTTGAGCTAAGGAATTGGACCTGTGCTCCAACTCCTTGAATCGAGTCTGGATGCCTTCCATTCTCCCCAGGTGATGTATGACCCGTACAGGTTTAGCGCTCTTCGCGAACATAATAATAATAATAATAATAGTAATAATAATAATAATAATCTGATCAATATTATATTCCTGAAGACTCGATCAACCCACACGGGTCATGCAGCATTATAAATTGGATAAGTTGGCATTAATTAGAAACACACAAATACCCCGCACACAGGAGAAAGAAACTTTAAGACGACGTTTCGGTCCGACTTTCCCCCATGTGCGGGTTATTTGTGTATTGTTGCAGTCACGGTATTGTGCCTTCTTGTTCTTCATTAATTAGTAATATTCGCGTCTTTTACATAGCATGGATAAGTGTCCCAGTCCTGCTCCATTGAGACCAACGTCTTCTATTTTTTAAGTTACTCCACCTACCAGAGTTATTAACACTTAAAAATAAGTTTGCGACGAATTTTCAAATATGGCCAAAACCTATCAGGCTATCGCTAACAATGGATTACACAAATTTTTATGTCCCTCAACTCACCTAGGCTTAATGAAACTACGAATTTATTGAAAATAAACACAATACACATAGTATGAAGCTTTATATACGGGCATATTAGAAACAAGCTGACATAATGACACCAACTTACCGTAAATAAATTTCAAGCAGTCATGGAAATGTGTTGACAGTGAAGATTCTCACCACCACCACAACAACAACAACCGTGGAATGACCTCCCCAACACTTTTCAGGACAGCTTTCCATAAAATATATAATTAGGAAGAGATCACTTGAAACTGCTACTTTAATACAGATACTAACAAATATAATAAGATAAAATGACAAGTATATTAAACGATAACCTCAATGAGCAATAGACGAATGTAGAATATTCAACAATAACCTCAGAGAGGAATAGACGAATGTAGAATATTCAACAATAACCTCAGCAAGCAATAGACGATTGTAGAATATTCAACAATAACCTCAGCGAGCAATAGACGATTGTAGAATATTCAACAATAACCTCAGAGAGGAATAGACGAATGTAGACTACATTACAAAGGACACATACAGTAGGTAGGCTTCCTGCTTGTAGGCGGAAGAGGCCGTGTCTGTAGCCCGACTGCTCCATGCATACCGTGTCATCGCTTCCTGTCTGGTTCAAGGCAGTTTCTTCCGCAGGCAACTATGCACTCTGACTGGCATCAAGGGAACATTAACTAGTAATTGCACTAACGCCTGAGAAAAAAACATTTTTGTTACGGTTGAATTGGCTGGCTGTCAGGAGACTTGGTCATACTCTCATGATGTGCTTTATAAAGAAATACTGAAGCTTCTTTATAAAGCAATACTGACGCTCATTTATAAAGCAATACTGACGCATCTTTATAAAGGAAGACTGACGCACCTTTTTTTAAAGAAATACTGATGCTCCTTTATAAAGCAATACTGACGCTCATTTATAAAGCAATACTGACGCTCCTTCATTAAGGAAGACTGACGCTCCTTCATTAAGGAAGACTGACGCTCCTTCATTAAGGAAGACTGACGCTCCTTCATTAAGGAAGACTGATGCTCCTTTATAAAAGGAGACTGATGTATATTTATAAAGAAAAACTGGCGCACTTTTATAGTGACTCTGAAACATGTTTATACTCATATGTATTACTCATTATAACAATAACTGTGATTATTATTATTGTTATTATTATTATTATTATTATTATTATTATTATTATTATTATTATTTTCAACATGTCGGCCGTCTCCCACCGAGGCAGGGTGACCCAAAAAGAAAGAAAATCCCCACAAAAAAAAATACTTTCACCATCATTCAACACTTTCACCCCACTCACACAATCACTGGCTTTGCAGAGGCGCTCAGATACGACAGTTTAGAAGTCACTCCAAATTGCCAATATCCCAAACCCCTCCTTTAAAGTGCAGGCATTGTACTTCCCATTTCCAGGACTCAAGTCCGGCTAACCGGTTTCCCTGAATCCCTTCACTAAATATTACCCTGCTCACACTCCAACAACTCGTCAGTTCCCAAAAACCATTCACTCATATCTAACACGCTCACGCACGCTTGCTGAAAGTCCAAGCCCCTCGCCCACAAAACCTCCTTTACCCCCTCCCTCCAACCTTTTCGAGGACGACCCCTACCCCGCTTTCCTTCTCCTACAGATTTATACGCTCTCCAAGTCCTACTTTGATCCATTTTCTCTAAATGACCAAACCACCTCAACAACCCCTCTTCAGCCCTATGACTAATACTTTTAGTAACTCCACACCATTATTATTATTATTATTATTATTATTATTATTACAGACCGTACCCAAGATAACGACTCCAGGCCAGCCTGACTGAAGGTGTTACCGTACCCAAGATAACGACTCCAGACCAGCCTGACTGAAGGTGTTACCGTACCCAAGATAACGACTCCAGACCAGCCTGACTGAAGGTGTTACCGTACCCAAGATAACGACTCCAGGCCAGCCTGACTGAAGGTGTTACCGTACCCAAGATAACGACTCCAGGCCAGCCTGACTGAAGGTGTTACCGTACCCAAGATAACGACTCCAGGCCAGCCTGACTGAATGTGTTACCGTATCTAAGATAACGACTCCGGGTCTGGGGTTGTGGGGTCGTTCTACCCGACGGTGATTCACTTTGTGGTGTGGGCGCCAGAGAGGCGACACGCGTACAACTGTTTGGGGTTTGTTTGGGTCTTGTGGAATGGCAGCTATGTTCTTCCCCAACCATTCCCCCTCCAACCCCGCTCCAGTCCCCGGATATGCCAAATCATCCACATTAACGATATTAAAGAAAATATTTATGCAACTTTCCCGTTGACCCTTAAGTTAATTTTGCTTAAAGAAGATATTTAAAAGAGCGCGACTATTGAATTTTTAAAATGTTTTGAAAAATGCCGGTGACATTAGCAAGGCCACTGGAGACTTGGCAATGGAGCGCGGGCCCACGGGAGGCCATATAAGAGCCGTACACCACCAAGCACTGACAGTTTCTTGGTAGCTTTAGCCCGGGTATTCTGTGCCTCCTTGGACCAAATCGCTCGTCGGACTTCTATTAAGTACACTCGTTGGACTCTGTGCATCCTATCGTCCTCGACAAGTCCTGCTAATCGAGCCAGAACACTCAAAACGTCTTCATCCTTGACCTAAGTTACATTGCTGCTACTTAAGATTACTTTCAAGGGTATTCCTACTCGACTCATTTATTAGGTCTTCCACGGATAAAAACCTCGACACCCCCCAAGACACTTGTTAAGATGCTGGCACTGAAAGTTCTCGTAGTGCTGACACTTGGCACTCTAGTCTCTTCGTCAGCCATCCCTATCTGGGAGCTCCTCACTCGTCAGGAAAAGGTATGCATTAGCCTCTTTATTTCAGGAAAACTGAAAACTGAAGTTTATTCATTAAGTTTGCCTGTGTCTGCAAGTGTTCCGTAGTAGTAGTAGTAGTAGTAGTAGTAGTAGTAGTAGTAGTAGAGAGAGAGAGAGAGAGAGAGAGAGAGAGAGAGAGAGACTGGTGACGAGTCACTAACATGTTCAATGTTATGTTTACAGATGGGTCGGCTGATGTACGTGTTCATTCACTTGGTCGACCAATACTGCAAGGATTCCAATATACCAGGTGAGTCTAGTCTGCCTCTATCTACTACACCAATATCATTTACATACACACATATAGTTACATAACGAAGAAATGACTGGTAATCGCTAATTACCATAATTACTCTCCTCATTTGCTATTATTCTTTTCATGTATTCTGTGATCTATTTTCATTGTTCACCTTCTCATATATTGCTTTCTTTGTTATTTATCACTTCATCTTTATTATAAAAGCTAATGTGGATTATTTTGTAATTAGTCATGCTAATGAAGATATCCTACCTCAGTTATTTCAAAGCCTAGTCCTATCTGAGGTATTCTACCCACTAGGATGCCACCCACAACAGTCGATTAACACCCAGGTACCTACTTTCTGCTAGGTGAACATGGGCAGCAAGTGTAAGGAAACTTGCCCACTCTCAATAAGTAAGCTAAGTTCACTACCAACCGAAAGTTCTCTGTTAGCGACTTCTTGATGATTGGGAATTAAGATTTGTTCTCCAATAGATGCTAAACAATTAGAAAAAGGCTGAACTCGCTTTCTAAATGAGTCGCCAACTATTAATATTATTAGAGGGCTTTCTAATGATGGACGGATCACATAACTTTCTAAAAGAGACAAACGTAAACAGAAACACGTTAACTTTCCAACATACACTAACATACAACGACAAACTTTCAACTTTCCAACGGGGACTAATCCACAGAGACACTACCTAGAGTCAACCTAGTTGGTCCGGGGGTCAACGCTCCCGCGGCCAGGTCCTCGACCAGGCCTCCAAATGGATCAAATGATCCCAAATGGAGATTTGGGATCAGTTCCATTGGAAAATCAGTCTACCTACCTCCACGTAGGTAGATTCTATGATTTTCCAGATGTAGATTATGATGTATCTTTAACTTTTCAGTAGAGACTAACCCACACAGACACTAACGTTAATTTTTCAATGGCGGTTAAGTCTGTTTCCCTCGGAAACAGTCTTAATTTAGCCTGCCTACGGAGACTGACCTACAAACACTCATATTAACTTTCTAACGGAAACAGATTCGGGTCAATTTACAAAGAACAATTAAACAACCGGAAGTTGTCTCCTCAATGAAAACGATATTAATACGCCAAGACTCGCAAAAAAATATAACGTAATATTACCTTTAGTTTACCTGGAGAGGGTTTCGGGGGTCAACGCCCCCGCGACTCGGTCTGAGACCATGCCTCATGGTGGATCAGGGTCTGATCAACCAGGCTGTTACTGCCGGCCGCACGCAAACTGATGTACGAACCACAGCCCGGTAGGTGCCTGTCCAGTGCCTTCTTGAAGACAACCAGGGGTCTATTGGTAATCCCCCTAATGTATGCTGGAAGGCAGTTGAACAGTCTTGGGCCCCGGACACTTATGGTGTTATCTCAGTGTACTCGTGGCGCCCCTGCTTTTTCATAGTATAGTATAAGAATGGCAGAATCCGCCGCCAGATGTCAGTATATCCCAAATTGTGGGGAAATTAAACCAGTTACTGCAATTTCCTGCGCCATTCACAAAGCTAAATATCCTTTTGCCGATAATATAAAAAGCAATAAAACACAACAATAGTAATATAGCAACATATGCCTTCATTATCGATAATATAGCAAGGTGTGGAAATGTCAATAGCAAATATAGTAAGATGTAACATTTAAAGATAATGTCAATGGTGTTACAGCAAGATATCGAAATTCTTTCCCGAATGTTGCTAAATCCGGGAGAAACTACAGTGGAAAACACGACTACATCAGAGGTCGCTTACACTCCGGCAACACCTGCCCTGCAGGTCGCTTACACTCCTGTTACACCTGCCTTGGAGGTCGCTTACACTCCGGCTGCACTTGCCATGAAGGTCGCTTACACTCCATGTAAACTTGATATGAAGGTCGCTTACACTCCGGATAAACGTGCCATGAAGGTCATTTACACTCCGGCTACACCTGGAGGTCGCTTACACTCCAGCTACACCTGGAGGTCGCTTACACTCTGGCTACACCTGGAGATCGCTTACACTCCGGCTACACCTGGAGGTCGCTTACACTCCAGCTACACCTGGAGATCGCTTACACTCCAGCTACACCTGGAGATCGCTTACACTCCAGCTACACCTGGAGATCGCTTACACACCAGCTACACCTGGAGGCCGCTTACACTCCAGCTACACCTAGAGATCGCTTACACTCCAGCTACACCTGGAGGTCGCTTACACTCCGCCTACACCTGGAGGTCGCTTACTCCAGCTACACCTGGAGATCGCTTACACTCCAGCTACACCTGGAGGCCGCTTACACTCCAGCTACACCTGGAGATCGCTTACACTCCAGCTACACCTGGAGGTCGCTTACACTCCGCCTACACCTGGAGGTCGCTTACACTCCGGCTACACCTGGAGGTCGCTTACACTCCGGCTACACCTGGAGATCGCTTACACTCCAGCTACACCTGGAGGTCGCTTACACTCCGCCTACACCTGGAGGTCGCTTACACTCCGGCTACACCTGGAGGTCGCTTACACTCCGGCTACACCTGGAGGTCGCTTACACTCCGGCTACACCTGGAGGTCGCTTACACTCCAGCTACACCTGGAGGTCGCTTACACTCCGGCTACACCTGGAGGTCGCTTACACTCCAGCTACACCTGGAGGTCGCTTACACTCCAGCTACACCTGGAGATCGCTTACACTCCAGCTACACCTGGAGGTCGCTTACACTTCTGGACTTTTGGCGGTGTTGCCAGATTGCGCCAGTTTACAGGTCCGGGTTCACTGGAAGGTCAGACAGGCGGACAGAAGGCAAGTACTCATCCTCCCATTGTACTCATCACCAGTACTCATCTTCCCATTGTACGCATCACCAGTACTCATCACCAGTACTCATCTTCCCATTGTACGCATCACCAGTACTCATCACCAGTACTCATCCTCCCAGTATACTCATCACCAGTACTCATCCTTCCGTTTGAGTAGTAGGTTAGTAGATAGCAACCATCCAGGGAGGTACTATCATCCTGTCAAGAGTGGGAATTGGAAACCTGTTAAATGTTTTGCACTCTGGCAGGATTGTTAATCTTTTCTAAGCATTCTAAACACCATAAACATTCAGCACACACACACATACTTTATGCACTTCTTAATAGTTCTTAATGCTGTAATATATCGTTTCCTGCCTAGGTGGTCTGGTCTGAGACCAGCCCGTAGGGAAGACAATCCCTAGAATCACTGACAGATAACAGTACTCTGAATCAGTACTCGTCCTGCCCTAGAATCACTGACAGATAACAGTACTCTGAATCAGTACTCGTCCTGCCCTAGAATCACTGACAGATAACAGTACTCTGAATCAGTACTCGTCCTGCCCTAGAATCACTGACAGATAACAGTACTCTGAATCAGTACTCGTCCTTCTCTAAAATCACTGACAGATAACAGTACTCTCAATCAGTACTCGTCCTGCTCTAGAATCCCTGACATAACAGTACTCTGAATCAGTACTCGTCCTGCTCATGATGTTCAGGAAGTGGAATGACCAGGACTAGGAGTTTATGGAAGCATATTACAAAGATTTAAGGATAGGTACGACAGGGCCCGCGAGGCAACGAACTAGTGTAGGCAGGCCCAGGAGCCACGACCCCCGCAACTACAACTAGGCAAGTGCAAAGTGTTGGAACTCACTCCTCCCCATCCCTCTCACCCCTCCCTCTCTCCCCTCTCACCCCCTTCCCCTACCCTTTCACTCCCTTTCCCCTAGTAACATTAACAAGTAATTTATACAGAACAAATTAGTCTCTATCTACATACAGTTTGGGAACTTCCAGGCTTCTTCCCTTCCCCCCTCCCTACATCCCTTGACCCGTCCCCTACCCTTCCCTCCGTCTCCCTTTCCTCTCCCCTTCTCCCTTCTTCCACTCCCCAACCCCCTAACACCTGGAAATCGCTTCCTTCATCTGTTAAACGCCATCTACCTCCTTCCCCCTACCGTAGTCTTTCCCTCTACCTCCTTCTCCCTACCGTAGTCCTTCACTCTACCTCCTACCCTCACAGTATCCGGCTACAAAATCACACTAGAATACTTAAGGCTATCCTCATCACTTGTCTAAAATCTCCCAGCTCAGTTATTACCACACCACCACTACCATCACTATCACCACTACCACACCATCACTATCACCACTACCACACCACCATCAAAACAATTTCAAAACTTTCAAAATATTTGTTTAAATTAAGTATTCGAAACGTCTTCAAGGTAATCAAAAGATCCCGCAACTGATAGTTTACCTCACCATTCTTCCATCCCTCTCCCACACTCACCCTTCCATCTCCCTCTCCCACACTCACCCTTCCATCTCCCTCTCCCACACTCACCCTTCCATCTCCCTCTCCCACACTCACCCTTCCATCTCCCTCTCCCACACTCACCCTTCCATCTCCCTCTCCCACACTCACCCTTCCATCTCCCTCTCCCACACTCACCCTTCCATCTCCCTCTCCCACACTCACCCTTCCATCTCCCTCTCCCACACTCACCCTTCCATCTCCCTCTCCCACACTCACCCTTCCATCTCCCTCTCCCACACTCACCCTTCCATCTCCCTCTCCCACTCACCCTTCCATCCCCCTCCCCCACCCTCCCATTCCCCTACCTCCGGCTGAAGACATGGAAAAAACTTTTTTTTTCCCTTGCATCGTATAGGAAATGTGTCAGTGTCTGCCTGTCTGTCCACCTGGCCTTCCCAAACCAGACCAGGATGCCCGGTGGTGGTACTGGTAGTATTCAAGGTGTGGTGGTGGTACTGGTAGTATTCAAGGTGTGGTGGTGGTACTGGTAGTATTCAAGGTGTGGTGGTGGTACTGGTAGTATTCAAGGTGTGGTGGTGGTACTGGTAGTATTCAAGGTGTGGTGGTGGTACTGGTAGTATTCAAGGTGTGGTGGTGGTACTGGTAGTATTCAAGGTGTGGTGGTGGTACTGGTAGTATTCAAGGTGTGGTGGTGGTACTGGTAGTATTCAAGGTGTGGTGGTGGTACTGGTAGTATTCAAGGTGTGGTGGTGGTACTGGTAGTATTCAAGGTGTGGTGGTGGTACTGGTAGTATTCAAGGTGTGGTGGTGGTACTGGTAGTATTCAAGGTGTGGTGGTGGTACTGGTAGTATTCAAGGTGTGGTGGTGGTATTGGTAGTAGAAGTTTATTTAGGTACAGATATACATAGTAACATATATTACCTAGGATAACCCAAAAGAGTCAAAGTGACTTATCTCCATTGGGGTCATTATATCTTATTTTTTAAAGCCTAGCTGTAAGATACAGTAGAAATCAGTCATGATTATAACCTTAAAAACTAAAACAGTTATGTAACTCAACTGTGTGAAAAATCAGTTACAGTAAAAGGAGATACAACAGGAATAAAGTGAACTGAGTTATTTACATGAGGATTAAAGAGGATCAGATTACAGTAATAGGAACATGAATGTACAAGAAATCATTCTCCTCCCTTTCTGTAGCTACATTCATTAGGTACCTTTTAGCTCTCTTCCTAAACTGGCTCAGGCTATGACATGTTCAGGAAGTTCGTTCCACTCCTTTATTGTTATACAATAAGATGTATTTGAAGCCTGACAACCTACTGTAGTTACTACAAAACTGTGATCATTTCCGCTAGTACCACACTGGTATTGGTTCCTAACCTTGACAAACTTGACAGCAAGACATTCTTGACACTACTTGTGAGTAATTTAAAAAACATGATTTAACTTTAGTAGCTTTACTCTGTCTTCAATATTCAGCATATACAGTTGTAATTCATCCTGGCCTACACTGCTCTTTTTGAACCAGGTCCAGGATGAATCTCATCATTTTGTTCTGGGTGATCTGTACTTTGTCTTTCATTTTTTTTGTTAAAGCAAAGTACCTCGAAGAACAAGAATAATCTACATAGCAATGTATAAGAGCTAGACATACGGTGGTGCGAGCCTCAGTAGATACACTGGAGTTTTGAGACTCTGTGACCGCGGGTTCGAACCCCACCCGTGGTATGGTTTGTTTAGCCTGTTAGACAGGCGGACAGAAGGCGAGTAATCCTCCCAAGCATGTTCACTATTAATTCTACTGACATACCATACCACGGGTGGGGTTCGAACCCGCGATCAGAGAGTCTCAAAACTCCAGACCGTTCTACTGACATGCTTGGGCCAAATTGAATTCCCAGATATTTTACTGAAGTGATAGTGGTAGTGGCAGTTCGGATGAGGTGGTATGTGTTGGAGACGGTGATAGAGGTTCTGAATGGGGTGGTTGTGGTTGGAGGAGAAATAGTGGTGGTGGTGCTGGAGGGGTGGTGGTTGTAATATATACAGGAGAGGTGATGATGATGATGCTGTAGGGGCGGTTGTAGGTGCTACAAATGGTAGTGGTAGAGTGGGTGGTTGTTGTTGTGGTGATAAAGGAGTGGGTGATGGTGTGGTGGTAGGGAGGGTTGTTGTGGTAGTAGAGGGGGTACTTGTGGTAGTAGAGGGGGTGGTTGTGGTAGTAGAGGGGGTGGTTGTGGTAGTAGAGGGGGTGGTTGTGGTAGTAGAGGGGGTGGTTGTGGTAGTAGAGGGGGTGGTTGTGGTAGTAGAGGGGGTGGTTGTGGTGGTGGTGGCAGGTATTCCCCACAGGTCTGGAAATCTCACTCACCAGAACACATCGCTCGTCTGTGTTTCACGTCTCTTCGTCCCTCCTCATCATTCCCTGAAGGTTCGTTCAAGAAGACCTTGCCCCAGTCTGTAGTGTTCCCGTGGCCGCCTTCTTCCCCCCCCCCCCTCCTCCCTCCTCCTTGTCCAGTCTTACCATCTTCAATCTTTCAATTTAAAAATCACATCACTGACCTTACTTCTTCGTTCCCCCTTCTTTATCCTCCTTTGACTGTTATTCATTAACTTTATTATTTTTTACCTGTTAATTACTCGGTGTTTTCCTACCGTTGTGAAATTCAACGAATATCATTTTATTTCAGTGCTAACAAAAATCATAATGGCTACAACACACACACACATATAATCTACAAATTATCAGGCCTCTGTTGCTACAATAAAATGTCGCATTACTTGCACTTATGTCCTCGTATCTAACAATATGTGCAATTGGCAACCTACCTACCTGGCTTAGAAATTTCTTCTCCCTATGACTCCACGAAAATTATCTTTCAATGTTTATCTTCAAAAATGAGAGACACCGAGATGGTATTTTAGAACATCTTCCAACGTTTATTTGTTGACGTATCCTCAGTAGTGTTGACAACACTCCTCTTGGGTTCATCCAAGGTGTGTGAACTTCATAATGTGTTGCGGAATCAGTTTCGGTATCCCTGACCAATACAGATTTAATCCCTTCGTATTTTAACACTTAACCTCTGTTTTCACTCGTAAGAAATAACTTTACTTAAAGCTTAAGTAAACATACATTAATTAGCCCTTAATTGTAAGCCACGTTTGAATAAACAGCAATATATATTTTTTTAAATAGTTCAGTAACCTCAGTAATAATGTATCGTGCAGCTCTAATAGGAAGTGAAATATACTTAGTTGGATGTGGAGCATTTTAAGGTCTATATTTCCTCACTCCATGGGGAAGTGGAGAAAAATTCTTCCTCCGTAAGCCACGCGTGTCGTAAGAGGCGTCTAAAAATGTCGAGAGCAAGGGGCTAGTAACCACTTCTGTATAAATTACTAAATGTAAAAAGAAACTTTCGTTTTTTCTTCTTGGGTCACCCTGCCTCAGTGGGAGACTGCTGGTACTTGAAAAAAAAGTCTTCACTCCATCATACTAGAATGAGATATTAATAAAAAAAAATTCCCCATGCATTCCTTATCTGATACACGTTCTCCTATCTTGTTTTGCCATCTGACCAGTAGACGGGGTTCAAACCTCTCACGCTCCTGTCGCTGAATGACCCACACGGGTTTACGGCATTGTGTGTGTATGTGTGTGTGTTTGTACACTGAGATACCACTGCAGTATTTTGTTTGTCCCACTCACCCGCATCTCTGTTCTTGTTGCAGACTGTCGCAAAGTTCTCACTCTGTACGGCATGTCTAACCTGCTCAACGAGGAGGACAACTCGCTAGACTTCATGGACCCCTACCAGAGCAACTCCCGAGGCATCATCTGGGACAGGGTCATGAAGGGCGACTTCAAACTTCCTTCCTACAACACTTTCTACCCTGAGGGTGTTTCTGCTAGTGATGAAGGTGAGTGTATCTAGTTTTTGATACATATGTCTTTCCTTGAAAGTTTGCATAAATTGCAATATTTTCCTTTTTAAATGTTTAGGTACACAGTGTATATTGCCAGATATGATAATGTGCTATTTTTAAGCTGTAAAATATTGTAACAAAAGTGAGCACATAATATTCACATTTCAGTGAAAGAGTACATTGAATATTTCATTAACTAAACAAATGGCAGTCCATTATTTTGGACTTATGATGTTGGTTCAGGGTAGCTAACGTGCTTATTTTCTTCATTGCAGATTATGACCTGATGAACGAGGTTCAGGACAGACCTTACTCCTCCTTCGGAAGTCACAAGGTTGCCAATGACCCTCATCCCTACGCCGTACGTGTCCCCGCCCCTGCCAAGTTCACCTCAGCCCACGCCACCAGCAGTCACCCCTACGCCGTGCGTGTAGCTGCTCCCCCTCAGGTGGCTAGCCAGTCCTCAGGACCTGTAGGCATCAAGGCCAGTGCCGACTTCGAGCCTATGATGACTGAGAGCCGCACTTCGACTTCCTTCATCCGCCGCGTACTGCCAGGCCCAGCTGCTCCCAGACTGGTACGCTACAGACGCAGTATCTTCCCTGAAGAGCAGATGAAAGAGGCGCTCTCGCATGTCCTTAACAAGTGAAGAGTCTGCTTTATCTGCCTAGCACCTCCTCTCACCTCTGTTGCTATACAGAGATGGCCAGAGGTGTGTATGAGTGTGTAACAAGACTCGACAGCCTCACGAGTGTTGAGGTCCTCCGACCACTGTGTTAATGCTTTAAGACTCAGTCCAGAACGCTTCTTGAAGGACTACTCGTGTTCCAATTCTGAGGCTTTTTAGATATTAATGCTTTATTGTTATTTAAATGGTGAGCCTGCCAGTGTATATACAAATGTAAATAGTTTATTTATATCTAGTGTATATCTAGTCAACAACATCAGAACGATGTGCCGGAGGGCCGGGGAAGACGGAACTCCACTTCGACTCTTTAAGAAGGATCGAACTCTACTTCGACTCTTTAAGAAGGATCGAACTCTACTTCAACTCTTTAAGAAGGATCGAACTCTACTTCGACTCTTTAAGAAGGATCGAACTCTACTTCGACTCTTTAAGAAGGATCCATCATCGGAGAGATCTGGTGAAACTTTTTTGATCTCCTGAGAACACAAATATATTAGAGATCACGAGGCTACAGCAGTCTCTGAAACCAAGAGACACATTTGATCCGTTTTAATGGGGTGGAAACCCTGCAGCTTGGTTACTGAACCACTGAACTGGTTATGTTCATGAGGCTTCGACCTTCTAGACACCTGGGGTGCTAGAGCAGCTGGACCCCATAGCCATGCCTTCAATGCCTGCTACCATCGCCTTTGTTAATGCCGAACTCTTCAAACCTCATCGTCATTTTCAAACTTCATCATCATTATTTTCAAACCTCATCATCATCATTTTCAAACCTCATCGTCATCTTCAAGTCTCCATCAGCATCTTACTCAACCATTTACTTCCCATTATCAGCCATAATGAATTATCCTCAACAGTACCTGTACTCATTCTCCTCAGATTCAACCATTAATTTTATCATTACTTTCCTTCAGCACCCATCATTAACTTTACCATTAATCATGTCCTTCATTTGCAGTCCTGAACTTTACCATTACTCATTTTCTTCACTATCATCTCCTTCACAAGCAACCATTAACTTCACCATCGCTTACTTTCTTCAGCTGAAATTTCACTGTCGTTAGGACTGGCTTACATAAAGTCTTCAGGTCTTCCCGACACAAGACAGAGGTCGAGTCTTCAGATGACACAAGACAGAGGTCGAGTCTTCAGATTTTAAGAGCTTGAAAGCTGCTGTTGACCATCACCATCATGTGAGATACGAAAGATCTAGTGGAAAACTTACTACCGTGGGTATCACAGACCTGCCTGGTTGTCGGGGTCAACCAGAAAGTGATCACACAACACAAATCGACTTTTTCCAAGCATGTTCCACATTGTAACTTGTCACTTTCATTACTGTATCTCATATTTAATTTTCACTATAATGAACTAAAATATTATTTTTGTAAATACTATGCAAATAAAATTTTGTTATGACTATAAACAGCCAAGTATTTTTGCCTTCTACAAAATGTGATTATATATATATATATATATATATATATATATATATATATATATATATATATATATATATATATTTTTTTTTTTTTTCAACAAGTCGGCCGTCTCCCACCGAGGCAGGGTGACCCAAAAAGAAAGAAAATCCCCAAAAAGAAAATACTTTCATCATCATTCAACACTTTCACCACACTCATACATAATCACTGTCTTTGCAGAGGAGCTCAGATACGACAGCTGAGAAAAGTCCCTCCCAGCTGTCACTATCTCAGACCCCTCCTTTAAAGTGCAGGCATTGTACTTCCCATTTCCAGGACTCAAGTCCAATTAAATCAATTAACTGGTTTCCCTGAATCCCTTCACAAAATGTTACCCTGCTCACACTCCAACAGATCGTCATGTCCCAAAAACCATTCGTCTCCATTCACTCCTATCTAACACGCTCACACATGCTTGCTGGAAGTCCAAGCCCTCGCCCACAAAACCTCCTTTACCCCTTCCCTCCAACCTTTTCTAGGACGACCCTTACCCCGCCTTCCTTCCCTACAGATTTATACGCTCTCCAAGTCATTCTACTTTGATCCATTCTCTCTAAATGACCAAACCACCTCAACAACCCCTCTTCAGCCCTCTGACAAATACTTTTAGTAACTCCACACCTTCTCCTAATTTCCACATTCCGAATTTTCTGCATAATATTTACACCACACATTGCCCTTAGACAGGACATCTCCACTGCCTCCAGCCTCCTCCTCGCTGCAGCATTTGCAACCCATGCTTCACACCCATATAAGAGTGTTGGTACCACTATACTTTCGTACATTCCCTTCTTTGCCTCCATGGATAACGTTTTTGTCTCCACAGATACCTCAATGCACCACTCACCTTTTTCCTTCATCAATTCTATGGTTAACCTCATCCTTCATAAACCCATCGCTGACACGTCAACACCCAAATATCTGAAAACATTTACTTCTTCCATAATCCCTCTCTCCAATGTGATATCCAATTTTTCTTTATTTAAATCGTTTGATACCCTCATCACCTTACTCTTATCTATGTTCACTTTTAACTTTCTACCTTTACACACTCTCCCAAACTCGTCCACTAACCTTTGCAACTTTTCTTTAGAATCTCCCATAAGCACAGTATCATCAGCAAAAAGTAACTGTGTCAACTCCCATTTTGCATTTAATTCTCCATAATTTAATCCCACCCCTCTCCCCAACACCCTAGCATTTACTTCTTTTACAACCCCATCTATAAATATATATATATATATATATATATATATATATATATATATATAATGTTGTGCCGAATAAGTAAAACTGGTCAATTAGCAAGAACTTATTTAAAATTAAGTCCTTTCTAAAATTTTCTCTTATACGTTTAAAGATATATTTTTTTCATTATGTTAATGTAAAAATTAATAATTTTGTACCAAAAGAATCTTAGAAAACTTACCTAACCTTATTATAACAAGCGCAATTTAATTTAGCCTAATCCAACTAAATATATTTTAGATAAGTTTACAATAATTTAATAATAAACAAACACAATAAAATACATTTTTTTTCGTTAAGTTCAGAATGATTTTTGCGAAATTATTGCATACACAAATTTTCGCTTTAATCAAGAGCCCTTAACCAGGATCAAGGAACCCTCCTAGAAGAGATATCCTATCAAATATCAACGAGGTCTCTACTGCTTAAAAATCCCACGTCGAAATATAAATTAAGAAACCTTACCTTGGGTCTTGGGTTTACCACCTAGGGCCTGGGGTTTACCACCTAGGGCCTGGGGTTTACCACCTAGGGCCTGGGGTTTACCACCTAGGGCCTGGGGTTTACCACCTAGGGCCTGGGATTTACCACCTAGGGCCTGGGGTTAATCACCTTGGGCCTTTGGTTTACCACCTAGGGCCTTGGGTTTACCACCTAGGGCCTTGGGTTTACCACCTAGGGCCTGGGGTTTACCACCTAGGGCCTGGGGTTTACCACCTAGGGCCTGGGATTTACCACCTAGGGCCTGGTGTTAATCACCTTGGGCCTTTGGTTTACCACCTAGGGCCTGGGGTTTACCACCTAGGGCCTCGGGTTTACCACCTAGGGCCTCGGGTTTACCACCTAGGGCCTCGGGTTTACCACCTAGGGCCTGGGGTTTACCACCTAGGGCCGAGTCTGGGGTCAAGGGCCTAGGAATTAGTATTGTAAAATGTATAAGTGATCATCACTCCGCTTGCTGCACTCAGAGAAGTAAGATTTGCTGCTGCAGCTGCGTTATAGTCTATGATAATACACACTCAGAGCAGGAATATGAAATGGTTATAATTATAACCATAATTTTTAAAGGGAAGGACGGGTAAGCCAGCAGAAGGTCTCGGTCAGATGACCAAACGCTCCAGCTGCGTGAGAAAACACTTGTTCTGTTTCCTGACAAATCTTACCTAACCTAACCTAATCCGAGCAGAATAAGCCTTTATCTCTACAACTTTTAGCTCACAAGTGAGCGAAACGTTGTGCAAGGAGTCTTGCTTTGCTATAACTGTCTTTGTTCTATCGTAACTGTCAACGAGGCGTTCAGGGGGGCGCTGACCCCCGGAACACCCTCCAGGTATGTCCGTGCTTTTTCAAACTACATCAACAGTGTTGACTAACTCTTCACCAGCAAAGTGAAGAAGAGAGATACTTTGCTGAACGAACTTCTGGAATGCGTTTCGTTCTATGGTAAAGATCTACAAAGAGCGAAACGTTGTGCTAATAAAAAGTTTCTTCTGCAACGTGTCTTTTCCTTCACTATTGTGGGCAGTACACCATGTCGAGGCAGCAAAATTAAGAACAGTATTATTTCTGCATATTTCCCCCCATACTGTGTTCATGGAGGTAGTGACGAATGTGGTGGTGATATATATACTTGCTCACTGAGCTCTATAACACGACGTCGATAAGAGTCAATAGTTTGGATAAGAGTCAAGAGCTTGTAAAATAGCAGCCAGAGACTGGAAGTCCCGCGGTGTTAAGTATAATTTGGTTTCTTGTATACAGATGCACACAGGGAACACTGCTTCCCCCTGGACCCTGCGATATGTCATTGCAACATTAAGTGCATAGAGTATACACTTAAAAGATGACTATGGATAAGGGTCGTTAAATAAAGTCAATATGCAGTGGTAGGATCAGAGTCACGACAAGGATTCAGTGTGTGGTAGTTTGCTTGGTACTGTTAGAAACGTGTGTATGTGGGAGTTCGAGAAGTGAGGTGTTGTTATACACATGAAATTGTGTTATTCTCTTGAAAGAGTGAATATCACTGTCAATATTGTGAACAATTTAGATACTTAATTCTAACTGAGGAACAATTCCTGGGATTGTCTGCGTTCCAGACAGGGGTTTACCAAGGTCTGGGTTCGACTGTATCTCTTCAAGAAATGCAGCTATCTTTTTTCAAACATTTCTGTTTCCCAGAAAAAAGAAAGTCAATATAGGTTTAAGTGCACACGTAGCACCAGGTGCAGTGATGGGAGGTTGCAGAGGAATGGGAGGCTCTATATAACAAAGTGAGAAGTACATGAGCAGAGGAAGAGTAGTCTTCCAGGAAAGATTTCTGAAGGACCAGTTCACTCATAGCAGATATTAGGCTCTGATATCACAACTGACCTATCACGCCTATAAATGTTTAGGGAGGAAAGCATGTGTGTGTATCTTCGCCGTCACCACTCAAGTTGAAGGGATCGAAGCCTGAAGTGGAATATCCAAGGCCACTAACGGTGGAGGAATATTCGTCTGGAAACATCTGAACAAGATCGTCTCCTCTTAATCAGATGACGACGCGTTCACTGGTTAAGCATCTGCTGACCTAGCCCAGCTAAGTTTTACACCTCAATTAAAAAATAAAAGGATCACTACAGGGTAGTCGATTCTATGATAATTCTCTTATGGGCATCTAACTAAAGATAATTTTGTCTGAAGCCACCGCGAGACAAGCTCTACAATGAACCAATGTAGAGAAGACACTAGGAGTCAGGATCACAACCCTGTGAACCGCATTGGTATCCAATTAAACAGAGAATACAAAGAGACATAGGATAAATAAACCGAAAGGTGTATGTCTGTGTGTATATACACTGAGACTTTAATCCCCATTTTAGACATTAAGGTATTTTTGATTGGTGAACAGGTTATATGAGGCATTAATGACCCTCGTGTATTCGATAGGCGTCAAATCCAATTAACCAGCCAACCGTGTAAGCCACAGGATATCCAACCAGAAAACTGACAAGAGCTTTGTAGTGTTGAAGGCAGTCGTCAAGGGAAGGGGTGAGCAGGTGTGTGGCTGTGAGGTTAAAGTCAAGGTTGTGTTGTTTATCATGCTTGCTTCATGACAGCCTTGTGTGGAATGTTGTGTGTGTGTGTTTACCTACATTAGCTTGCAGGGTCGAGTATTGTTATTTATTTATTATTATTATTATTATATTATTATTATTATTATTATTATTATTATATTTAAGGGGAAGTGCTAAAGCCGTGGAGATCATACCGAGCCTGGTGAATGAGTCTGATAGATATAATCCAAGAAATAGTAAGGTAGCTCTAATTCCTGGGATTGAAAGAAAGCTCTTTAGCAACAAGGCTCTAACTGTATTGGTGTACATAGTAAAAAAGAGAGAGAGAGACCAAACAAAGAGTGCAACAGAGACAGAAAAACCGGTGTCTTGTTTATATGTATACACTACCTTAGTATTGCTTGAACGTGCCTGATGGGATCTCGTCCTTGGGCCGCTGCCAACTCGGCTTCTGTATCTTAAATCCTTCTATATCTTTCAAAATGCAAACTCATTTGCATGCACAGCAAGACTAACTGTGATTTTTATAGCTATACTTTTCTGGCAATAGAGATTCCACACGGAGATAGCGCTTGCAGTTGAGGTAAAATATACATAACATTAGCCGATAGTGCCTTCCTTGAACCTACACTTCTACCGTCAGTCTCTGGATTATCCTTGTAACTTGAGTCTGTTTTCTCTTGTTTCCTGCTCCCAGCTCAGTATTATATTATTATATTTGCTAGGAAGCGATGAGTTGAGCGTTCGAATCACAAGAGAAAGATTCCAGGAGAGGTGAGACGTATGGGCAAGTTTACTTACACCAGCTACCCATGTTCAGTAAGTAGGTGCCCGGGTGCTAGACGAGCTATATAATAATAATAATAATAATAATAATAATAATAATAATAATAATAATAACAATAATAATAATAACAATAATAATAATAATAATAATAATAATATAAGTACATGTACAATGTATACAGACCTAGTTGACATCAATAACATACTATATAGAAAGCCCCTTGTTATGCACAGCATTTCGGGCAAATTAGGTAAATTTTGTCCCCAGTATGCGACCCACAGCAGTCAGTCGACTAACACCTAGGTACCTATTTTACTGATAGGTGAACAGAGACAGCAGGTGTCTTAAAGAAACACCTCCTAATGCTTCCACCCGTACCGGGGATCCAACCAAGGACTTCAGTGTGTGAGGTGAGTGCGCTACCAATCGAGCTACGGGATAGCATCCTGGGGAACAAGACCTAAGGACTTCAACACAAATAAGCCACACAGCTTCGATTTGCTGGAATATTGTGCGTTAATAATCTGAAACAATTTAGTTTTCTTGTTGTTCTTCTTCTTCATTCTCTCTCTTGCCTCTTTCTCTCACAGTTACGCCAGAGAATCTGCCTCCGTGTGTGTGTGTGTGTGTACTCACCTAGTTGTGGTTGCAGGGGTCGATTCACAGCTCCTTTGTGTATGTGTATGTGTGTGTGTGGGTGTGTGTGTGTGTGGTGTGTGTGTGTGTGTGTGGTGTGTGTGTGGGGTGTGTGTGTGTGGTGTGTGTAGTGTGTGTGTGGTGTGTGGTGTGTGTGTGTGTGGTGTGTGGTGTGTGGTGTGTGGTGTGTGTGTGTGTGTGTACTCACCTAATTGTGGTTGCTGGACACCTCTTCCTCAATCCTCCTCACTTGGAGGTAGGACCGGTCCTTCTGCGTCTCAACATGACCCTCCAGTGTCCTGCAACCGTCCACAGCGACCCTGGAGGTCACAAAGTCCAAGATTTGACAGACTTGTTGTTGTGATCAGGACATGGTTCCCCTCCCCACCTTACTCTATAGCATCCCTCCACCCCTTACTCCAGAGTGCCATCCATGTGCCCCTTCGTTTATAAACAATAGTCCTATCTTTTATTTTAAATAATTTTAACAATAAACGCTCATGAGTAGCCCAACTGTAACATCAAAAATTTATACGTTTCGATTTATATTTGACCGTCATTTAGGTACAGATATGTCAGGCAGAGCTGGGAGACTCCAGTAGCCTCGTGAGCTATTCAAGATTTCATTCCAGCAGAACTGGCAATACTATTATTTATGAAATACACTGGCTGTCTGCCACCACAGAAGGGTGTTCCTCGAGGACTGGCCGGGGAGGGTGGATGATATAGAGCCTTGAAACAACCTGAGCTCATGCCCTGGGGCACGCCTTTCCTGTGGCTGACCAGGGCGTCCTAACGGTCACCTACTGCGTCGTGCAAGACGCTGCAACAAGGTCAAGTCATGGTCAATCACACACATAAACCTTATATTTAACGATGTTTTGGTTGTAGTGAGGCTTTATACTAAAAAAAAAAAAAGCATCACAGCGGCCGAAATGTTACTAAAATGTAAGTATTACTCTGTTTGTTTCTTTTCTTCATTTGTAGGCTTCCACCATCCTGCTATTTTCGACGCTTCAGTGCGATTTGATGCGTTTTCTGACAGTCGAAATTTTACTTATACTATAACAGAAAATTGATGTTGCATTTGTGTAGAAATGCACAAATTATCATAATTTTTAATCAAGCTTGCTCTCTATAAGCAAGGTGAAGTCATCTCAGAGAATTTGTTGTCATGAAACAAAACCAAGTATACCCGCAGTGTGAGACTACCCAATTCCATATTTAATAAACATGTTAAAAATAAACGTTCAACGTTTACAGGTAAAACTGCTCTTATTTCTAGGTGATACAAAATCAGGGATATAGGAAAGCACTGGTTTGGCAACAGAGTTGTGAATGAGTGGAACAAACTCCCGAGTACCGTTACTGAAGCTAAAACGTTGTGTTGGTTTAAAAATAGGTTTGACAAATACAAGAGTGGGTGTGGGTGGGTGAGAGTTGGACCTGACTAGATTGGGCCAATAGGTGACCTGAACCTGCCTAGCATGGGCCAGTAGGCCTACTGCAGTAATTCTTCTTTATGTTATGTTTCCTGTAACATATTCCACCACACAGGATGATTTTTCCGTCATACACCATCATACAGGATGATTTTCACACATGGAGTAATGACATCTAGCAACCTGAAGAAGGAGGCACGACGATGATGATATCGTCAAGCATTGCACTAAGGGTTCAGTAGCTACAGCAGATACCAAGGTTTCCGAGGGAAAGACCTATCACAAGGAGGGAACCCGGCCCTATGGGACCTACCGAATAAGAATTCCTCTCATAAGTGCGGTTTTTTGATGAACTGTTCCAGCCACGGTATTGGGACATTTTATTCTTTCTGGATAATGAATGTCTAAGACTGTCGCAGGAAAAGAGCAGTGTAACTATCACAATAAACGAGCAGTGGCAATATAATGCAGTGTATATACACTTGGCGTATGTACACTTAAAGATATATCTCTGGTTGCACATACCCTTGACCCCCATCTTGTGTTGCATACAACGAAGCACTAAGTAAGACATCATTACACAGTTATACGAGAAGATTCTCGTGAACCCTGGCAGGAGCTAGGCTAGGATGCACAGCGTCGCTTCCCACCCAATTTTCCTGTCATAGCTTCATACCTAAGCTTGACATGTACCTAGTCTGTACCCAGAGTAAGTTCTCTCTCTCCCACCTCCTTCCCCGGCCTTATCAATCATCAGCCTTTCGGCTTTTTTTATGCAAAGCAATCCTCTGGCCCTTGATCGGAAAAGCAATTAGGGACGTAACATATGCTTTCGAATTTCTTTAATGTCTTGAGGAGTTGCCCTCGGGACTCCAAGTGTCTTACATGTTGATAAATGAGTTGGAATTATATTGATTAAATTAATCTCAAGCCGCATCGCAGTGGGGAATGTGATCATTTTGCTACGTAATATTTATTATGATGGAGAGAATAAAGTATTCTGTAAGAGGTTTCTTTATTGAGGCCTGCCAGGAGTGCATTATAGTGTTGATAATGTCGATTCTGAATTGCTTTATTAGGGCGTGCGTGTGTGTGTGTGTGTGTACTCACCTAGTTGTGGTTGCAGGGGTCGATTCATAGCTCCTGGCCCCGTGTGTGTGTAAGCACACAATATAGTACAAAGGGTAACTAGTGTGAACGTCACTCGAAAAAGAGAAACTAAATACGTATCCTAGTCCATTGTTATGACTTATAATTTACCTGTTCCTCTACTACTTACCACTACCACTGATACACTGCTACTTACCACTACCACTGACACACTGCTACTTACCACTACCACTGACACACTGCTACTTACCACTACCACTGACACACTGCTACTTACCACTACCACTGACACACTGCTACTTACCACTACCACTGACACACTGCTACTTACCACTACCACTGACACACTGCTACTTACCACTACCACTGACACACTGCTACTTACCACTACCACTGACACACTGCTACTTACCACTACCACTTACACACTGCTACTTACCACTACCACTGACACTGCTACTTACCACTACCACTGACACACTGCTACTTACCACTACCACTGACACACTGCTACTTACCACTACCACTGACACACTGCTACTTACACACCCTACCACTGCACTACCTACCACTGACACTGCACTTACCACTACCACTGACACACTGCTACTTACCACTACCACTGACACTGCTACTTACCACTACCACTGACACACTGCTACTTACCACTACCACTGACACACTGCTACTTACCACTACCACTGACACACTGCTACTTACCACTACCACTGACACACTGCTACTTACCACTACCACTGACACACTGCTGACTTACCACTACCACTGACACACTGCTACTTACCACTACCACTGACACACTGCTACTTACCACTACCACTGACACACTGCTACTTACCACTACCACTGACACACTGCTACTTACCACTACCACTGACACACTGCTACTTACCACTACCACTGACACACTGCTACTTACCACTACCACTGACACTGCTACTTACCACTACCACTGACACACTGCTACTTACCACTACCACTGACACACTGCTACTCACCCACTACCACACCTGCTACTTACCACTACCACTGACTCTCTACCACTACCACTGACACACTGCTACTTACCACTACCACTGACACCTGCTACTACCACTACCACTGACACACTGCTACTTACCACTACCACTGACACACTGCTACTTACCACTACCACTGACACTGCTACTTACCACTACCACTGACACACTGCCTCACTACCACTGACCCACTACCACATGACACACTGCTACGTACCACTACCACTGACACACTGCTACTTACCACTACCACTGACACACTGCTACGTACCACTACCACTGACACACTGCTACTTACCACTACCACTGACACACTGCTACTTACCACTACCACTGACACTGCTACTTACCACTACCACTGACACACTGCTACTACCACTACCACTGACACACTGCTACTCACTCACTTTTCCACTGACACACTGCTACTACCACTACCACTGACACACTGCTACTTACCACTACCACTGACACACTGCTACGTACCACTACCACTGACACACTGCTACTTATCACTACCACTGACACACTGCTACTTATCACTACCACTGACACACTGCTACTTACCACTACCACTGACACACTGCTACTTACCACTACCACTGACACACTGCTACTTATCACTACCACTGACACTGCTACTTATCACTACCACTGACACACTGCTACTTATCACTACCACTGACATGCTACTTATCACTCACTGACACACTGAAGTACTTCCACTCAGGCTGATACTACTGAAGTCCCACTCAGCTGCACACTGCTAAGTATCACTCACTGCGACCCACTGAAGTCTCCCAGCTCAGGCTGAACTACTGAAGTCTCCAGCTCAGGCTGACACTACTGAAGTATCCCAGCTCAGGCTGACACTACTGAAGTCTCCCAGCTCAGGCTGACACTACTGAAGTCTCCCAGCTCAGGCTGACACTACTGAAGTCTCCCAGCTCAGGCTGACACTACTGAAGTCTCCAGCTCAGGCTGACACTACTGAAGTCTCCAGCTCAGGCTGACACTACTGAAGTCTCCCAGCTCAGGCTGACACTACTGAAGTCTCCCAGCTCAGGCTGACACTACTGAAGTCTCCCAGCTCAGGCTGACACTACTGAAGTCTCCCAGCTCAGGCTGACACTACTGAAGTCTCCCAGCTCAGGCTGACACTACTGAAGTCTCCCAGCTCAGGCTGACACTACTGAAGTCTCCCAGCTCAGGCTGACACTACTGAAGTCTCCCAGCTCAGGCTGACACTACTGAAGTCTCCCAGCTCAGGCTGACACACTTCATTACTTAATGTATGCGACACATCCTGTGCGAGTGAATACTTGAAAAACACAGCTATCTTTTGTTCCCACCACGTAACTCTGACATAGACTGACGTAGAAACACACTGCGGGTGTTCCCACCATGGGACTATCATTTAGAATAGCGTAGCATTGTTATTATTATTATTATTATTATTATTATTATTGTTTCTGCTGCTGCTGTTGTTGCTGCTACTGCTGCTGTTGTTATTGCTGCTGCTGCTGTTGGCATTACTGTTAATAAAAGACAGAATAAAGGAGATACTGAAAACAAAATAAGAAATAATAAGATAAACTAAGAGAGCATATTAAAGAAATGGAGAACAAAGAGGACACGCTAAAGAAGGCAGGAATAAAGAGGACCC
>WNWK01000972.1:250000-346498 GCA_009830355.1 Cherax destructor
GCAGTACCCTGAAGCAGCAGCAGCAGTACCCTGAAGCAGCAGCAGCAGTACCCTGAAGCAGCAGCAGCAGTACCCTGAAGCAACAGCAGCAGTACCCTGAAGCAGCAGCAGCAGTACCCTGAAGCAGCAGCAGTACCTGAAGCAACAGCAGCACCTGAAGCAACAGTAGTACTCTGAAGCAACAGCAGCAGCAGTAGTACTATGAAGCAACAGCAGCAGCAGTAGTACTATGAAGCAACAGCAGCAGCAGTAGTAATATGAAGCAACAGCAGCAGCAGTAGTACTATGAAGCAACAGCAGCAGCAGTAGTACTCTGAAGCAACAGTAGTACCCTGAAGCAACATCAACACCCTGAAGCAGCAGCAGCAGCAGTAGTAGTACTCTGAAGCAGCAGCAGCAGTACCCTGAAGCAGCAGCAGCAGCAGTACCCTGAAGCAGCATCAGCAGTACCCTGAAGCAGCATCAGCAGTACCCTGAAGCAGCAGAAGCAACAGCAGTACCTGAAGCAGCAGTAGCAACAGCAGTACCCTGAAGCAGCAACAGCAGTACCCTGAAGCAGCAACAACAGTACACTGAAGCAGCAGCAGCAACAGCAGTACCTAAAGCAGCAGCAACAGCAGTACCCTGAAGCAGCAGCAGCAGCAGCCAAACCAGCCTTTAAGAAGTCCACAGACGTCCTTGGTCGACCCTGACGGTAGTGAGAGTGTCCTCAGGCGTTTCCAGGCGTCCTTCCCAGCCCTCCGCCCTCACCATCAACTGTCCTATCCTCCCCCCTATCCATCCCCTACTAACTATCCCATTCACCCCTTCCCGTCCTCCTATCCCCATACCAAAATACTCGACACTTCCATTCTATTTTTTTTGTTACTCTCTTACTTTCACATCTTGTTTCTAGGTATTCCTCCTGCCCCTCAAACTGTTACTATTAACATAGAAAAAAACTGAAACTAGTAAGCTGGATTCTTCTAACTCTGTCCTGTTCACCTAGCAGTTAAATAGATTTCAACGGGCAAATACTGAGTCCAGGGATTGGACACCAATATTTTGATAGCTAAGCCAAGTTAGTGGTAAGTTTACTCAGGTACAGGCACACATAAATACAGTTACATAATTATCATACAAAGCAGTATGTGTAATAACCTAGGATAACCCCCAAAAAAAAGGTCAGACAAAGTGACAAATTTCCATTGAGGTCTTTTGGTGGCAGTTAACTATTTACGTTTTTATGAACTGATAACAATCGTGCTGTATAACCCTTGTGGTTTAGCTCTTCTTTTGATTATAATAATAATGGTAACACTCGTAACGAGTCAATGCATGCAGGGTAATTGTCAAAGGTGTGAGATATGGCAAATGTAGTCCCAATGTCTAAGGGGACCAACAGATAGCACCGAACTACAGACTAGTATTATTAATTTGCATTAAGCGTAAGCGTAAAGTATGGATTTAAAGATAGTAAATCCTGTTTTGCAAACATTCTGTAACAGAAATAAAGCAGAGAGAGAGAGGGATGGACTGCAAAAACGGTATTACCGCACAAGAGAATGGGTCAAAAGCTAAAAGAATAGACAAAAATAACAGAAAAGGAACTGCGATAGACTAAAGAATATCGAAGTAGGATACAAAGTGATGATAAAGCCCCTGGATGGCGAAACGTCTACAAGTAAAAATACACAGATATTGCATATGTGTCTTAATTATTCAATGGAATACATAGCGACATGAGCAAGTTTACCGATGACACTAATAAACGCCATCAAATAAATTCTGACAAGGACACAGGAGCTACATTGTGATCTGGATAGGTTGATGCATTCGAATGTGGACAAATGTAAGGTTCTACCTCTAGGAAACGAAAATAACTATGACACTTATACTAAATAATGTAGATCTCAATTAAACTGAATGTGAAAAGGTTTAAAGTCCTAGTTAACAGTAATAAAAGGTCAAGCCAACAGTGCAGCAGTGTTCGCAATAACACTTAAATGTTTCTGTACTCTTCTGACTACCTCAACAGGATGGGAATCTGGTGCATAATAAAGCTATCAAATTTAGTCACAACATACAAAATACTGAGATGAGATATAGTCAAAACATGCAGGATACTCAAGGAAAACATGGGTACAACACACAAAATACTCCGAGGAGACATGGCCACAATATGTAAGATACCCAGACGAAACATATTTATATGTACGGGGGCGTTGAACCCCGAAACCCTCTCCAGTTATACTCAAAGGAAACACGGTCACAATCGCTAGACTATCAGTGCATCAAGTCTACACAGACAGTACGCTAGATAAATATATACATTCTGCCAACATGACTCACGAAATCGTAGTGACACGATTGCAAACAAACCATACCACGGGTGGGGTTCGAACCCGCGATCAGTCTCAAAACTCCAGACCGTCGCGTAAGCCACTGGGCGGGTTCGAACCCCACCCATGGTATGATTTACACATTCTGCACCTGTATATCTAATCTGGATATCTTACAACACTTCTCGGCGACATAAATGTCTTTCTCGCTTGATTTTTTATGTGTATTTTCACTCAAAGGGTGGATTATTTTAACAAGTAAATGTGTAGGACAGATAATGTATGCAGTCGTCGAGCTTTGTACTTCGATTAACTATCTTATATGATGGTGGTTAGTAAGCAAGTTTATTTAGGTACAGGTACACATAAGTACAATTATCGTACCTAGTAAGTTATGTGTAAATTGCCTAGCATAACCCAAAAGAAAGTCAGACCAAGTGACTTCCTTCCGTTGCCATGTGCAAGAAACTCCAGAGCTGCTGGAAGGTTTTAACTCGCATTCATAGCTAATGGCGCAAAGCTATTGTATATGACCAATCATCCTGTGTGAAGGATATAAAAGGTAAACATTATTAGCTCTAGTTCTAATTTTGTAAAATGGCTTTACTGCATAGACTAGGGTAGCTGGACACTGCGGTGTATCTAAAACTGTTAACCATTTTTTTTGTGTGTGTGACAGTGTATTAGCAACAAAGGGCAGCAAGTAGAACGCCATGCTTTTAGAATGTAAATTAAGCATGACATCAGATGTTTAATCCAGACGAAGGAATGGTATACTAAGGTAGCCTATACAGTACTAGTGCGAGGAGCAGGAAGGTAGTGGTCGGCAACGAGCATATATCGCTACAAGATCGAATATTTATCTATTCTACTTGCAAATTCAATTAATCCTACCATCTCTGACAACACAAATGGCAATAAACCTCCAGCAGAAAATCGGAAGAAGGAAAATAGTACTTGGTACACTCACAAGGTAATCGTCCTCTCGGGAGACCGACATTCCAATGCTGGACAAGTGTACAAGGACGATCCCCGGGTCCTCCTTTTGGCCCCCGGCACCAGAACACTTCTTCCTCTTTTTCAGCTTCCCTCCTCCTGTCTCCACCGTCTATCGTGCCCTTAAACATATGAAACAAGACATGAAACTTATTAGTAGAAGTTGCTAAAGGAAAAATATGTGAAAATATAGCAAGATTGGCATACAGATACAGAGACAGAACGCAGAGATAAGACTATGAAATAAAAAATAAGCGATAACCAGATAAATTCAGAGAGACAGTCGAGGGCCACAGGGACAGGACCTTCTTGACCTTATAACCCCACCAGTACATTCTCAGCCGCCATGAACAAGGTAGGCTACCTTCCTTAATTATATAAATCATTTCATTTTTTATTATTATTTACATATAATTAAGTAGCGAATAGCTACATTTTACTTTTGCATTTTTTTAAAGCACACTAATTTATATAAATATTTTTTTGGCTAGTAAAACATTTACACAAAATATTTACAAGGTAAAATCATAAGTACTAATTCAGGTCGTAACAAACAGGAAACTTTATAGTTAATGTGGCCAATAAAATATGAGAACAGGCAGATAATCCTTGTCAGTAAAACTGGACTGGTCCCCACCATAAGTAAGTTGACCACTACACCACCATATACGGACTTTAACCCCTGCTGATACCCACCCCTCGCCCATACTCACAATATCGCCCATATTTCACTCTCCTTCGTCCTTAGGCGTACCTCTCCGGGGTCCAGTGCAAGAGTGATGAAACCTTCATCAACTCGCCTTCAAATAGAAAAAAATAGGCTTGGTTTCAGCCAAAGGCATTTAGAAAAAAAGGAGGGTGGAAGTTATAGCGCAAGACTAGGCTCGTCTGGACGACGGCGCCAGCATGGCGGGTAGCTCAGCCAGTTAGGGCCACACTTTCTACTGAGGATCGTCCTTACTGAAAACTTAGCAACGTTTCTCTCTTAATGTTTCGTCCATTGGCTGATGCAGGTGGAACTGTTAGCGAGGTTAAGGCACAATGGTTCCGGGAGAATTTTAGGCCAGTTTCCTTGGTGTTATCCGGAAATATCCCCCCACCCCCAGTTAATGACACTTGATAATGTAAAGATTTTTTTTCGGATTATTAACCAAGGGGAGGAGGGGGTTAATAAACCAAGATAACCCACGAAAGTCAATCTGGCTTATTTCCACTAGCGTCCATTATCTTCATCCCCAGGATGCGACCTACAACAGTCGACTAACACCTGGGTACCTACTTACTGCTAGGTAAGCAGGAACAACTAGCCCGCCTCGCCTGAACTGAACCCTGGTTTTTCTGATGTTAACTGAACTCTCTGCTACTGAGCTGTCTCGACGATGTCAATTTCATTGCCTTAGGTATGGGCGTCAGATAGTTGAACTGCCTGATTGTCATATGTTGAAGTTTGTGTGGATAAAAGTCACATTGTCGAAAAGCATGATCATCAGAATGACTTGTATTTACTGGTCTGTAAGACTTAAGTTATTTTTTTGTGACTGAGGAGAATCATTGCCTCGAACATTAATAGAATCATTATTTAAATAGGGGGGGGGGATAAAGCCCATCAACTACTTTAAGGTCATTTACAACACCAAACATGAATACTTTATTCCCTAAAGCAGGTATACAAGTATTGAAGTAAACTCACCATGATCCTTTTTAAATCACTTGTTCTATCTAGGCTGGAATACTGCTGTACATTAACATCTCCGTTCAAAGCAAGTGAAATCACATATCTAGAGAATGTACAGAGAATCTTTACTGCACATATAAGTTCCATCAAACACCTTAACTACTGGGAACGCTTGGAAGCACTTGACTTGTACTCACTGGAGCGCAGACGAGAGAGATATCTTAATCTACACTTGGAAACTCCTAGAAGGAATGGTTCCGAATCTGCACACAGAAATCACTCCCTATGAAAGTAAAAGACTGGACAGGCGGTGCAAAATACCCACAAAGAAAAGTAGGGGCGTCATTGGTACACTAAGAGAAAACAATAAGTGTCCGGGGCCCAAGACTGTTCAACAGCCTCACACCATGCATAAAGGGAATCACCAATAGAACCCTGGCTTCCTTCAAGAGGGAGCTGGACAGATACTTTAGGTCGGCGCCAAATCAGCCAGGCTGTGGTTCGTGTTGGACTATGTGCGGCGAGCAGTAACGGCCTGGTCGTGGACCGGGCCGCGGGGGCGTTGATCCCCGGAATGCCCTCTAGGTAGGTAGATACATGCGCTGAGAGAACTGTACCTTTCGATATATATATATATATATATATATATATATATATATATATATATATATATATATATATATATATATATATATATAAGAGAGAGAGAGAGAGAGAGAGAGAGAGAGTCGGGTACTAGAAATTTTATTTATATTAGAATTACTTTAATACATGTTTGCATATTTCACAACTGATCCTCCGGTAAGGGACTCCTGATCCAGGCCATTGGACCTGTCCTCCCCTTTCTTGGACGGAATAAGTAAGTTTATTCAGGTATACACAAATACATTTACATAGATTATCATACATAGCAGCATATATGTGTAGAGAACCTAGGATAACCCAAAAAGTCAGACAGAGTGACTTATTTCCATTGGGGTGTCTTCCATTCACCTAGGGACTGTATGAATCTACGGGTTTAGCGCTCCCCACGAATGTAGTAGTACTAATGACAACCGACCCAAAACTAAGAAAGAATCCTTTTTACGACATTGTAGCTTACAACTGAAGGACCCGGGTTTGAACCTGGGAGGAGTGGAAACTGTGGGCATGTTTCCTTACACATATTACCTTTGTTCACCTAGCAGTAAGTTTGCAGGGTTTCAGCCGACTGCTGTGGGTTGCATCCTGGGAAGAAGGATTAAAGGACCCCAATGGAAGTAGGCTATCTTGAAGTATCCTGGGTTATTAGCCCCTCCCACCGGGTTCGTAATCTGAGTAAAATCCTCTTCACCAATGAATCTTATTTCTTGGAAACTGTACATTGCAGCAGCAGAGATAAGAAAACATGTCCCAATCATGGACACAACAATAGCTGTGATTAGGAAACATTTCTCATTCACGGACACATCAGGTAATATTGGGAAACATTCCCCAGTCATAGACAGCAGCAACTGAGATTATTAAACATTTACCAATCATTAACAGCCTGACAAACCCGGAGTGAAACCGGACGGGCTCAGTATCATGGTAACAGCCGTAAGCATGTTAATTTCTTCGTGTCATTACGTTTTAAAGAAGACCCTGCGCAAGACACTTCTAGAACATCATTTAGATGCAATCAACAATTATGGGAAATATAATAAACAGTATTTATTATACGAGAAAGCTACCATCAGAAAGCCTATCATACAATATGTTGTGTGAGCATCTAAAAGTTAGAGAAGCAGCAGTTAGGAAAATACATACAAGAATGTTCGCTATTTGTAAGCAGAGAACCTGTTGCAGCTAAGGCCATTACCACATGTTACGCTGCTGTTCATGTACAGAAGCTGGTAAACAACCGCTACCACAGGTCGCTCTGTTCACACACCACCTATTGTGAATTATCATTATGTGAGCAAATTACTTGCATGAGGTTTACAGGGCATTACCTGAATTATTACGTGCAAGTAATTTGGGTGAGATAAGTCACAGCAGGTCCCTGAACTGTCCCTCCCTCGATGCCCACTTCTTCACCACTCTCACAAAAAGCTAGACCTGACATTAAATTAATAATTATATTAAAACCAGCTATTCTGGTAAATTAAAGTTGTGGACTGTATATGATTGGGCTTGCTGGGTACACAAAAGAAATTCATATTACCACTTACCATTTACTATAGATGGATCACACCACAACACCTACCTGACACCTAGACCCCACACTGGCCAGCTAGAGATCTAAATGCAAGGACTAATGGTGCACTTCCCTGTGAGTGATGTTCGTATCCCTTATCTTCCACCATCCACATTTAGTTCTTGAGCTCCTCAAATTTCCTGTCTCAATTCTTCAGCAGGGGATATTAACACGGGTTCCTAATTACAAATTCAGGTCGAAACACCCAAATTTGGCTCGGAAGATGCCAGATTATTAGCAGAATTTCCCATGACAACCAGTGTTCACAAATTACAAATGGCGTTTCCTCTGCGGTGTCACTCCCCCGGCGTTCTGCCTCCCCCCTCATTCGAAATTTCTCGAAGGGTCCAAATAGCATCACATTTTAATACGCAATTATTATATTCATTTATGTTCTAC
Source organism: Cherax destructor (assembly GCA_009830355.1). Taxonomy (NCBI): domain Eukaryota; kingdom Metazoa; phylum Arthropoda; class Malacostraca; order Decapoda; family Parastacidae; genus Cherax; species Cherax destructor. The sequence continues at coordinate 257,610 of WNWK01000972.1, forward strand.
ATTTAGGAAATTATGTAAAAAAAATTCCACACCCGTGTTATAGAGGATGGTGAACAATAAGAACACGCAGGTAATATACACTATGTATGATAATTGTACGTGTACCTTTGCCTAATTATACTTACATGGGTGGTTTTGATAAGGATCTGCCTTGTATGGGCCAGTAGGTCTGCTGCAGTAGTGTTCCTCCATTCTTATGCTCTTAACACCACTGGCAACATTAACATCAGCAACACAGATACCATCAACAGACATTTTAAACAATCTTCCATCACACATAAGGGGGATTGTCAACATCCTTCAGGTAACATATTCAGTAACAAAACTAGATCTGATTACTATATGAATAAAGAAAGATATCCCGTGGCTCAATTGCTAGCGCACTCACCTCACACACTACTGTCTGTGATTCGATCCCCGGTACGAGTAGAAACATTAGGACGTGTTTCCTTAAAGGCACCTGTTGTCCATGTTCACCCATCAGTAAACTAGGTACTTGGGTGTTAGTCGACTGGTGTGGGTCGCATCCCGGGGACAAAATTGTCCTAATTTGCGGGAAATGCTCTGCATAACAAGGGGCTTTCTATATAGTAGTATGTCATTGATGTCAGCTAGGTCTGTATGTATACGTTATGGTTAAAGTAGTTTAGAGGTTGCATTCTTAAATTATCGGCGTTGGCTGGTAGCGTCCTCAGCTCACAAACTGAGGGTCCGAGATCGATCCCCAGCACGGGTGAATGGGTGAGCATGTTTCCTTACACCTGATGTACCTGTTCACCTAGCAGTAAGTAGGTACGTGCGTGTTAGTCAACTGGGGACTAGCTCCCTAGAATCGTTCACCTGAACGAAAACTACTTGAACTTCCTACTCATTTCTGCAACACTGCAACACTGATGATAGTGTTGACTGCAACACGTAAGGCCTAGAGCTATCACTCAACTCCCCCTATGATTGTTTTGCATCTTGTATCGTTTGTTGGCGATTACTGCATTGTGTAAATTACCTAGGATAACCCCCAAAAAGTCAAGTGTAAGTAAGTAAGTTTATTCAGGTATACACAAATACAGTTACATACATTATCATACATAGCAGTATATGTGTAGAGAACCTAGGATAACCCCAAAAAAAAGTCAGACAGAGTGACTTATTTCCATTGGGGTCCTTGTAATATGTTTTTATTTGAAGCCTAGTTATTAGATACAGTAGAAATCAGTCATGATTATAACAGGGACCCTAATGAAAATAAATCGTCTTGTTTGATTTTATTACGTTATTCTAGGGTAAATCTGCCCATAACATGTCTGCCTTTGAGACCATTGTAAAAAATATATTTTTACGAAGGACCCCAATGGAAATAAGTCACTTTGCCTGACTTTTTTTTTAGGTTATCATAAGTAATTTACACTATATATAATAATTGTACTTATGTGTACCTGTCTCTAAATAAACTTACCAAAAGCCTAAATAAAATCTGAATATTTAGTTGTCATGGTAACCAAGAATGTAAACAAACACCTCCATCAATAGTTCCTAGCGAGGATAAGTACGATATATATTTTTTCTATAGTTCAGAATGCGCTTATTTTACTACCTTTTATTATCAATCTAATAATTATATTTGTTATCAAAGCTACTTTGTATTTGGTTTCACTTGTAGAGGCTCGGTTAATGAGTTAGTAACTAGCTTCCTAGAGAACTAAGGCAACATTCTCTCCACTCAAGACGGGAAAATCTTCATGATGGCAGAAAAGTGAGTCAATTTATGTATATCATGATGGTGTTTCCACTTACTTGTTGTATTGTCTATTATTTTAGTCATAATCCATTCATCGTGTTGTCAGATTTTTCATTATGCAAGTGGTGTTATTGTTTAAAAGTAATATTGGAGGAAGACTTACATACACTTGAGATTATTAACCTAGAAGGGTTAATAACCCCAGACGAATAAGAGAGAGATAGACTTTATTCATATTATTAATCCTGAAGGCTAGTAATCAAGGTTATCCCAGGAAATTAAATCATTGTCTTATTTACAATGGGTACTTTGGTCCTGGCACCAACTATCAACCAAAGAATTCTGGTGTAGGGTGAAATATTAGGCATGTTTCTTTTGATCTGTTGCCCATGTTGACCTAGTATTACTTGTGGGTCACATCCTGCAAGACGTGCCCATAGTCTCATATCACCCAGTATTTGTACCTGGGTTCTTTAGGTTGTGAGCAAAATGTACTAATATGTAACTATGAAAGTAACAAGTCATATAGTATATGTTGCATTATAAGTGTAATTAATATTGACATGTAAAAAAAATATAGGCAATAAATTTATGTTTTCATCTGAAATACAGAATGACCTTTTTTAACTGTACAACATTAGGAGTACATTTAATAAAACTATTAGTAAGATATTTTTATAGTACATGATTGACTTTCTTTTATCAAAATTTGACACATATAATGTTATATGGCAGTGCTCGCCTGTACAGTAAACCCTTGATATATTAGATCTCAGTATAACAGACTTCTGAAATAATGAACAAAATTCGCCTAGTAAATTGTAGATCTAATTCCATAATTTTTAGTGTTTATTGTAGTATAGCATATGTAAATTGTGTGTATAGTACAGTACTATATTAGGTATACAGTACAGTATTTTATTGCTTCTACTACTTTTAACATTATTCTGATTTAACAAACACTCGATCAGTCCCACATTAGTCCATTATATTGAAAGCTTACTGTATTTGGCTTAAAACAGCCACTTTGTAAACAAATTGCAAATTTAATTAAATAAAACTTTCTAACCCAACCAAATTTTAATTCTTGCTCCAGTGAACGATGGCTCACAGCCCATCACGACCCCCTGGCAGCCCTCTACACATTCAGTGCCTGCATGGCTCTAGCTGACCTTCATGGGGATGGAGAATCCAAACTCATAATTGCTGACCTCGGAACTGGAGCTTATAACATGAAACTCAAGGTAAGAGGTGTGAATGTGTATTGGTGTGTTTCAGGTGGACAGTCGGGGCCCCAACACAGAAATATCAGTAACTGTTTGTTTACAGCTGCTCTCAAATGTAGGCTTGCTGCTTTATTTACCATAAATATACTTATCAATTCACTGTTTTGATATGAAGTAGCCATGTATGTTGTTCTCTTACAGGTCTACAAGGGCACCAGCTTAATGTCAGAAAACACACTCATTGACCTCCCAACAGGAGTTATAACCTTTCATATGGACACCACAGAGCCCCGAGTACCTGGTGAGTAATTATCTATTACAGTATCTTTTTTTTTTTTTTTGGGGGGGGAGCACGTATCTCTTTGTCCTTCCTTTTAATTTTATACACTTTACAATTCACTTGAAATAGTCTTGCCATTTCTATTTTTGAACTCCTGTATAGGGTTGACATCCACTGTGCCCCTCTTCAGTTTGTCTAAATTGTTTTGCCACTCTTTTGTTTAAAATCTTAAAGTTTTTTTTTTTATTATATTCCTTCAATTCATTTGGGTGTGTAATTACCAATCATGACCCATGCCTCTCTTCTTGATTTTTCCTTGTTATAGACTTTATCCTTGTCTACTTTGTCTATGCCCCTTAAGCATTTTGTGTCATGACACATGGCTTACTGAGGAAAGATTCTTCTCCACTTCCCCATGGATTATTATTATTATAATTTATTGTATTCATGAGAAAACACTTAACTTGCAGGGGTCATACAGCACCTGAGAAATGAGCAGTATTCAGGTTTTACCATCATTCATGTTAGTGATGCACATATTCGTACTACAGCAGTATATATATATATGTATGTATGTATGTATAAATATACTATATATATATGTATATATTGTTATGCTAACATCTACTTTTTAATTTGACATAGCTGTTGCTGTCGCATCTGGAAGCTATATATACATCTACAAAAATCTTAGGCCATATTTCAAGTTCACATTGCCAACTTTAGAAGTCAACTCCGCAGAATTTGATGCCTGGAGCCAGGTAATTTCCTGTGTTTAGTCATATAATACATTTATTTTCATGTACCTAGAGCAAAAAAATCATAGCCTATAATATGAAAGATGAACTGACTGACCTTTACTTACAGTAACAGGTAGATGAGCTTCTGATTGCAGCAGGTATACTATGTACAGTACAGTACAATATGTAAATTGAATATGCTATATAAAAAAATATAGTTAATTTCAGTATTCCCTTCTATATTTGTATGCTTTGATATATAACAGAGTTAATTGTTAATAATTAACCGTTAAGTAAATACTACAATAGGTAAGATGTATATTATGTTGAGTAATCAGAAAGAAGTCAGTGACAAGTAATGTGATTTTGAGAGTAATTTTTTTTTTAACCTGTCACATGTGTAGCATCCATCCATACTGCAACATCCAGACTTTCAGGTCTAAACAGATAATAGTTCCATGCTACAAAGTCCAGAAATTTATGGAATATTATTAAGAACTTCATAGCTAAGTCTTCATCAAGAGCTTCTTTTTGTGATAGTACTGTTTGTAATTGTGCAACAACATCAAACTGGATGATATTTATGATGGCAGTGTATGACATTATCATCATGATACGGTGGCAGTTTGGGGGTCATTTATCATCATGCAACAGGATGATACTCTTGGTGGAGAGGTGTCGACACTTCTGCTAGATGGGTACATACAGTTACTGTAGTATTACACTATTATAAAATTACAACAACTGTCATCAGTGATTTTTTGGAGATTTTTTGGATTTTTTGGAGGTCCGGAGCTGGGTGGTATGGTTGCAGTTCATGTTCGGTTACAATACAGTTACAGTATACACATGCCCCCAGTGACCATGACTTACTTTCTGATCGAAGTGTATAAGTGGAAGATGGGTATTAACAAAGGTGATATAAATAAGGTCTTGAGGATCTCTCTTCAAGAGAGAACCCGCAATAATGGATTCAAATTAGATAAGTTTAGATTTAGAAAGGATATAGGAAAGTATTGGTTTGGAAATAGGGTAGTTGATGAGCGGAACAGTCTGCCTAGTATGGTTATTGAAGCTAAAACCTTGGGTAGTTTCAAATTTAGGTTGGATAAATACATGAGTGAGAGGGGTTGGATTTGAGTGGGATTTGTACATGAGTTGGTGGATATATCAAGAGCTTATTGTTAGGGTAGAACTAAAGTGGGTTGGGAAAATATTCTGTTAGTGGTTTGGATTTGTGAAGGACCTGCCTAGTATGGGCCAGCAAGCCTACTGCAGTGTTTCTCCTTTCTTATGTTCTTATGATAGTGAACACAAAAACATGCTTTTTTGTGAAGTCATTATAGAAGTCTTTGCAGTGAGATAAATCTGTAAGCTGGGAGGTGATTAAGTGAAATATCAGTAGTGTAAAATACATGTGACAAATTACAAAATAAATTACATTAAAATCTGCATGCCTTACAATGTTACTTTCTGATCATAGCTAAAAACTGAAGAGTATTAGATTTAATCACTGATTTTTTCAGGCCCGAGATGAACTGTTAGACGTGAGCATGCTGTACGAGATCCTTGACTCGTTGAGACAAGAGGTGGGAGAGTGTGGACTTACAACACGGTCTCAACGGTTTCTTATGTGTCCTGACCATGCTAGCCAAGCAACCTTCCTCAACCAGCACAAAGGATTCATTCTCAAACGTCAGGTAAAAAAAAATATATACGTACTTCTCCCTTGAGTTATAATCTGCAGAGTACTGAATTTTTTTTTAGATATTCTATTCAACTAGCTGTAATTTTATTTGGCCAGTGATTCATTTTCCATAAATTCGACTGAAACCAAAAAGTTACTGAAAAGTTTTTCCATCATGACATATGATGCTTTGTCAAGTTTGTCTGTTAATGAAAACTTTTCTTTTGCAGACTGTTGTAACATGTTTTGCTACCCTGAAGAAGAGTCACGCTGAAGATGATGCCATCTCATGTTTGGTGCTCGGCACAGAGAGTGCAAATATTTTCATATTGGATCCCGAAGCCTTTACAATTCTTAACAGTGTATGATAATAAATCTCCTCATCAAGTCTGCAATGGTCATAAAGCACCTGGGGAATATGAATTAACCAGGTTTGATTTGAGGAAGAGGAGGGCAACTCCAATTCCTTGAGTCAAGAGCCCTTCATCAGCATCAAGGCATCCTTTTGTCAAGCTTAATTCTGTTCCCTCATCTTTAGAATACTACACTATCATGCTGATACTCACTTAAAGACATTTCTTTGAAAATTGTAACAGAACACACAGGCATCACACTAGAAACAAATACGTATCTCTTTGATACACCTCATGTTCGTCAGAATGTCTACAGAAATTCTATTCAAATTAAAGGGCAAAAAATATGGAATAGCTTGTCAAGTGAATAACAAAAATTGCAGCATACTTAATGAGTTCAGCTTAAAGCTCAGACAAATAATGTAGTATCCTAATCTTGTATTGTAATTTCATAAACTGCTAGTCAACCTTCTCCACCTTGTCAGTTGAAATTTTAATTTTTAGCAGTTTTTAGAGAATATTCTTGTAATTTGCACCACTATTATTATTTTGAGCATCCTGCACCATGAACATAACAGTTATGTAATCTTTTAGGGTTAAGTGATCTTAGTCCTATTCTAAGTTTGCTTTAAATGCTTTGCATACTATAAGCATTCAGGGTATTATATGTATAACCTTGATATACCATTCATGAGTTTCAAGAGTTTTTCTACTCCCAGAGCCCAGCCTTGGGCCAGGCTCGTCTGGTGCTTGGAAAATATGTTTACTATTATTGTTGCTGTTGTTGTTAATTAAGATTTTCTTTGTTGTTGTAGATGAGTCTGCCTAGTGTACCAGTGTTTCTGTCAGTGTCTGGACTATATGATGTTGAGTACCGCATTATTGTAGCATGCCGTAATGGTCAGATTTACACATTGAAGCGTGGTACAAAAATTGGTCGTCCAACTGCTGAGCTAACATCCCAGCCGGTTGGCTTACTGAAGCGAGACAAGACCACCATTGTAGCCACAATGGATCAGAATCTTCATTCTTTTAACAACAAGGTAAGCCATACTCTGAGAACCAGTAAACCAGTTGGCCAGACTTAAGTTCTGGGGGTAGAAGATACAATGCCTGCACTCTGAAGGAGGAGTGGAGATGTTGCAGTCAAAGAATCATCTGAATTGTGATATCAGCACACTTTAGAAACATAGCAGTTAAGAGAAGTACAGTGGACCCTCGGTTAACGAATACCCCGGAAATCGTGCAATTATGTAAGTATAATTTTGTAAGTTCTAGTGGAAGTGTATTTTTGGGGGTCTGAAATAGACTAACCTACGTGAAATTTTTCCTTAAGGGAGTAAATTCGTTCGGTAATGGCACTTGAGCAGACTTCAGGAGTGAAGTTTTTACGAAACTCGGGGGTCCACTGTATAACAATTGGGTGTACATGCTAAAAGCCCCTTTACAGTATATGTAAAGCATTTCGGGCAATGATGGTGAATGTGTTTCCTCTCTTGGGTCATCCTACTTTGGTGAGACACATCCAATAAGGTAAATATAGTATGTATGTACTATTTAACAAGTCCCTAGCACTGTTTCTCTAACCCTTCCTGAAACAATACTTACCTTTCCTTCCCTCCACCCATATTTATAAACACTCTTGATCATCCTGTTCTGTTTCATCCTCTCTAAATGCCCAGACCACCTCAACAACCCCTCCACAGCCCTATGAATTATACTCTTGGTAACCCCATTATGTCTTCTAATTTCTACACTCTAAATTCTATGTATAATTTTCACACCACACATTGTTCTCTAACCTAACATCTTCACTGTCTTTGGCATCTTTGCTACAATGTTTAAAACTCTTTCCTCACACCTATATAAAAGTGTTAGTACCACTATACAGTGGAACCTCGGTTTTCGTTTGCCCTGATTTTCGTCGAATTTGGTTTTTGACGACTTTTTTCGTCAAAATTTTGTCCCAGTTTTTGTTCATCACCTTAGTTTTCGTCAGTTTGCCGTACCGAACGTGTCCGCCTGCCCGCGCCCACACAAAGCATCCCACACGTTTTGAATCAGTCTGGCTTTGTTTCTCGTCAAGTGAGCATTACCCTGCGTGTTCATCTGAAACTTCGTAATAATTCATTGTTTTTTGTTCTTGTTTATTGAGTGTGACTGCTAAATAAGCCACCATGGAGCTAAAGAAAGTTCCGAGTGCCAGCCCTTTGATAAAGAAGACGAGAAACACGATAGAATTCAAGAACAGTAACAGACCGCAGCTGTGGAAATTGCTTCAGAGGAGGAGGAAGAGAGAGAGAAGAAGTACCTTCTTCAGTGATTAAGGACATGTGTACAAAGTGGAGTGAGTTGCAGTTTTGTGGAAAAATATCACCCTAACAAAGCTGTTGCAAGCCGTGTCAGCAACATGTTCAATGACAATGCCTTGTCCCATTTTAGGCAAATCTTAGAGACGCCAGAGACAGACCTCTCTGGATGGATTTTTTGTGTGACAGGGGTCCAGTGCCAGTAAAAGACAAAGAAGGGAAGTAACTCCGGATAGGGACTTGATACCTGAAGTCCTTATGGAGGGAGATTTCCCTTCCAACCAACAACCTCTCCTCCTCCCTCTCCCCTCCTCGCATCTTCCACATGCCAACAAGAGTCTTTAATAAAGGTAAAAGTGATATTAAATGTTCATTTATCCATTTCATTAGTCATTTATATTTATTTCTCATTGTTTTCTGTATGTAAAACTATACGTAGTTATTCTCTATAAAATGTATTTTTTGTTAATACTTTTGGGTGTCTGGAATGGATTAATTAGATCTACATTATTTCTTATGGGAAATATTGCTTCAGTTTTCGTCGAATTCGGTTTTCCTCAGACTTTCTGGAACAAATTAATGACGAAAACCGAGGTTCCACTGTACTCTGGTACATTACCCTTTTTGCCTTCATAGATAAACTTCCTTTCCTTAGATGCTTCAGCACACCACCTACCTTCTTTCATCTTATTTATGGTTCACCTCATCTTTAACAAGACAAGTCCACTTCCCAGTACATATCTGAATGCATTTACTTACTTAATACTCTCCCTCTCCAGTCTGATAGCCAATCTTTCATTGACTAGATTTTTTGTTACTCTCATCATCTTGCACTTTCCTATTCTCAATCTTATTTTCCTTTTAAATGCCCTCCCATATTCATCCACACTTCTCTGCAAAATTTCCCAGAAGCATCAAATAGAAGGACCTAGACGGTGTCACTGACAAAAGATTGTCACATCACTGAAAGAGTGCGATAATGAAATCATGAGAAACTCCTATACATGTAGCATTGTCCAGCTTTGAAACAGCCTTTAAGTACAGTATAAAGGGTAAATGCTAAAAAAAACTGTTGGACCAACATCAGAATATGCATTAGTGGTATTATGTTTGAACCAAAAAACATTTTTTTTTTTTAGCTCTGAGTTAAAACAATACAAGTTTTGAAGAAAGAATGAAAGCATAAGACATGCCCTCACTGGCTGATAAAGGGCAAAAAATAGGAGAAATGATGACTATATACAGTATAGGATTACAAACAAACAAAAAATTACAAGAAAATTGAAAAGGAAGCTTTCTTAGTACTATCAGCAGGTAGAACAAGAGGCCATATAATAGTTTGAAACTAAGGAAGAGGTGCCAAAAAGAGTGGTAAAACATTGGAATGGGTTGCAAGAGGAGATAGGAAGTGCTAGAACCACTGGAAACTTTAGAAAAATATACATGACAAGTTAATTACTGAAGATGGGACACTGTGAGCTTAGTTTTGTTCCTGTAGCTGCAAAGCACAGTAATTACAAAAAGCAAATAGCTATTACTAGATTGGTTTTGAGCTGCAACATCAGAAAAAACTTACAAAGTACTAGCAGTATACATATGTGTGACACAGACTAAATAATCCACAAACAGGTAAATACAGAAAGACTAAAGGAATTACACACCTTATTAGTAAAGTACATATAGAGTATGGTTAGGAAGATAAAGATAGAACTGCTGTGTAGTGTATAAACTGTAGCTTGATAACTTCACAATACAAGGAAAATGAATTATGTACAGTATATAAAATCACTATTAATAAATACCATCTGTTCTGTAATGTCAGCAATTTTTTAGCACAGCAGTGATTAAATTACAAATGTCACATGACCTCTCCACATTGCATAATGACATTGGGTCCTGGTCGTTAGTACTGGTTTTATATCGTACACACTGGAATTGTTTTAATCATGTATTGTAAGATAATAGAGATAATCTTTCAATGCTTTTAAGTATCAGAGTAACTATAAGTGATGTCGTTTATCATTTAGGGTAAACGCTTGTGGTCACTCAAGCTTCCAGCTGCCATAACCTGCGTGGAGACCCTTGAGATCCGTACCCTTGGCCTTACACTAACAGCTCTTGGAATGGCTGACAACCGTGTCATGATTTATCGTGATAAGCATTTAGTCGACACTATATATACTGAAGACAGAATATCAGCCATGAAATTTGGCCGCTTTGGCCGTGAAGATAATACTTTGGTGCTGGTGATGAAAGGTGAGATTTTGTAAACAATGTGAAAGGTTGGAATTTGAAATTATACTGAACTATGTTTAGAATCATGAAATAGACCTGATTTCCATAAAAACACGGCTGTTTAACCCGTGTTTGATATTTGTTTTTTTAATACAAAAATAGGGTTCAGTATGTTATTTAGATACAGTACCCAAAATCCATTCAAAAACTGAAAAGCCTCCTTCAAATTATCTTATTTGTTCTCAGCCTTTATTTAAACTCATCGTTTAAATGTTCCATTAAAATAATACATATTGAAAATAATTTGGTATTGATTTCATGTTCTCAGGTGGAGGTCTTCTTGTAAAAATTTTGAAGCGAACTGCACGTTTTGAGATTGAAGAGTCTCAAGGATCTTCTCATGCACTTGCTGTGAAACTCAACATACCCAAGAAAACAAAACTTTTTGTTGACCAAACCATGCGCGAGAGAGAAAACTGCGTGTGTAAGTCACTTGTGTTTTTGTTAAGTAAGTCACAAGTGAAAACTACGTCACTTAATATGTTTTTGTTGATTGTATTGCATTTCTTAGTGTTTGAAGTTGATCAGAAGCTATTTCATGGAAACCAATTTATTTAGTAAATTTCGATTCCCAGCGAGGGTAGAAACATTGGGTATGTTTCTTTACATCTGTTGTCTATGTTCACCCATCATTTAAATGGGTACCTGGGAGTTAGTCGACTGGTGTGGGTCGCATCCTGGGACAAAACTGACCTAATTTGCCCGAAATGCTCTGAGAGCATACAAGCGGCTTTCTATATAGTAGTACGTCATTGATGCCAGCTAGGCCTGTATACCTTGTACAGTGGTACCCCGAGTTTCAGCCACCTCCCAACTCGAACAATTATGTAAGTGTATTATTGTAAGTGCTTTTGTAAGTGTATTTTTGGGGGTCTGAAACGGAATAATCTACTTTACATTATTCCTTATGGGAACAAATTCGTTTGGTAACGGCACTCAAACAGCCTTCTGGAATGAATTATGGCCGAAACTTGGGGTTCCACTGTACATGTACAGTGGTACCTCGAGTTACGATGGTCCCCAAAATCGCCCTTTTATGTAAGTTTATTTTTTTAAATGCTTTTGTAAGTATATTTTTGGGGGTGTAAAAGGACTAGTCTATTGCACATTATTCCTTATGGGGATAAATTCGTTTGGTAATGGCACTTGAACAGCATTCTCGAACGAAAAAATATCGTAACTCGAGGTACCACTGTACTTGTAGAAATAAAGATATTATTATATGTACTAATACGTAATCCTATTTTAGTTTTAAGGCTGCCCAAAATGCCTTGCATAGTAAGGGGCTTTCTATAAAGTGGTTTATATGTACGTATATGTCAATCAGCCTAATTGTATAATATACAGGGGTATCCCGAGTTTCGTACTTTATTCGTTCCAGAAGGCTGTTCGAGTGCCGTTACCGAACAAATTTGTTCCCATAAGGAATAATGTAAATTAGATTACACACACAACCCGCACATATAAAAAGAGAGGAGCTTACGACGACGTTTCGGTCCGACTTGGACTGATTGACCCATTGATTGGTCTTCTGCTAAAACTGTCTACCCTACGTCTAACTTTCACAGTCGCCGTTTTGTTGAATCCTCCCTTATACACAATTTTCCTTGTATGAATCTTAGCCCTGGCTTTGTCTCTGTAGATGCTTTCCTCTCCCATTACATTGTTAAATGCTCCAAACTTCAGAACACCCATGACTTAACCTGATTCCTTCCCCTTCTATCTCTTCCCCCTTCTCCTCTTTCTCCTTTCTCCTCTGGGTTTTCTTTCTTTTCTTTTCTTTTGCCTTGTATTTGTCCTTTATTTTATTTTCATTTTTTCCCCCACTGTGTTCTTGTTCTTACCCTATGCGGGCCGCCAGCTTCATTGCAGTGCTCCTTTCCTAGATTCTGACTGACTCCATTACTACTATACTACCACTACCACTACTACCTCCATTACCCCTCCACCACTTTCTTGTGCCCTCCCCTGTCTGCCTGCCTATAAATACCCCTTCCACCTGTCCTTCGTGTTAGTGTGACTTTGTAAATGGTCCAAGTCGGACCGAAACGTCGTCGTAAGCTTCTCTCTTTTTATATGTGCGGGTTGTGTGTGTATTGTTCCAGTCACGGTATTGTGCCTTTTTTGTTATAAATTAGATTAGTCCATTTCAGACCCCCAAAAATACACTTACAAAAGCACTTACAATAATACACTTACATAATTGTTCGAGTTGGGAGCAGTACGAAACTTGGGGTACCACTGTACTGTACGTACTCCACTTTATAGAAATAAAGTTTGTTTGTTTAAGCTTAGCATGAGCTATGAAGCCCATTGAAGTTCTTTTTTTTTTTTTAATAGTATTTATAATCTCTTTTTTCATCTTTCAACAAACTGGCCGTATCCAACTGAAACAGGGTGGCTCAAAAAGAAAAACAAAAAGTTTCTCTTTTCAACTTTAGTATGCATACAGGAGAAGGGGTTACTAGCCCCTCACTCCCAGCATTTTAGTTGCCTCTTATGACACGCATTGCTTACAGAGGAAGAATTCTGTTCCACTTTCCCATGGAGATAAGAGGAAATAAACAAGAACTAGTAAGAAAACAGAAAACCCAGAGGGGTGTGTATGTACATATATGCTTGTATACATGCATGTGTAGTGTGACCTAAGTGTAAGAAGAAGTAGCAAGACGTACCTGAAATCTTGAATGTTTATTAGACAGAAAAAAAACACCAGCAATCCTACCATCATGTAAAACAATTACAGGCTTTCGTTTTACACTCACTTGGCAGGACGGTAGTTCTTCCCTGGGCAGTTGCTGTCTACCAACCTACTGCCTAGATTTATAATCTCATCGTCTTCATTGGGAAATAGAGAAGAATCCTTCCTCCATAAGCCATGCTTGTTGTAAGAGGCAACTAAAATGCGAGGAGCATGGGGCTAGTAACCCCTTCTTCTGTATAAATTACTAAATTTAAAAAGAAAGCTTTTTTGGGGGGGTCGGCCTGCCTCAGTGAGAGACGACTGGATTGTTAAAAAAAATCTCATTGCATTTCCATACATTCTTTACTACCATTTAATTTTATTTATGTGTTATCTAATTTTGTGTTTTCAGTGATGCATAGAGTTTTCCAACATGACTTGTACCGTCTGCGACTCAACACAGCTCGTGCTTATGTTCAGTCTCTGGAGACCAGTAGCAATCCTGTTTCTCTTTCACAGACAGAACCTTTAAAACTTTCTGCACAGGTGAGTTTATATTTGTTCCTACTCTGTACCTCTGCTTTCAGTGGTTATACCTGTTTGCTCTCACTTATGTTTTGGCTTACCATATACTGGAGGACCCCGCATATACAACGCCTATTTTCAGTGTTCCACATTTTTGTTGGATTTTAATTGAGCCATTGCTCCACCCACCGGCGATAGTCACTGGCGGGTGGAACATAATGAACAATGGCTCAGTTTAAAGCCAACGAAAACGTGGAACACCAAAAAGGTGCTGTATTTGTGGGGCCCTCCTGTATTAGGTTGAAACTCACATGCCACATACCCTTTAGTTTATATTACGTTATTATTAATTATTATTATTGTGAACTATGATGTCAGCACAATTCTAGAAAAGCAGTGATTGAATGGATGATAATGAAAGTATTTTCCTCTTGTTTTGGGTCACCTACTCCACTGGGAGCATTAAACCTATGGGGGTCATGCAACACCTGGGTGAATAGAAAGCAATCAGGTTCAATCCACTGAAAGGAAGAGCATGTCAAATTTCCTATACTAACAAGAGCCCTTTGCTGACATCATGGAACTTCCCTTGAGAGGCCCTGCAGTTTACAACTCATATATCACTTCCTCTATAATTTGCAGCTCATGTGCCTAGTGTAAATTAAGGGTTTTGGTCTCTAGTACAGTTCTGCTACTTGGTAGATAAAAGCACACAGTGCTGGCAATGAAATAGAGTGCAAATACTGAGTAGTGAATAGACTTTTATTTTCACAGAAATCAATAAACTTGTAAGGGGCAGTCAGTATAACATAGCAGAAGTTAAAGAGTTGGTAGGTGAGGAGAGGTGGAGATTTTGAGGGAAGGATGTCAGCAGGAATGATGGCAGAGTCACAGTTGATGTAGCAAACTGGTGTCAGTTAAGAAATCATAGTGAGTTTTCAGGATAGGTGGGACCAGGAGAAGGGTAGACTAAATAAGTACCATATGTGAATAAATGGGGAGTAGACATAATTTTAAATAATAATACAACTTAGATGAAGCTCTGCAGGGAAAATCTGATCTTAAAGTTTACCTAGTATGAGCCTTTCAATGGGGTGCTTTGATGCCATTGAGGTGCTCTTAATCGAAGGAAATTGAGGTGCTGTATGATCCCTATTTGCATAACACTTTCCCACAAAAAAAATAATAGTAATACAGTGGTACCCCGACTTACGATATTTTTCATTCCAGAATGCTGTTCAAGTGCCATTACCAAACGAATTTATCTCCATAAGAAATGATGTAAAATAGACTAGTCCTTTTAGACCCCCAAAATTACACTTACAAAAGCATTTAAAAAAATCAACTTACATAAAAGGGTGTGTTTGGGGACCATCGTAAGTCGGGGTACCACTGTAGTTATTTTTTTTTTATTAACACATCGGCCGTCTCCCACCAAGGCAGGGTGGCCCGAAAAAGAAAAACTTTCATCATTCACTCCATCACTGTCTTGCCAGAGGCGCACTTACACTACGGTTATAAAACTGCAACATTAAGGGGGATTACCAATAGATCCCTGGATGTCTTCAAGCAGGCACTGGACAGTACCTGACCAGCTAGGCTGTAGTTCGTACGTCGGGTTGCGTGTGGCCAACAGTAACAGCTTGGTTGGTCAGGCCCTGATCCACCATGAGGCCTGGTCACAGACCGGGCCGTGGGGGCGTTGACCCCCGAAACCCTCTCCAGGTATACGCTCCAGGTATTAACTACTGCTTCATGAAACTGTGCCCTCAACTTTTTTATTTTCTCATGATTGTACAGTATACTGTTCCAGGGTATACGTCTATATTTTATCTTTGATACAGCGGAACCCCGGTTTTTGTCCAGTCCGGTTATCGTACAATTAAGTTTTCAACCACTTTTTTTGGTGAAATTTTCCGTTTTCATACATCCGCTCGGAAATCATCCATACCAGACGCGTCCGCCTGCCCGCGGGACGCGGCCGCTCATATGTTCGCGACTCAGTCTGCCTTTGTTACTTGTTCATTGAGCATTACTCCGTGTGTTCATCCAAAACATTTCATAATAATCCATTGTTTTTTGTGCTTGCGACTGCTAAATAAGCCACCATGGGGCCAAAGAAAATTCTGAGTGCCAGCCCTTTGGTAAAGAAGGTGAGAAACACAATAGAATTCAAGAAGGAACTCATAGAAAAATATGAAAGTGGCAAAGAGTTAACTACTGAAGAGCTGCAAGACCTTCATCTGGAACAGCAACAGGCCTTAGCTGAGGAAATTGCTTCAGAGGAGGAGGAAGAGAGAAGGGAGAATGTGCCTTCTTCAGTGATTAAGAACATTTGTGCAAAGTGGAGTGAGGTGCAAAGTTTTGTGGAGAAATATCACCCTAACAAAGCTGTTGCAGGCCGTGTCAGCAACTTGTTCAATGACAATGCCGTGTCCCATTTTAGGCAAATCTTAGAGACGCCAGAAACAGGCCTCTCTGGACAGATTTTTTGTGCGACAGGAGTCCAGTGACTCTCAAGCTCGTCCTAGTGCTAGTAAAAGACAAAGAAGGGAAGTAACCCCAGATAGGGCTTTGATACCTGAAGTCCTTATGGAGGGGGATTCCCCTTCCAAGAATAACCTCTCCTCCCTCTCCCCTCCACACTGTCTTCCATACACCAACAAGAGTCTTCAATAAAGGTAAAAGTGATGTTAAATGTTCATTTATCCATTTCATTAGTGCTTTATATTTATTTCTCATTGTTTTCTGTATGTAAAACTATAGCTATTCTCTATAAAATTTATTTTTTGTTAATATTTTTTGGTGTCTGGAACGGATTAATTGGATTTACATTATTTCTTATGGGAAATATTACTTCAGTTTTCGTACAAATCGGTTTTCGGCTAATCTTCTGGAACAGATTAAAGACGAAAACCGGGGTTCCACTGTATTTTCATTTTCTGGAGGTGGGAAAACAGTGTCTGCACCCTGAGAGATGTGTAGGGATGTTTCAGTTCAGGTCATCTGAACTGTGGTTTCCATGATTTTCTGGAAAGACAGCTATTGAATGAATAATGGTGAATGTGTTTCTTTCTCTAGATTATCCTGCCTTAACAGAAAATTTCTGATGTGCTAAAAAAAAAAAAATACTTTCAACTACTGTACTTCCATAATAAACTGCACAGTCCTACCTTACTTTAATATGTAATAGGTACCAAGTTGTCTGTGGGAAAGTGGAAAAGAATCCTTACTCCATAAGCCATGCATGTCATAAGAGGCAACTAAAATGCCATGAACAAGTTGGCTGGTAACCCTTTTTCCTGTATAAATTACTAAATTAAAAAAAAATCCTTCAGTTTTTCTTTTTGGGTCACCCTGCAAAGTGGGACAGCCTGTGTTAAAAAAAAAAAAAAAAATACCTAGTACTGTAATGTACAATAGGAACTTCTCTGCCTTCTTGTGTACATTTTTTGAACATTTTATTTTTATGTAGTCATTTTTCTTTGTTCTTTTGAGTAATTCCTCAGATTGTTTCTCCATTATACTGCCTTACAAGTGTTTCTTCTTGTGCTTGGTACTATTGTGCCTCTATCACTTTCAAATTTACATTTTGTTTCATTAATTTTTTATGAAATGTTCTCTTTTATAAGACAACCCATCAGGTAATGAATGACTCAAATGAAATTAAAACATGAGTTAATAGGTAACGCAGCTTAACTATGTTTTTTTTTTTTTTTTTTTCAACAAGTCGGCCGTCTCCCACCGAGGCAGGGTGACCCAAAAAGAAAGAAAATCCCCAAAAAGAAAATACTTTCATCATCATTCAACACTTTCACCACACTCATACATAATCACTGTCTTTGCAGAGGAGCTCAGATACGACAGCTGAGAAAAGTCCCTCCCAGCTGTCACTATCTCAGACCCCTCCTTTAAAGTACAGGCATTGTACTTCCCATTTCCAGGACTCAAGTCCAACTAAATCAATTAACTGGTTTCCTGAATCCCTTCACAAAATGTTACCCTGCTCACACTCCAACAGATCGTCATGTCCCAAAACCATTCGTCTCCATTCACTCCTATCTAACACGCTCACACATGCTTGCTGGAAGTCCAAGCCCTCGCCCACAAAACCTCCTTTACCCCTTCCCTCCAACCTTTTCTAGGATGACCCCTACCCCCTTCCTTCCCTACAGATTTATACGCTCTCCAAGTCATTCTACTTTGATCCATTCTCTCTAAATGACCAAACCACCTCAACAACCCCTCTTCAGCCCTCTGACAAATACTTTTAGTAACTCCACACCTTCTCCTAATTTCCACATTCCGAATTTTCTGCATAATATTTACACCACACATTGCCCTTAGACAGGACATCTCCACTGCCTCCAGCCTCCTCCTCGCTGCAGCATTTGCAACCCATGCTTCACACCCATATAAGAGTGTTGGTACCACTATACTTTCGTACATTCCCTTCTTTGCCTCCATGGATAACGTTTTTGTCTCCACAGATACCTCAATGCACCACTCACCTTTTTCCTTCATCAATTCTATGGTTAACCTCATCCTTCATAAACCCATCCGCTGACACGTCAACTCCCAAATATCTGAAAACATTTACTTCTTCCATAATCCCTCTCTCCAATGTAATATCCAATTTTTCTTTATTTAAATCGTTTGATACCCTCAACACCTTACTCTTATCTATGTTCACTTTTAACTTTCTACCTTTACACACTCTCCCAAACTCGTCCACTAACCTTTGCAACTTTTCTTTAGAATCTCCCATAAGCACAGTATCATCAGCAAAAGTAACTGTCAACTCCCATTTTGCATTTAATTCTCCATAATTTAATCCCACCCTCTCCCCAACACCCTAGCATTTACTTCTTTACAACCCCATCTATAAATATATTAAACAACCATGGTGACATTACACATCCCTGTCTAAGACCTACTTTTACCGGGAAGTAATCTCCCTCTCTCCTACACACCCTAACCTGAGCCTCACTATCCTCATAAAAACTCTTTACAGCCTTCAGTAACTTACTACCTATTCCATACACTTGCAACATTTGCCACATTGCTCCCCTATCCACTCTATCATATGCCTTTTCTAAATCCATAAATGCAATAAAAACTTCTCTACCTTTATCTAAATATTGTTCACATATATGCTTCACTGTAAACACTTGATCTACATCCCCTACCCACTCTAAAGCCTCCTTGCTCATCTGCAATCCTACTCTCTGTCTTACCTCTAATTCTTTCAATAATAACCCTGCCATACACTTTACCTGGTATACTCGTAAACTTATTCCCTATAATTTTTACACTCTCTTTATCCCCTTCCCTTTATATAAAGGAACTATACATGCTCGCTGCCAATCCCTAGGTACCTTCCCCTCTTTCATACATTTATTAAACAAAAACACCAACCACTCCAACACTATATCCCCCCCTGCTTTTAACATTTCTGTCATGATTCCATCAATTCCAGCTGCTTTACCCCTTTCATTCTACGTAATGCCTCACGCACCTCCCCCACACTCACATCCTGCTCTTCTTCATTCCTAAACGATGTTGTACCTCCCTGTCCAGTACATGAAATTATCGCCTCCCTCTTTTCATCAACATTTAAAAGTTCCTCAAAATATTCCCGCCATCTACCCAATACCTCCAGCTCATAAAATATGTATTACTTATTACCAAACCTCTTTCTACACATAGCCCAATTAATGGTTCCCCATTTACATTTACCCCTGGCACCCCAAATTTACCTACTACTCCATCCACAACATTTTTACCCACTTTAGCATTAAGATCCCCAACCACAATTACTCTCTCACTTGGTTCAAAACTCCCACACACTCACTCAACATTTCCCAAAATCTCTCTCTCCTCTACACTTCTCTCTTCTCCAGGTGCATAAACACTTACTATAACCCACTTTTCACATCCAACCTTTATTTTACTCCACATAATCCTTGAATTTATACATTTATATTCCTTCTTTACCTGCCATAACTGATTATTCAACATTATTGCCACTCCTTCTTTAGCTCTAACTCTATTTGAAACCCCTGATCTAATCCCATTTATTTCTCCCCACTGAAACTCTCCTACCCCCTTCAGCTTTGTCTCACTTAAAGCCAGGACATCCAGCTTCTTTTCATTCATAACATCTACAATCATCTCTTTCTTATCATTCGCACAACATCCACGCACATTCAAACATCCCACTTTGACGATTTTCTTCTTCTTCTTTTTAGTAAGCTATACAGGAAAAGGGGTTACTAGCCCATTGTTCCCGGCATTTTAGTTGACTTTTACAACACGCATGGCATACGGAGGAAAGATTCTTATTCCACTTCCCCATGGATATAAAAGGGAAAAGCAATAAGAACAAGAACTATTAAGATAAAATCAAAGAAAACTCAGATGAGTGTGTACACAATAAACGTGTACATGTTTGCGTAGTGTGACCTAAGTGTAAGTAGAAGTAGCAAGACGTACCTGAAATCTTGCATGTTTATGAGACAGAAAAAAGACACCAGCAATCCTACCATCATGTAAAACAGTTTCAGGTTTCTGTTTCACAGTCACCTGGCAGGATGGTAGTACCTCCCTGGGTGGTTGCTGTCTACCAACCTACTACCTATGTATACGTATATAAAAATTGTATATCGTATTTATACTTCATTACAAAAATCCATTTAAAATCATATAGAAAATACAGTAAACCTTCAGTTTAATAGATCTTATTTTAACCCTTTCAGGGTCCAAGTGGGGTCTCCGAGACTCGTTCTCAGGGTCCAAGAATTTAAAAAAAAAAAAATTATTTTATCTTATGAAATGATAGAGAATCTTTTTCCGATCATAATGCCACAAAAATTATGAAATTTGATCGAAAACTAACGGAATTATGCTTTCGCGAAGTTAGCGGTAGCCATGACATACGCATCGGCGATTTCGCCCACTTTGAGCCCTATTTTCGGCAAATTCCAATGTTTCAGTCAACTAAAATTATAGCTATTTCGCTAGAACTCCATTTCTTCTATTGATTGAGTACAAGAAACCGCCTATTTACCAATTACAACTACCCAAAATAGTGGTCAGAAAATGGCAATTTGGCCAATTTCACACAAATTTCAAACGATGCCAATTTCAAAATAGGGTTCAGAATAAACAAGGCAGACATTCCTGGCACTAAAATAACGTCTTCTCTGTTCATTAGTCACGTTTCCAGGCCCCTCTTACATTACTTTTGCTTTTCATTTTGAATTTTTATTCTCACAAAAAAATAGATGATTTACTGTTATGTATACAACTGCATCATTGCAAAAATGGTATAAATAATATTAGAGCACTTGTGCATGAATATTAGACTCGCCAGTTGATGTGTATTGGATGCATGGTGTGATTTGTTTACTCTTGAACATCGTCAAAAATCAAACATTTTCGCTACTTTGAGCTGAATTTCAAGATACAGTGGTACCCCGACTTACGATATTTTTTCATTCCAGAATGCTGTTCAAGTGCCATTACCAAACGAATTTATCTCCATAAGAAATGATGTAAAATAGACTAGTCCTTTTAGACCCCCAAAATTACACTTACAAAAGCATTTAAAAAAATACACTTACATAAAAGGGTGTGTTTGGGGACCATCGTAAGTCGGGGTACCACTGTACTTGTCCTTGTCAAACCAATCAAAATCATCTCTATTTCTGTAATATATCTTCCAATCTATCAAATGAGACAAAAAAAACGAGAATACATCAATAAATACCATACGAAAATAGACTGCAAAGTCGCTGTTTTAAACCAAAAACACAGTCAGTTTTTTTTCCTCATTATGCACTGTGTGGTGCAGGAATTTTTTTATACTGCGCACACTGACCGCACAGAACCATTCTATCACATCTTGGCCTAACAGCCTGTTTCTGCTTGATTTGAGGGCGCTAGAATTTAGGCGTACTAGTACGTCAATAACCCCAGGGCATAAGCCGTACTAGTACGTCAATAACCCTGAAAGGGTTAATGTACTTTAGAAAAATGGGATACAGTCTACTGGGTCAGCCGATTTAGAAACAATAAACAGTCTTCTAATTACAAAATTATTCATTATTGTTATGATAAATGTAGAAAAATCTTATCTGTATCCTCCACATGTGCCATTAACAGCTACCCACTCACCCCTAAAGGTCCATTAAATCGAGGATTACTACTGCACATCTGCCATTAATGTAAATATTTTGGCAGACAATGAAATGCAGCTTTTACTTACAGGTTTTGGGACTGGGGCCAACATTTAAACTTAGAGTTGAGCTACAGAACACCTCCTCTACATCTCCTTCCCTGCAATTGGCTGTCATATTCCACTGTGATGACCGTATCTACAGTGTTAACAAATCATATATTCAGGTAATGACATACATGAACTACTTTTAGTTCTGTAAATTCCAATTTTTTATGCAAGTAACCAATACATGTATAGTATATACTGAACTGTAGTATCTACGTGCTTCTGGCAAGACGGTGATGGAGTGAATGATGGTGAAAGTGTTTCTTTTTTTGGGGTCACCCTACCTCAGTGGGAAATGACTAGTGTTAAAAAAAAATACTGTACAGTGTCACAATTCAACCAACATGGAAAAATTGAACAGAATAATGGTACAGTAGTCTTTCGGGCCCTCTTAAGATATATGTACGTACTCTTAGCGTCTGTTTTATTTACTCCATGTAGGTGCATTTATACAAATAAATACAAGTTTATTTCTTGGCATATTGTACAATGTGTGATTTACATACGTATTATGACATATCATTAAACACAAAGAAAGCCACTAGCATGCCTGAGCATTTCGGACCCGTGTTTATTCCCCTTGTGTCTGTAATGTATTCTATATGGTTAAAGGTACAGTAGTAATGCATCCAGGTGGAAGATACCTTGTACAGTAGTATACCAAAGAGGGAAATTCACACTTCATTGATACTGTTTAATACAGCATGTAATCATGTAAGATAAGGTAAGAAATACAGTGAACCCCCGGTGTTCGTAATGCTCCAAACTCGAACAATTATGTAAGTGTATTTTTGGGGTTCTAAAAGGACTAATCTAATTTACATTATTCCTTATGGGAACAAATTCGTTTGGTAATGGCACTTGAACAGCATTCTGGAACGAATTAATCACGAAAACCGGGGGTCCACTGTACTCTATTAGATTTATCTCAGAATGCCATACTTCTTAATATAGTAAGTACCATAACAAATCCAATGTAAATACTGTACATATTTACATTTCGTCTTTCAGATTCCAATACTTATACCAGGCGTCATTCACGTAGCAGAAACACTCGTCACTTGCATATCAGAGCTGGGGATCTCAGACACTGTACGTGTATTTGTTGTGAAGGGAAAAGCCTCACGGCCTTTGCTCACCGCTGTCATCAGCATGCCAGTGGCAGAAATTTTCATGGGTTCCTAGAAACTAGCACGACTGAGCTGTTATGTATTGCAAAGTGTTTGTAAAGGAAAAACTAGTCATTGTTTTATGTAAATTATAATTTTATTTTCATATGTATGTACTGTATATTGTAATTCAAGTATTTTCCATTAAACTATATATATTGTATATATACTATATATAAATTCTATATAAACAAGAATACTTCATATACAGTAGTATATATTAACCACATATTCCTGATTAAAGAAAAATTCTTGAAAATGTATAAAAATTATAAAAACATTGAAATATAGGGTAAAAATAAGATTTCATTTAACATGAACCATGAGATTCTGGACTATTTTTATCCCTGTGTTACAAGTATTAAACTATGCACATTGTTACATGGTGAAAACTCCTTTCTTCTCTTGTTATAAAATCACTAATACAAGCTTTTGAAAAATAAACATGAGTGAATGCTGATCACAAATTACTGTGTGTGTATTCACTGAATAGACCCACTTACAATTAAAAAAAATGATTGTGCAAAGATCATGACAAATTTTGATATTCATTATGCATTGAAATAAAACGGTGCTATAATTACATTTTTTTTGTTTGCATGTACTGACATATCAGAGCAGTTTGAGGCATTTTCTGATAAACTGCAGTGTTTAGCTAAAATATGCATAAAGAACAAAAAGGCACAATACCTATATAGTATACTGGCTCCTCCTCCTTTCTGTTAGTGTGACTTTGTAAATGGTCCAAGTCGGACCGAAACATCGTTGTAAGCTCCTCTCTCCTATGTGTGGGTTATATGTGTAAAATATGCATATCTGTGTTAGAGGAAACTGTGGGTGCTCTTTGTTGAAAATAAAGTACTAGAACATAGTAATATTTATGAAGGGATTCAGGGCAACTGGTTAGCCAGACTTAGAGTCCTGGAGGTGGGAAGTACAGTGCCTGCACTCTGAAGGAATGGTGTTGATAAGTTGCAGTTTTTTAACTGTAATGTAGGCACACCTCTGGCAAGACAGTGACAGAGTAAATGATGATGATGAAAATGTTTCTTTTTTTTTCAGATCACCCTGCCTCGGTGGGAAATGATTGATGTGTTAATAAAAATGCAAGTTGATACAAACTGTATATGAAAATTGAAAAGGCTGCAGTGTTAGATAAAGGAAAGTGGAGTGAGAAATTTGAATACCCATGTAATAGCATGTAATTTTTTGTAGAGAGGGAAGAATAAAATGTAGTCATGGAGAATAATTTATACGATTAATAAAGGCTTCAGTAACTCATTGTAAAGTAATACATATAAGATTTAACCATTGGGTTTAGTTTAATTTTGATGCATAGAGTGAAGAATGAAGATATTCAAGTCAGCTGTGAACAAAGAACTTGATAAATGAGTTTGTTTGAACATGAAGTAAAGAATGTCTCCTAAACAAGTAAAAAAATTACTACTAAAATTGAATCATATAGGCACTGTATGACCCCTCTGGGTTTAGTGCTTCTTAGCTATAATGATATAATAATAATAATATCTCGTAAAGTAATTTATGAAAAATGGACCCAAGCTGTAAAAATTCATTTTTTTTTCCCAACAAGTCGGCCGTCTCCCACCGAGGCAGGGTGACCCAAAAAGAAAATAATTTCATCATCATTCAGCACTTTCACCTCACTCATACATAATCACTGTCTTTGCAGAGGCGCTCAGATACGACAGCTGAGAATAAGTCCCTCCCAACTGTCACTATCCCAGACCCCTCCTTTAAAGTGCAGGCATTGTACTTCCCATTTCCAGGACTCAAGTCCAACTAAATCAATTAACTGGTTTCCCTGAATCCCTTCACAAAATATTATCCTGCTCACACTCCAACAGCTCGTCAGGTGCCAAAAACCATTCGCCTCCATTCACTCCTATCTAACACGCTCACACATGCTTGCTGGAAGTCCAAGCCCCTCGCCCACAAAACCTCCTTTACCCCCTCCCTTTTCGAGGACGACCCCTACCCCGCCTTCCTTCCCCTACAGATTTATATGCTCTCCAAGTCATTCTACTTTGATCCATTCTCTCTAAATGACCAAACCACCTCAACAACCCCTCTTCAGTCCTCTGGCAAATACTTTTAGTAACTCCACACCTCCTCCTAATTTCCATGCTGTATAACCCCTGTGGTTTAGCGCTTCTATTTGATTATAATAATAATAATCCTCCTAATTTCCACACTCCGAATTTTCTGCATAATATTTACACCACACATTGCCCTTAGACAGGACATCTCCACTGCCTCCAGCTGCAGCATTTGCAACCCATGCTTCACACCCATATAAGAGTGTACCTATATATACACACACTAGTATATGAAAGAGAAATACTACTGTCTTATTGCACGTTTAATTTTTATAAAAGTGAAGCTAGTTATCAGATTATAAATTTTTCTTGGCTCAAAGCCGAATGCCTCCCATTCCCTATACGCTGTAAAATCCCTATGGTTTTAGTGCTCCCCTCTTAAATATAATTACGTATATGTACATGTATGTATGTATTAAGATTATAATGTCCCTGGACTGTATAATTACTGAAAATCTTTTTTCTGTTTAAATACATGATGCATACGTATTTATAAATATACTACAATGTATATGGATAACTACATATACGTACTAGTATAAGAAAAGGAGTTTTGTAATAAATGAATATTTCATATTATGTACTGATGAAGGCTTTATAGTAGGAAAAAATTATTTCATGGATAATGGAATTTTTAAAGGCAACCAAAGATTGTTAGTCTCTCTTCTAATAATTATATACTACATACATAACGTATATTTTTTCTTGAAAATTGCATAGAAGATTCTTGCAGATAAGGTCTAATAATTTACTGCACATGAATTGAAGTACATAAATCCAAATACTAACTTATAAAAGTTTTATGCTACATTGTACAGTACCCTACTTGAAATTAATTGTTAATAGTTTGATGCTGGTGAGAGGCTCATAAGGAAACAAGCTTTAGATTGCCAAAATGTTATGCATGTCTATGGGATAGTGCCTGTAAGATACATTATATACTGTTAACCTAATAGTATTGTAATTAATGTATCCTCATGGGAAATAAAACTACAGTATCTTATCTATCTAAATGTCCAGAAGCATCAGCAAGTTCAGTTCAATGCACTGAACACCAGGAACTCAATGGCTGTACTTTTCTTGTTTGAGAACAAATAGGAAGTGCGTCTATCTCGCACTCAGCAGACAGAGAATAGGGCCTCCATCATGTCTTGCACTGAATGGCCCACATGGGTTTATGAATTAAAGAACAAACAGCTGCTATGTCTGCTGCATCCTTTATTGTAGTGTCCAACTCTCAGAGCACAATACAAAAAAAAATTAATACCTTTGATTCTTGCATCCCCTCATTGTTCTCATTTAATAATAATTATATAATAATAATAATATAATATCTTTATTTCTTCAAGTACATGTACAAGGTATACAGGTCTAGCTGACATCAATGACATACTACTATGTAGTATATAGAAAGCCACTTGTTATGCAGAGCATTTCGGGCAAATGAAGTCAGTTTTGTCCCAGGATGCGACCCACACCAGTCGACTAACTCCCAGGTACCCATTTTACTGATGGGGAACATAGACAACCAGTGTAAAGAAACACACCCAATGTTTGTACCCTCACTGGGAATCAAACCCGAACCCTCGTCATGTGAAGCGAGAACTTTAGCCACCAGGCCAAGGGGCACGGGCCATGGGCCATGGGGCTTGTCTTTTGTTGGGTCCCTAGATGTGTGGGTTCACATAAATGAACTTGCAGACTATGAAGGTGAGTTCTGCAGTTCTGGATCTCTCATCCTCCAGCAGGCATTTGTCATTTTATGATTACTAATTTGACAATGACTGGCAGCATCACTGAACCTTATTGGTGATCAACAAACTATTTTTCATCAAACCATAATTGAGTGTTTGGTCATCTTCCCTCTATGCCAGTTGTGGTAAATGGTACTCCCATGCCTATGTATTGCAAACACTAAACTTGTACATGGTTATCTTGTGTAGGGGTGACTGACAACACATTATGAGGACTGTCCAGTTATCCTGACAGTCCAGCATCTCTTGCTTAATTTATCCTCTTCACCATTAAGCATACCCACGTTAGTTCAGGCACTTTCTCCAAAGCCCAGACATGCTAACTTTTTCTGCCCTCCTCAATAGTGGTCCCACCTTTTCTGTAAACACATCAATAATAACTTAATAAGGTTCAATTTCTTAAAGACATAAATTTACATCTTCAACAGTATTATTATTATTATAATCAAATAGAAGCGCTAAACCACAGGGGTTATACAGCATCTTCAACAGTAGCCTCCATAATTTCAACCAAAATCCTTTCCTCAACACCACCTCTTCTTTTCCCCACCATCTCTTCATCTCTGTCATGCAGTGCAGTTTATGACCCTAATGTATTTAGGACTTTTGATGATAATTGTTATATATGATCCCATTCAAGTTTAGTGCTTTCCAATGAGTATAATAATTGATGAACAGGATGATCTATCAAAATTATTATTATTATTATTATACTTTGGGGAAATGCTAAACATGTAGGGGTTATACAACACCTAATCAACACAGATCCCAACATTTGCCTAGAAAAAATGAACTCTGTGGTTCTTGAGATCTGCTCAAGACACATTCCATTAAGAAAAAGAAAAAGAAGATGTAAACTAGAAAAAGAGAGATGCTCCCTATACAGACGAAGGCGAAGAGTCACAGAGCTGCTGAGGGGGGCCAATATATCTGAAATACGAAGGGAGGCACTGGTCAATGAAATTGCAAATATCGAACTTAAGCTGAAGTAATCTTACAGGAGACAAGATTCACAGGAAGAACTAAAAGCCATAAAGGAAATTGAAAAAAAAAATACTTCTTCTCTTATGCCAAATCTAAGGGAAAAACAACATCCAGTATTGGGCCCCTTCTTAGGCGGGATGGGACATACACGGATGACAGCCAAGAAATGAGTGAGATATTAAAGTCCCAATACGACTCAGTGTTCAGCGAGCCGCTGCCCAGACTAAGGGTCGACAATCCAAATGAATTCTTTATGAATGAAATGCAAAATTTGGTCATCTCAAAAATCTCGGATATAATCCTAACTCCACAAGATTTTGAAATGGCAATAAATGACATGCCCATGCACTCTGCCCCAGGCCCAGACTCATGGAACTCTGTGTTCATCAAGAATTGCAAGAAGCCCCTATTGCGTTCCTTCAGCATTCTATGGAGAGGGAGCATGGACACAGGGGTCATCCCACCACACACTAAAAACAACAGACATAGCCCCACTCCACAAAGGTGGCAGTAAAGCAATTGCAAAGAACTACAGACCGATAGCACTAACATCCCATATTATAAAAATCTTTGAGAGGTTCTAAGAAGCAAGATCACCAACCACCTAGATACCCATCAATTACACAACCCAGGGCAACACCGGTTTAGAGCAGGTCGCTCCTGCCTGTCCCAGCTACTGGACCACTATGACAAGGTCCTGGATGTTGTTGAGGATAAACAAAATACAGATGTAGTATACACAGACTTTGGAAAAGCTTTCGATAAATGTGACCATGGTGTAATAGCACACAAAATGCGTGACAAAGGAATAATAGGAAAAGTTGGTAGATGGATCTATAACTTCCTGACAAATAGAACACAAAGAGTAATAGTAAACAGAGTAAAGTCCCTGTAAGGTGTTGAGAGCAATGAGAGGATTAAATGTTCATTCATTTATAACTATGTTGTTGTTGTTGTTATGGAGCGGGCCATGGAGAGTACACTTGTTATTGTTACTCTGGCTTTTATTAACCTACAACCATAAGTTTCAGGCAGCCACAGTGAAAAGCTCTGTTCCACAAGGCACAGTACTCACTCCCATTCTATTCCTCATCCTCATATCAGGGTATACGACAAATTATAACCATATAATAGTGAAAAAGAAATGTAAAGGACCTGGGAGTGATAATGTCAAAGGATCTCGCCTTCAAAGACCACAACAATGTATCTACCTCATCTACTAGGAAAATGATAGGATGGATAATGAGAACCTTCAAAACTAGGGATGCCAAGCCCATGATGATTCTCTTCAAATCGCTGGTTCTCTCTAGGCTGGAATACTGCTGTACACTAACGGCCCCCTTCAAGGCTGGAGACTGCAGACCTGGAGAGTGTACAAAGAACTTTCACGGCACACATAAGTATGATAAGCCACCTAAATTACTGGGAATAGTTGAAGGTCCTTAATCTGTATTCCCTGGAACGCAGGCGAGAGAGATACATGATAATACTATACACTTGAAAGGTCCTGGAGGGATTGGTACCAAGCCTGCACACGAAAATCACTCACTATGAAAGCAAAAGACTCAGCAGGAGATGCAACATTCCCCCAATGAAAAGCAGGGGCACCACGAGTACATTGAGACAACACAATAAGTGTCCGGGGCTCAAGACTGTTCAACTGCCTCCCAGCATACATAAAAGAATTACCAATAGACCCCTGGCTGTCTTCAAGAAGGCACTAGACAGGCACCTAAAGTCAGTACCTGACCAACCGGGCTGTGGTTCGTACGTCAGTTTGCGTGCGGCCAGCAGTAACAGCCTGGTTGATCAGACCCTGATCCACCATGAGGCCTGGTCTCAGACCGAGCCGCGGGGGCGTTGACCCCCGAAACACTGTCCAGGTAAACCTGGAGAATCTATCAAAAGATGTGTACATCATTTTTTGAAATTTTTCATAATGGCACTTGGTACCCCTCTATTTATTTCATTGCAGATTACATGGGTATCGGAAGTTACAATGTAAATTGAGTGCAAGGAGAGCCACTGACATGCCATGGCATTATTAAATAATTACATGTGATTCTGGTGTGGTCAATGTTTCCCACATTGAACAGTGATGAAAAATAGTCACAACTCAACTGCAGCTTGATAAAAACAAATAGCTTGTAGGTCACTAACTCCTGACTAATTATTATAGTTAGCTGAATCGATACAGTACTGGAAAGAAATCGGAAAATATCAACCCCCAAGAGAGCATTATTATTATTATTATACTAATGGAAAATGGTAAACTCATAAGTGTCATTCAATGCTGTGTATCAGAAGCAAAAGAGATGGTCAAGCTGAAGGTGCTGAGGAAAAGACTTCAGCAGAAAGGATTGGGATTACAGTTGACTAGAAAATTGGTGTCAATTAGTCATAGAGCGAGTTAACAGGAAAGGTGGACTGTCAAAGAAAAAAACAGATGAAATAAGCATGTCATATTCTCAAGCAGGAAATACATCTTAACCAGTAATCAGTTGATCTTAATCCGGTTAGCACACTGTAGTTGCTGCTTGATGGGAACGCCATTAGCTACATCCACATCATGAGAACCCAGCATACATAACTAGAGACACATTTTCAAATATA
Source organism: Cherax destructor (assembly GCA_009830355.1). NCBI lineage: Eukaryota > Metazoa > Arthropoda > Malacostraca > Decapoda > Parastacidae > Cherax > Cherax destructor. The sequence goes on from WNWK01000972.1 coordinate 288,367, forward strand.
CATATGAAAAAAAAAGTTGCCATGCTCTCTGATAAAGAGGACAATATCGATCAAGAGATGGTGGACTCTTAGGACCCCTCAAGGGAGGTTCCTTGATGCTGGTGAGGGGTTCTTGATCTATGGAATTGGATCTGTGCCCAAATTCCCAGAATTAAGCTTGAATGCCTTCCCTTCCCCCACAAATGTTGTATAATCCCTACGGGTTTAGCGCTCACCATAATAATAATAATGAATTCTCAAGCACTTCTCCATGAGATGACTGTGAGTCAAGTAGTATGTCCAATGTGCCGGCTTGTGAATGCCATATGCCATAAATGACATCGATAGAAGGACAAAAGCCAAGTGCTAAATTGTCATTTTATGCTAAACAATTTGTAAGGGAGATTGAAAGTCCTGAACTGCAGAACATCAGTGGAGTCCACAGGTCACTGTGCACAGCACTTGCAAAAGAATACTCTTTTGTGACTGTTAAAGATGTAATACAATTAGTTTTTCAAGAGAAGGTGCCCTGATCCAAGAAATCGGAGCTACCCTTCAAGCAAAGAGCAGCGCCTGAAAGTTTGTTACCCCAATAAAAACAGTTCGTTAAGGGCTAAGCCCTCTCGATCTAAAAAACTTGAACTATTTTTCCTTTCTCAAGCGAGGTACCTTGATGCCTGAATGCCTTCTCCTTTCTGTGGACAAACCAGAGTATTATCTTGGCACAATGAACCTTTCAGGTTTAGCACTCAGTCGAGATAAATGGTATAAAATATCATTGACTTGGTAAAGCCTACTGTGTGGGTGAAACGGCAATACAGGACCGCATTATACTGAATTCGTGTCTTCCTTAGCACTTGCTCACAACCTAAGGCATCAAGGGTTGATTACCAAGTGGTGCAGAGGGTAGCCGCCTTGTACTTGCTGCATATAAAGTGCTGGGTGGTATGGACAAGCTTCTGCTGCATATATAGGGCTGGGAGGTACCTGGAGTTTACCTGGAGAGTTCCGGGGGTCAACGCCCCCGCGGCCCGGTAGAAGCAAGCCTCCGTGTACCTGTAGCAAATAAAGGGATGGGAGGTAGGGACGAGCCTCCCTTGTACCTGCTGCATGTATAGGGCTAGAAGACAGGGGCAAGAGTGTACCTGTAAATATTATTATTATTATTATATGTAGGGCTAGAAGTTAGGAACAAACCTCCTTGTACCTGCTGCATATATACAACCAGGAGGTAAGAGCAAGCATTCTGGTATCTGTTGTGTGGCATGCACTGAGAATATCACCTTTATTCATGTTGTGATACACAACATGAATAATCAGCCAAATCCCGGTAGTTACTGTCATATAGTCATCGGGGCCTCACTGTGAATAACTGCCATTTACAAGCTTCAACCAATCAGGGTGAGGAGTTGAACCCAAGACGATTTGACTTTATACCTACACCCAGGACTGGAGGTTAGTCTTTCACTAGCTCTGGCTGATTACACATACTGGTCTCTTGTGTAACTACGAGCTAATGTCAGTGAGGGTACTCAATTTTGCTCTCTCTAGACACTAATAATACCCATGATTTGTTTGTTCTATTAAAAAAAAATCTATTGCATAAAAAAAAATATATCTTACCAAATTATGGCCTTGATGATATATCCTGATGGCTCCCTATAAGCAGGTACCCTAATATTGGCCAATAACTCATTACCTTATCTGTTGTGTGAGAATTAAAACATTGGGAGGCGAAGACACAATCCACGTGGTGGTCTATTCTTCATCCCCACCGCGTTTCATTTTCTATTATCAGCTTTAATCTGAGTTATTTCACAGATCTTGACTTTTCCAGATACACTACACATTAGTTCTCTTTGTTTTGGTAGATTTTTGACGATAATATTTCTATCCGCCCGATGGCCCGCAATTAATTAACATCACTCACGTAGCACAAAATACACATTACGCCATATTCTGGCTAACAACCCCCCCACCCCCAACAAAACGTTTTGTGTACCAATACATTTTCTCAATTAATTCAGATGTGTAACACATTTCCATTATTGAAATATTAATATTTTTCCATTATAACAATTTTTCCTTACTTAATCAACTCCTTACAGTATATAAGGAAATTATAGAAAATATTGGTTCTCATGTGACACAACACCTTATGAAAGACACATTGAAGATATACACCATGTATCTTCAGGTAATACCTAAATTATTATTACTGCTACTACATTCATGTGGGAACGCTAAACCCTTTGGGGCCATATAGCGCCTGGGTGAATGGAAAGCAAACATTTGACCCAAGGATGCGGAGGACGAGACCAATTCCTTGAATCAAGAGCCCCTTACAGTTATCAAGGCACATCCTATGAGGGGTGGTAATTCCTATAAAGAACAAATACTCGTATATTATATCCAGAACGTACATAATACCAGAAAAGTAAATGTACTTAATAGTGTAATACCCAAAAAAAAGGATACCCAAAAATTTTGTACAAATATATATTCACCAATATATGATGCTAGGTAATAAAAAATATGATATAAATAATTATTAAATAATTTTCGTTATTAAATTTGTATGTAAAACTTAATTAACAATATTAAAATATTTGTTTTATTTATCATTTTTGTGAAAACTAATAACAATTATTATTTTTACAAAGAAATAAAATTCAAGAAAATAAAGCTGGAACATTTTATATTTCATTTTCCTTTTATAACTGAAGTTTTTAGTGCAGTGCACACTTTAGCGCAGTGACGCAGGGAGCATTAGATTTAGCAGTGTAAGTCAGTCAGTCAATTCAGTTAGTCCAGTTAAGTCAGTCAGTCCATTCAATCTAGTCTAGTCAGTCAGTCAGTCCATTCAATCTAGTCTAGTCAGTCAGTCAGGCCATTCAATCTAGTCTAGTCAGTCAGTCAGGCCATTCAATCTAGTCTAGTCAGTCAGGCAGTCCATTCAATCTAGTCTAGTCAGTCAGTCAGTCCATTCAATCTAGTCTAGTCAGTCAGTCCATTCAATCTAGTCTAGTCATTCCATTCAATCTAGTCTAGTCAGTCCATTCAATCTAGTCTAGTCAGTCCATTCAATCTAGTCTAGTCAGTCCATTCAATCTAGTCTAGTCAGTCAGTCCATTCAATCTAGTCTAATCAGTCAGTCAGTCCATTCAATCTAGTCTAGTCAGTCAGTCAGTCCATTCAATCTAGTCTAGTCAGTCAGTCAGGCCATTCAATCTAGTCTAGTCAGTCAGTCAGTCCATTCAATCTAGTCTAGTCAGTCAGGCAGTCCATTCAATCTAGTCTAGTCAGTCAGTCAGTCCATTCAATCTAGTCTAGTCAGTCCATTCAATCTAGTCAGTCAGTCCATTCAATCTAGTCTAGTCAGTCCATTCAATCTAGTCAAGTCAGTCCATTCAATCTAGTCAAGTCAGTCAGTCCTACAGTCAGTCCATTCAATCTAGTATAGTCAGTCAGTCAGTCCAGTCAGTCCTACAGTTTGTCAGTCAGTCCTACAGTCAATCAGTCAGTCCTACAGTCAATCAGTCAGTCCTACAGTCAATCAGTCAGTCCTACAGTCAATCAGTCAGTCCTACAGTCAATCAGTCAGTCCTACAGTCAGTCCAGTCAGTCAGTCAGTCAGTCAGTACAGTCAGTCAGTCCTACAGTCAGTATAGTCAGTCCTACAGTCAGTATAGTCAGTCCTACAGTCAGTCCTACAGTCAGTCAGTCAGTCCTAGAGTCAGTATAGTCAGTCCTACAGTCAGTACAGTCAGTCAGTCCAAGTCAGTTCATTTAGGTACAGGTACACAATATAATTACTAGAGCTGCTCTCCCTTCCCTTGGATCGAGCTGTGTGACCCCTACGGATTTAGCGCTTACGAAGATGAAGAAGCAACAACTCAAAGCCAGTCAAATTAAAATGGCTGGAGAACAAAGCCAGTCAGGTTAAAATGGCTGGAGAACAAAGCCAGTCAAATTAAAATGGCTGGAGAACAAAGCCAGTCAGGTTAAAATGGCTGGAGAACAAAGCCAGTCAAATTAAAATGGCTGGAGAACAAAGCCAGTCAAATTAAAATGGCTGGAGAACAAAGCCAGTCAAATTAAAATGGCTGGAGAACAAAGCCAGTCAAATTAAAATGGCTGGAGAACAAAGCCAGTCAAATTAAAATGGCTGGAGAACAAAGCCATTCAGGTTAAAATGACTGAAGAACAAAGTCAGTCAAATTAAAATGGCTGGAGAACAAAGCCAGTCAGGTTAAAAGGACTGGAGAACAAAGCCAGTCAAATTAAAATGGCTGGAGAACAAAGCCAGTCATATTAAAATGGGTGGAGAACAAAGCCAGTCAAATTAAAATGGTTGGAGGACAAAGCCAGTCAAGTTAAAATGGCTGGAGAAAAAAGCCAGTCAAATTAAAATGGCTGGAGAACAAAGCCAGTCAAATTAAAATGGCTGGAGAACAAAGCCAGCTAAACTGGAGTAAAAAGCCAGAGAAATGTGACTAGTGAAGAAAGTGGCTTATTTGTGCATTGTCCCAGTCACGGTATTGTCTTTCTCTTTAAAGCCAGTCATTTTAACGTGACTTGACGAACAAGGCCAACCAGACTGAAGTGACTGACCTAAACCAGTCAGCTTGAAACGACTGAACAAAGCCAGTCAGCTTGAAACGACTGAGCAAGCCAGTCAGCTTAAAACGACTGAGCAAAGCCAGTCAACTTGAAACGACTGAACAAGCCAGTCAGCTTGAAACGACTGAACAAAGCCAGTCAGATTGAAACGACTGAACAAAGCCAGTCATCTTGAAACGACTGAACAAAGCCAGTCAGCTTGAAACGACTGAACAAAGCCAGTCAGCTTGAAACGACTGAACAAAGCCAGTCAGCTTGAAACGACTGAACAAAGTCAGTCAGCTTGAAATGACTGAACAAAGTCAGTCAGCTTGAAACGACTGAACAAAGCCAGTCAGCTTGAAACGACTGAACAGTCTTACTAACATAACTTGAAACACACGCAGTCATGCTAACGTGACTGAGGAAAAAAAGCCAGTGTGGGACTGAGATGACTGGAGGAGAGACTGGGTTAAGAGAGGAGAGGAGAGCCGGGTACAAGCCAGCAGCGTCCTTCCTGGGGTAATCAAGCCACGCCGCTCCAACGTCTTTCATTTCAAATGCAGAATTAAAATTTTTAAACCACGGTTCTTTTATTAGTGAAGTTCCATTATTATTCTTATGTTTTATATCTCGGAATTTTATAAAATTTGATTTGCATTAGTGAAATTATACCTTTATGCGGAAATATATTTGAAATGTTGTACTTACATTTATTCGCGGTTTTTTTATATAAACAATTTGTTTTATTTAATTTAAATTTCAACGAGAATACACGAAATGTACTCAAATTGCAACACAATTTTATTTTTTATTGTGACTTTATGTACTACATGTATATATGTAATGCATATACGTTCAGGTTGGCTTGGTGTACGATGATCCTCAACAGCATACGTGGAAATACCATTTATTACACTTGTTAGCGATATTATGTAAGCTTCTTTAGGCACAGGTACACATAAATACAGTTACATAAGTTATCATACACAGCAACATATGAGTAGATTACAAAGTATAACCCAGAAAAGTCAAAGTGACTTATTTCCTTTAGGGTCCTTGTTATTTCCATTAGGGTCCTTGTAATTTCCATTGGGGTCCTTGATTATTAGTCTTTTAACTCTGTGTAATATGTACATTTTAATACTTTGAAAGGTTTTTGTTGTATTATTGTATATTTGTTTTAATTTTACATCTTTTGTGTTCGTGGAAATAAGGTGCTCTAACGAAGCAATATTTTCTTAGGTTTCTCTAGGTTCTAGCGAATGACTGTTGTATACTATGTAATTTATCGAATATATGATGACGATAGGATTACCTAGTGTAAGTAGACGTGTATAGGGAATGGCTATGGGTTGTTAGTGTAGAATATATGCAGTGTAGTAGAATAAGGGTTTATCTAGGGGTTTATTTAAGGGTTTATGTAGGGGATTATCTAAGGGTTCATCTAGGGGGGTATCTAGTGTAAGTAGACGCATACCGGGAGTGGTTATGGGCTGCTAGTGAAGTAATATAAGTGTTGTAGTAGACGAGGTATATGGAAGATACAACAATATATAGCGTGAGGTACAATAGGTAGCGGGGTGGGGTGAGCGTCACGTTGTTGACAGTCGTCACCGAGTAGCCGCACGTGTGCTCCCGCCGCTCTCATCACACCAAGAACTTGCTTCCACCATGCGAGGAGGAATGGAGAAGTCATTTGTATGGGGTGAGATTGTAGCATTTGTTGAACACTTGAGGTGTGAAGGTGGTTGGGAGGTGCTGCGAGGTGGGGTTGGGGTTACAGAGGCGAGGTAAAGTGCGCCGGCCTGATGCTACTCATCGGCTTCAAGACGCCCGTTACTCCCTCAAAATCGAATGGCAAAATTTTGGCTGCAAATATTGATGTTGCTGTGCATGTTTGACCCTGTATAACTTATGGGGCTCCACATTTGCATGTTTTGAGGTCCCGCGTTAGTGAGAAAGTCCGTGTTGATTATATATACTTAAATTTGACCAAATAGAAAATTTGAATCTTGAATCAGGTAGTTGTTTCTAACCCTGAATGCTCATCTTACCAGCTTCCAGATTTATGAACCTTTATACGATGTGTGTAAGAAGCATGGTTGACACCTTAAACATTAACCTAAGAATGTAATCATTGCATTAGGATCCTTAATGGAGATGTCACAGTATTTGATTATTGGGTTATCTTGAGTTAAATCTACATATTGTTATTTAATGTTTTTATAATGGGCCCACAAAGACCATTGTAAAAAATAAGCTTATTGTATGCAAAACCTAAATAAAAGTTTACTGGTACTTAATGGGCCTACTGGCTCGTGCTAGGCACCTAACCTTTCTGACTTGTGTTTATCTAACATCTTTAATCTACCCAAAAAACTAAATAGTGATGTTACTGATTAGTTTCACTTTTAAATCTGTTGACAAACTAGTGGCTTTGTACGTCCTTTCAAAAATTAGAATTTGTCCTGTGTCCCTCGTAGCTCAGAAATAGTTTTCCTTGCAATTGAATAACTAGAGCTCAAACCATGGGTGTGAGAGAGGTGTGTGAACAAGTCTTTGGCTATTATTGAAGGTTGCTCCTCAGCAAAACTCTGGCATTTTATATTTCACACAGCCTTCAAGCTGTCTGTGTCACAGAATAAATAGTCATTTCTAGCACAAATTTTTTATTTTGTGAGATGTTAGCAAAAATACCTCTAGTTTTGAATGCAACATGGAAGGGCCAATCAACCTATATCAAGAAACATGATACTGCAGCTAATCCCAGTGAGCTATAATGATTTTTCTATGTGCACAGCATGAATTGATAAGGGACACCCCTCTTAAATTGGCAGTTTTAAAATATAATTTATTGCCAAAATATGCTGAAGAGCAACATTCAGCAACTACCAAATCTCTTAACTCGTAAAGATAAATAGGTACCTAGGTATTGACAAACTGTTATGAGTTGCATCCAAGGAAATAAAGTACAGTGGTACCCCGACTTACGATATTTTTTCATTCCAGAATGCTGTTCAAGTGCCATTACCAAACGAATTTATCTCCATAAGAAATTATGTAAAATAGACTAGTCCTTTTAGACCCCCAAAATTACACTTACAAAAGCATTTAAAAAAATCAACTTACATAAAAGGGTGTGTTTGGGGACCATCGTAAGTCGGGGTACCACTGTACTGTACTTATCTCCATCTAATTTTGGTTCTCGAAGAAGTAACCAACTTTTGAGGTCACTGAATTGTCGATGAGTTATCCAGCCATCAGATTCATTGACTTGTTAAAATATAATTACAAATTATCAAATAGAATTTAGGTTCAATTATGTTTAGCACTTGCTGATAGCTTCAATGAATTGGTACGTATATGGGATGTTTTCTGACTGATGACTTGGGCACACTGGTGAGATGACTTGAATTTCAAATTTCAAGCTATTATATGTTAAAAGTTGTCTTTTATATAGTTTAGCATCTCTTTGAATGCCAGTGATTTTACTGGTTTGGATAAGTTTCTTTCTGGACATTGGGAGACAGGGCTCCATATGATGTAGGATGTTTGTGGCCCCATAAACCCCAGGCAGGGAGTTTCCATGTACTATATACAAATTTAATAAAAACTGCAAGCACTTGTAAATACTGTACATGTATATTAATTTTGTGGTGGTAAACACCATCCAAGCTTGGCCCCAGGCCAGCTTTCAGGTGTAGGAAAACTTTTAAAGTACTGTTGGAAGCCCATCAAAAAAACAATTGAAATACAACATTTACGAAGAGGTTCAGTGCAATTGGTTAGCTGCACCTGAGATCTGGTGTTGGTAAGACACTTTAGAGGATCATTTGAATTGATATCTGCACACAGCTGATAAAGTAACTATTGAATGAAAATGATGTTTCCTCTTTTGGCTCATCCCATCACAGTGGAAGGCAGTCAGAATGGTTTAAAAAAGGCTAAAGACTAACGTAGATTGAATTTTCCAAATCTTTTCTCTAGGGAGTTTTGACCTGAAAGTTAATATCATAATTATATACTATACATTGTACAGGAGGGCCCGGTTTTACACCTGTTTGCTAATACAGCGGTTTTCATTTATACCCTCTTCATTTATTCAGGCTTCCCACAGTAAGTATATTCACCACTCGCTATAAGCTAAGTACAAAATATTATAAGGCATGTAATGTGTGTACTGTATATATGCATTTTTTAGGCCTTGCTCTATTGCTCACTTAATATATGTTAGTGTAAATGTGTTATCAGGCTGTTTCACTTTACAGAAGTACGAAGCTCGGAACCTAACCTGCTGTATAAGCGGGACCCTCCTGTATAGAAATAGTTATTCTTGAATACTCAGGAGTGTTCAAAAACCTAAATTTTACCCTTGACTCCCTCTAGTGTCAGCCCATGAGTTAGGTTTGTTTTCAGTGATGTTATAACTTTTTATTCAGGCTTTCCCTGTATTCTGACAATACATTGCAATTGCAATTTTACTTTTTTAATCACAGTCTGATTAATGTTCCCAATAAAATATTATATAATTTCTAATTATTATTTTGTATAGAAAATTTGGCAGAAAAGTTTTTGACTGCTATATCAATATCATGTTATACTATTTAAAAGATTTTAAAACTTCATAAATTTTAAATATTTAGCATACTACTAGTATAAGGCATCCAATTTACACATTACTGATGTTACTCAGGTGTCACGCTTGATGCTGCTCACAAGGAACAAAAATGGGAGGGCACAGCCACCGAAAATACTGTGGACTGCACAGTTACAACTCATACTTTATCTGTAAGACAGGTAAAGTATTCCTTCCCCCCATCCTTCTTTTTTTAACCTATTAAATCCTGTCATATAATTTGTATGAAGTATAATACTATTTGCCAAGTATTGTTGGTTAAATATTGACAGATGGATGACATTTAGCTTGAAATGTACATTATTAATTTGCTTGGTGTTGCACACAATTAAGTCTACTTTATTTAACAGGTGGTATTGAGTGCTGCTGCCAAGGAGGGAGAAGTTAACGTAGTAGAGCTGGAGGTGTTGGGTTACAACGATAAGAAACAAAAGATTCCTATTTGTGTTGCAAAAGCAGGCGGCTCCTATGTCACAAATGTAGATGCAAGTATCAGTTCTTAGTAGATGTTCGAGTTTTATAAACAGGGCAAATATTTATATTAGGCTGTTCTAAGAGTATAAAATAATAATTTCCATACATTACTGGTATAGTGTACTGTTTTCTTTAGCGGGGAGTGCCTCGATGTTTGCGAAGGGCTCATGAGCTAAGGAATTGGACCTACCCTTTACTTGGATCAGACCACATTACCTCCCATTTTCTAGACACTATGACCCCAGAGTGATGGGCAGTGGTAGATTGAATATCAGATTGGAGAAAGAAAGTTAGGGGTTAATATATCAGCAAATGGGTCTATGAAAGACAAGGTGACCAATAGAATAGATGAAAGAAAAGGTGGGTGGTGTATTGACATCTGAGAGGAAAAAAAATCTGTAGAGGCAAAAGGGAGAATGTGCCAGAGTATAGTGGCACCAACACTTGTGTGTGGGTGTAAGTCATGGGTTTTGAACTTTGCACTGAGAAGGAGGCTTGAGGCAGAGATCTCATGTTTGAGAGCAATGTTTTGTGTGAATATCAGAGTGAATAAATTAAAAGGTGATGTGGAGTCACCAAGTGTATAGTCAGAGGGCTAAGGAGGAGTTGAGGTGGGTTGGGCATGGAGATGGATAGGTTGAACTTCGTGTATAAACCTGGGGTGGAAAGTAGGAGGGGTTTACCGGGAGAGGGTTTTGGGAGTCAACGCCCCTGCGGCCCAGTCTGAGACTAGGCCTCGTGGTGGATCGGGTAAGGGTTTACCCAGGAACAGTTGGAGGGAGGAGGTAAAAGAGGCAGAGTTTTAGGAGCTTGGGCATCAGCATGCTTGTGCAAGCATTTTAGGAGTGAATGGAGATGAATGTTTTTTAACAGATGGGCTTTTGGAATATAAGACAAAGGGTAACTAGAAGTCCTGGAGGTGGGATGGTCAGTCCCTGCACTCTAGAGGGGTGGGGATGTTGCAGTTGGAGGTTAATCTGAATTGAAAAAATCAGTGCACTTCTGGTAAGACAGTGATTGAATGAATGATGGAGAATGTTTTACATGGGTCACCCCTGTTTTGGTGGGAGATGGCCACCAATGTAAAAATATATACAGTGGACCCTCGGTTAACAAAAAAAATTCATCCCAGAAGCCTGCTCAAGTGCCATTACCGAACGAATTTACGTCCTTAAGAAATAATGTCACGTAGGTTAGTCTATTTCAGACCCCCAAAAATACACTTCCACATGCAATTAAAAAATTATACTTACATAATTGTACGATTTCCGGGGTATTCGTTAACCGAGGGTCCACTGTATATATATATAAATTTTACATCGGAAGCGGGAGACAGCCGATGTGTTAATAATAATAAAAAAATTAAAAGAAATAAAGCAAAAAAAAATCTTACAAGACCAGTAAAAAATATTACTGGAAAGAAGAAAACTAAACTAAGAATAAATAAGGATATTTTCATTGTCATTTGCAACTGGCTTTGTGTTCTTGGATTTTTAGGGTCATTGTCATAACAGTTCAAGAGCCTTAGAAACCTGGTATAGTGGGGCCACTTAACCTTTTCACTGTCGAGCCCCATGCTCACAAACTTGCTCTGTGTTGAAAAATTAAAAAAAAAAATGAAATGATAGAGAATCTTTTCCCGATGGTAATGACACCAAAAGTACAAAATTTGATGGTAAACTTACAGAATTATGCTCTTGTGAAGCTAGTGGTCTCGGCGATATATATACGCCCTATTTTCGGCCAATTCCATTGTTCCAGTCGACCAAACTCGGCTATTTCTTTAGAACTCCATTTGTTCTATCAATTGAGTACAAGAAACCACCCATTTATCGATTTCAACTTCGCAATAAAGTGGTCAGAAATTGGCAGTTTGGCTAATTTCACACATTTCAAAAGATGCCAATTTCAAAATAGGGTCCAGAATAAACAATGCAGACATTCCTGGCACTGAAATAACATTTTCTCTGTTTGTTAGTCATGTCTCCAGGCCCCTCTTATATTACTCTTGCTTTCCATTTTGAATTTTTATTCATAAAAAAAATAGAAGATTTACAGTGGAACCTCAGTTTTTGTATGCCCTAGTTTGTATGTAAAACTAGTTATTCTCTATAAAATGTATTTTTTTTTTTTTTTTTTTTTTTTTTAGTATTTTTGGGTGTCTGGAATGGAGTACAGTGGACCCCCGAGTAACGAACAAAATTCATTCCAGAAGCCTGCTCAAGTGCCATTACCGAACGAATTTACTCCCTTAAGAAATAATGTCAAGTAGATTAGTCCATTTCAGACCCCCTCGGGGGTCCATTGTAATTGGATTTACATTACACATTTCTTATGGGAAATATTGCTTCCGTTTTCGGACGATTCGGTTTATCGTCAGACTTTTTCAAACGGATTAACCGCGAAAACAGAGGTTCCGATGTACTATTATGCAGACTACTGCATTATTGTAATACAGTGGACCCCCAGTTTACATACTGCTCCAAACTCAAACAATTATGTAAGTGTATTTTTGTAAGTGTATTTTTGGGGGTCTAAAAGGACTAATCTAATTTACATTATTCCTCATGGGAACTGTAATTGTATAAATAATGTCAACCCATTCGTGACTGCTTATTAGACTGGCCAGTTGGACACGTATTGGACGGTGACGTCATTTGTTTACTCTTGAACATCGGCAAAAATCAAACATTTCTGCTACTTTGAGGTACCTTTTCATCATGAAACCAATCAAAATTATCTCTATTTCTGTAATATATCTTCCATTCTATGAAATGAGACCAAGAAAACGCGAGAATACAACTATAAATACCACACAAAAATACACCTCAAAGTTGGCGTTTTGAACCAAAAACGCACTTTTTTTTTTCTCATGCACTGCGTGCTGCAGGATTTTTTTTGTACTGCGTGCACTGACCACGCAAACCCATTCTCTCACGTGTAGGTCTACCAGCTTTCTTCCACTAGAATTATGGCATATTAATACGGCACCAACACTTGCTTATAAGCCGTACTAATACGACAAAGACAGTGAAAGGGTTAATAACCTAGATAGGGACCAAAGTTATAGTTCATTTATGTACTTGCCAGAGATGAGCTCCTTGTTTAGTAAGTGTTGTAAATCTCATAAGCATAAAAAATGAAAAATTACAGGGCCTGATTGTATCTGTAAGAGAGGATATTTTGCCTACTGTAGCTCTCATCACTTGCTCTTCACCAGAGATGTGTCCATAGAGATGTACTGGTGTACACCCCATTTATGAGTGCATAGCACAAAATTATTAAAATATTGAAGAAAAAAAAGCACAGATGTGCATACAATAACAAGTTTTTGTTGGATTGAAAGGTTGGCCTTTTTCATTTTCTCATGACAACAGCCATTGGTCCTGGTAAAAAGACAATAAATGGGTCTCCTCTAAACTACAATTAGATACCTGGCTATCTTTCCAATGTTGTATGTTTGACATTATTCTTGAGCGATTGAGAGTTGGACATTTGTTCCTTACACAGTCATACCCAACCTTGTGTCATTAATTGGTTCCAGGAGCCGTGACGTAAACCAGATGTAATGCCTTAAAATGACGACAAACACTGTAAAACTAGCTTAAATAACTCACGAAAGGATATAACAACTATCGCTAAACCTTAAAGAACACTAAAAACACATTTTAGTCTTATTTTTTAAAAATTATTCTCCATCATTCGGTCAATTGCTGTCTTACCAGAAGTGTACTAATTTTTTCAATTCGGATTAACTTCCAACTGCAACATTCCCACCCCTCTAAGAGTGCAGGCACTGACCATCCGCACTGTATATTTTAAATTGTTTTTAAGCTTCTTTTTATCTTTTATTGTTAATTTTTGCATATTTATTTTAAATATATTTTTAAGGAAATATTTATTTCACATAACATCGGACGTAATGACGTTCTCTGAACTTAAATTTACTCTAGAAAAGTGGCATAAAGGCAAATTTGACATAAGCCAAAATGATGTAAAGCAGGGTCTGACTGTACATAATTTTGTGGAAAGACTCCAAATGCCTCTACAAGGACTCAGTATTACCTGGAGGGTGTTCTGGGGGTCAACACCCCTGCTGCCTGGTTCATGACCAGGCCTTTAATCTTATATCAAAGCAAATGTGTGTAACCCCCCAGATACATTCCTCTTCCTGCTCTCTTCAAAAGTTCCACCTCTAAAGTTTTTTTATTGTGCATATTTTCTAATCCATAATTCCACTGATACCCACCAAGTTCACATTTGCATTACCACAGCACTATATGAGCCATGAGAGTTTAATGCCTATTTATTTTTGTACAATGTGAAGGAGACTGTATAGGAATATTTTGATTGGATATGGCTTGAGTGGAAAACTAATCCTTTTCATTTCCTAATGATACTGTACATCATTATTTCCTTACCTCTGTTGCATAGCTTTCTTTGAACTTTTATCTCTGGAACTTCATACACAGGCTTTGGTGGTTATATGGACTAGCACGCCACTAACAGCAACAGCTTGGTTCACAAAACACTCGACAGGGAAGATTCACCAAGGCCGTGCTGGTAGGATAGAAAAACCCCTCGAAATCGGTCAAAGGTATACCAGAATTCTTAACACTACTTGTCAAGGAATCCTTGGCTTAAAGGCATGTATAGTTGCATTATAATTATTAGAAAAAGAAAAATACAAAGAATAAATACAGCAAACTGGTTCTGCCAAAAACTGCAACTATATGAGGGAAGTTCCTTGATGCTGGTGAGGGACTTTTGATCTAAGGAATTGGACCTGCCCATACCTTCCTTGGATCGAACCTGATTACCACCCATTTCCCCAAGTGCTGTGTGACCCAGTGGATTTAGTGCACCAATGAATATAATGTGCATCCATAGATATTTTGAAGTGTTCCAGTCAAGTGTTTTGCCTTTTCTATCATATATATATCTTTGTTGTCTAATATGCTTTTTGTTGCAGATCCTCATAGAAGACCAGGCAGCTACGTTCCACCTGACTGCAGGTTCAGGCCCAGTTTACATCAGTGGCACACACCAAACAGAAACTAACATCATTGGTGAAGATGATATGGACGACTTACCTGATGAAGGTGAAGAGGAAGAGGAGGAGGAGGATGAGGTGGTGGATTCACCAGTAAGTTATAAACAGGTTTTTTGCAGCCTTCAGCATAATGTAAAATTCATCATTTGTTTTATTCTTTTGGGCAGTTATTGTTGTCAATGCTTATTTTTCATTTGTTTTGGCATAACTTTTATACAGATAATGGTTTTGGTCAGTTCTAATACAATTTAGATTTTTTTTTTTTCTCAAGTCTGCCATCTCCCACCGAGGCAGGGTGACCCAAAAAGAAAGAAAATCCCCCCCAAAAATTACTTTCATCATTCAACACTTTCACCTCACTCATACATAATCACTGTCTTTGCAGAGGCGCTCAGATACTACAGTTTAGAATAGTCCCTCCAAACTGTCACTATCCCAGAGCCCTCCTTTAAAGTGTAGGCATTGTACTTCCCATTTCCAGGACTCAAGTCCGGCTAAATCAATAACCGGTTTCCCTGAATCCCTTCACTAAATATTACCCTCCTCATACTCCAACAGTTCGTCCGGTCCCAAAAACCATTCGTCTGCATTCACTCCTATCTAACACGCTCACACACGCTTGCTGGAAGTCTAAGCCCCTGTATAAATAAAAAATTTAAGTGTTGCCTAATTTGCTTCTTTTTCTTTTTCAGCCAAAGAAGAAGTCGAAGAAGTAGAGACGGATGTTTGAATTGTCACAGCTTCACAACATTGCCATGTTTTCTATAGCTTAAAAGATGTGATTCAAGATGTGTGTGTGTGCATGATTGATTAAATAAACAAGAAAAATGGCCAGTTATTAATTTTTCTTTTATTCTTTAGTTTTGACAAAATATAAAACTTATGGCAGTGGGAATGTTTTTATATTAATTTGTTTCTTAAATATAACTAATTCAAATTGCCATATCGTAAATAGTTTTAGCAGGATAATGATGGCATTAAATTTTTATTGTAGGATGGTGGGTCGTGTTCCAATGTAGTGCAAAGTTTCTCAAAAGGCTGAGCATTAGGTGGTGCCCCTTCAATGGGGGCCCCTTGTTGTGGTGAAGGGCTCTTGATCTGAGGAAGTAGTCAGTTTAGTCCTTTCCTCGTATCAAACCTGAATACCCCCCTCCCTGCCTTTATTTTTTTTATTTATTTATTTTACATTGTGATTGCAATGTAACAGTTTATGATTTGGAATTAGTTAATTGTGAAATGAGGCTGATGGATTACAAAGTGCTTTAATTGCATTGTAATGATTTTTGTAGTATGCAAGTAATTCATGACAACTAGTTGGTAAGGGTAGTAAATTGTAATAATAGCAAATTGATGTCAACATGTTTTCAAAGCACCAGATAACCACTGTTCTTGTGCTTTTTAAATCTTATAAATCAAATAGAGGTGGTGCTTTATTATTTTTTTTATTAAAATACCTTTTATATATTATATATATATAGCACAAGTTCATTTTTGGAGCAAAACCTCTCAAGGGAGGGTTCTTGATGCCAGTGAGGGGCTCTTGATCCAAGGAATTTAACTAGTCCTCCCTATCCTTGGATCAAGCCTGATTGCCTCCTATTCCCCAGGTGTTGTAGGACTTGGGGGTTTAGCCCTTTCCCTAAATATCTAGAACAAACATTTGTAACTTATTTGCTTACATTTATTGCAAAAAGTCGGTTAAAAGGATTTATTAATGGATGCAATGTCCAGATGGCATATAAGCCATTATCTGAGGAATCTACCTGGAGGGTAGCAGTGTTGATTTATAGTACAGTACATTCTCAGCATTGAACATTTCTTTTTGCTACACCTCAGGGGCCTTGCAATATTAAATATTGCATGGGATATAGCACTGGAAAGATAAAACCTGCAACAAGTATGTACAATATTTGCTCATCCTGAATTGTCTTTTTGGCACAGGTGGATTGCTGTGTTAATGACTAAGAGTTCAATTCAATGTAATCCCACATGACAAATTTTATACCTACTGAACTATCCTGAAGGTCAAGTGCTTTGTGAATACAATAAACTTGCTCTGGTAATTAAGGTTGATTCTCCACCTGCTCCTTGGGTAATATGAGGTACCATATAGTTTTTTTTACGTGATGGGTTTAAGACCTCCAAACTCCAGTGACTCTTGCATAATTCATTTCATGTTTTAAGGATTAATGTATGGAATCTAGAGAAAAGGTAGAATTGGCTTTGTAATGATTGCTGGTAAGCCTTACACAATCTTCATTGTTGTCTTTCTGAACATTAGTTTGCTTTGCTTCTTGGTACTGTATTCTCATTCTTCATGGTTCATCCCCTCAAGGAAGGTTCCTTGATGCTGGTGAGCGGCTCTTGATCTAGGGAATTGGATCTGTGCTCCAGTTCCCTGAATTAAACCTGAATACCTTCCACATCCCTTCACAGGCGCTCTATAATCCTATGGCTTCCCCCTTGATTATAATAGTTTCTCTCCTTTCGAGGGGAGTGCCTCTGTCAATAAAAGGCTCTTAATTCAGGGAATTTGAGCTGCTCTATCCTTCACTGAGTGCCTTGATGCTGATGAGGAGGCTCTTTGAGGAAGGTTTCCCTCAAGGGAGGTTCCTTGATGCTGGTGAGGGGCTCTTGATCTAGGGAATTTGATCTGTCCTCCGGTTCCCTGAATTGAGCCTGAATACCTTCCATCTCCCCCACATGCGCTGTATAATCCTACGGGTTTAGTGCTCCCCCATAATTATAATTTTAGGAATGTTAGTTATTTTTTTCCCCTTTGATTGCCTTGCATTCCCGAGGTATACTAGGATCCCAACAAGTTTAGTACTCGACCTTTTTTTTTTTCCTTTGTACAAGATAAATGCAGCGCTGTATAACCCCTGTGGTTTAGCGCTTCTATTTGATTATAATAATAATTGTACAAGATAAGTACTGCGAGGCTATTTTATCATTAGCTTATTCCTACTTGCCATTAATGAACTTCCTTCATATGTTTATTTGGTCATCTGTCTAGCTGATTTTTACAATTGCTTGTTCTGACTGACCCTGATGCTGGTGAGGGGGTTCATTATCTACGGAATTGGATCTGTGCTCTAATGCCATGAATGCCTTCCATCCCCTCTTTCCTCTACAGATGCTGTATAACCCCTGTGGTTTAGCGCTTCTATTTGATTATAATAATAATAATAATCCTCTACAGATGCTATCCAATCTCTTGAGTTTAGCGCTCCCCCATAATAGTAATGTGCTGACTGTAAACTCAGCAACCCCTGTGGTTTAGCGCTTCTATTTGCATATAATAATAATAATAATGTAAACTCAGCAATCCCTCCAATATTCTGTCTATTTGATTATAATAATAATAATAATAATCCAATATTCTGTTGATCATGCCCCTCAAGGGAGGTTCCTTGATGCTGGTGAGGGGCTCTTGATCTAGGGAATTGGATCTGTGCTTCTGTTTCCTGAATTTAGCCTGAATACCTTCCATCCCCTCCCCCCCCACATGCGCTGTATAATCCTATGGGTTAAGCGCTCCCCATAATTATAATATATAATGTTGATCATGCTTCGTTAAGAAAGGTTCCTTGATGCTGGTGAGGGGCTCTTTAATCTAAAGGATTTGAGCAATGCCATAATTCCTTGAATCAAACCTGAATGACTTCCATTTCTCCAGGCCCTGTATAACCCCTATGGGTTTAGCTCTCCCCAAGAATGTAATAATGCTTCTGACTGCCACCTCACATGGTTTCAGTTTTCTATTGCTAAAACTAACTGGATACCTTTCATGTGACACCATATCCCTCTTACCATTCTATACTCATTAATTCCTGAAGCAGATGAGTGTCTGATACCTGGGGTATACCTGGAGAGAGTTCCAGGGGTCAACGCCCCTGCGGCCCGGTCTGTAACCAGGCCTCATGTTGGATCAGAGCCTGATCAACCAGGCTGGCTCATCGAATGTCATGAAAGTTTTCCTCAAGGGAGGTATGAGGGGGGTCTTGATACAAGGAATTTGACCTGTTCTCTAGTTCCTTGGTTCTCTATGGGTTTAGCGCTCCTCCATAATCGCAGTATGACCCTAGTGGGTTTAGCGCTTGGCTATTATCCCTATAATCAAGTTTCCTGGATCGCACCTCTGCCTCAAATTCACCAGGCATTGTATAGTCCCTATGGGTTTAGCTTGGTTTAGCGCTTCTATTTGATTATAATAATAATAATAATATGGGTTTAGCTTTCCCCCATGATTATAATATGGGTATAGTCAACGCTATATGACCCTTGTGGGTTTAGCTCTTACTTTCGATTGTAATAATATGGGTGTAGTGCTTTCCAATAATGTTCTTCCCTAGATCAAGCCTTGTTTCGCATTCCCGTCACTGTATAGCCCCTACTGATTTAGCACTCCCAAAATTATTATATACAGCTCTATTGGATGGTAACCTCTCAAGGGAGGTTCCTTGATGCTGGTGAGGGGCTCTTGATCTACGTCTGTGCTCCAATTCCCTGAATTAAACCTGAATGCCTTCCATCACCTCCCTCCCCACAGGTGCTGTATAATCCCTCCGGGTTTAGCGCTCCCCATAATAATATTGGATGGTAATAATCTTCACGACTGCCATCATTTCTGTGCTCGGCCTCGCTGATCCTGGTAGCAATTTGAACATAAGCACAGACTGGATGCTTTATGCACTATATACCTCTTTCCAGGTATCCCTCCTGATTCCTTTTTTTTATAGAAGAGTTCTCCCTTAAGGAAAGTGCCTTGATGCCAGTTAGGGGCTTTTGCTCCAAGGAATTGGCATTATCCTCATTTTCTTTGGACTGAACCTGATTGGCACCCATTTCCCAGATACTATGTGAGTTTAGTATACTTCCTCATAATTAAAATAAAGTAATTGTTACAGCTGTTCACCACCTGTCTATAGCTACACAACTCTCCGAACCTCGGGTAAACTAGGTACAACTCGGGTAAACTAGGTACTACTCGGGTAAACTAGGTACTACTCGGGTAAACTAGGTACTACTTCTTATTGGTTTCCAGACTATGCTTGTGCAGTTCGGTCGAAATGAGCTGTATGGGGGGTGCTATTGTTACAAATTTCTATTTGATTATAATAATAATATTGTTACAAATGCACTATCCCCTCAAGGAAGGTTCCCTGATACTGGTGAGGGGCTCTTAATCTAGGGAATTGAATCTGTGCTCCAGTTCCCTGAATTAAACCTGAATACCTTCCATCCCCCCCACGTGCGCTGTATAATCCTACGGGTTTAGCGCTCCCCCACGATTATATTATATATATACAAATGCACTATAATCCATTTCCTAGTTTAGAGAGAAGGGAGTGCATGCACCTTGGCGTGTTTGTGTGTCCACTAAGTGCATCAGCTTTTATGTCTACAGTCTCGAAAAAAATATGAAATTTAGCATGTGATATCGTACTTGCCACACCCTGCCCCCATTCTTGCTATTGCTGATGAGGGCCTCGTGATTTAAGAAATCAGATCAGTCTTCTCTTTCCTTGAATCGAACCTCATTACCTCCCATTCGTCCAGGCGCTATATGACTCTCTGTGACTAGTGCCCTTTTCTCACAAATGTAATAATGATAATTCTGTCTAGGAGCTGAATTTCAAAAAGAACCTAGGATAACCCAAAAAAGTCAGTGACTTATTTCCATTGGGTCCTTTTAATACTTTATTATTATACCTTTTGGTTCTCTTCTTGAACTGGCTCATGCTATGACTGGCTTTGACATGTGCAGGCAGTCTGTTCCATTCATTTATTGCTGTACAATAAAAGGTGTTTGAAGCCTGGCCACTGACTGTGGGTACTACAAAGTTGTGCTCTTCTCCCCTAGTACTATGGCTCCCAGCCTTGACAAAATTGGCAGCAAGATATTCTGGACACTGTTTGTGAGCAATTTTATAAACTTGATTTAACTTCAGTTGTTTTACTCTGTCTTCAATATTCAGCATATCCAATTGTTGTAATTCATCGTGGCCTACATGTTCTCTTGGACCCAGGTCCAGGATGAATCTTACCATTTTGTTCTGGGTTATTTTCAGTCTATCTTTCAGTTTTTTTTTTTGTCAAAGCAGAGTACCATGAAGAGCAAGCATATTCAATATGACATTATATAAGGGCTAGACATAGGGTCCTGCGAGCCTCAGTAGGTAGACACTGTGCTTGTCTGTAGAGGAACTTCAGTCTGGCATTCGCTTTCTTTACTACACTGTTCCCTATCAATTCTCCTGACATACATGGGTCAAAATGGAAACTGAAGTGATGGGTTCCCCATTACATTAAATAAGTTAAATTTCAACTCTTGGATCTCTTGAGCTATTGATCTGCAGCTTCTGGGCCTTCCAAGGGTGTTAAGCTACAATTGTTAGGTTTAAGTGTGTTGCTCTAAAGCTCATGGGCCTCTTGCAGTTGTTGATCTCCAACTCATGGACTTCTCCGGATGGTTGAATTATAGCCCCTAGATCTAAAGGGGTTGAGCTGCAGCTGCTGTGCATGTTGAGAGTCTTGAAATACAACTATGGGTTATGTGATGCAGGGGATACCTCTTTCGGTTTGCACATCAACCGAAACAAGTTCTGTTGGTTTCACCTTCGTTGTTTTTCTGTATAGTTGTATTACGTTTTTATTGGCAAGAGCGCTGAGTGATCACATAGGTCAAAGCACCTTTTAAATGTCACGCTTTCCTTCCTCAGTCATTCGACCCTCTGAAGGAAGCTACTTTTCATGGTGAAAGATTACCTATAGTTGCCTGCCCGGTCACTGCCCGCGTGGTCCGATCCTACTCTTAAGCCTCCTGGTTGTTTGCCTTATCGACCAGGCTGTTGGTGCTTGCCGTTCGCAGTCCGACACATTCACCACCGCCCAGTTGATAGGTATTGACTTGAGGCACTTACAAATTTCCTTCTTGAAGACAACTAAGGATTTGTTAGTAATTCCCCTTATGCAGTATTAGCTTCATGACAAGAAATATAAATGGCAGGAGTTCTAAGGTTATACTAATTTTATATACCTTTATAAGGTTATAATAACTTTATATACCTTTAGTTAGGCCTCAGATTTTATTACTCATTTCTGGTCTCAATATCACAGGATGGACAAATGACCTCGAAAATATACAGAGTGAAGGCACCTAACTTGCTCTTTGGAAAGGATATGATTGAGGAGTACAAATGGAAAACGGGAATAAATAAAGAGGATGTACATAGCATGTTGAAAATATATGATCCAGACAGGACTTGCAGTAATGAATTCAAATTTGAGAAATTTAGATTTAGAAAGGATATCGGGAGATACTGGATTAGCAAGAGAATTGTAGATTGGTGGCCCGTGGCCTGGTAGGCAACGCTCTCGCTTCACATAGTGTCCGTGGTTCGATCCCCGGCAAGGGTAGAAACGTTGGGCATGTTTCCTTACACCTGTTGCCCCAGGTACTAGCAAGCAAGTAGGTATCTGGGTGTTAGTCGACTGGTGTGGGTCGCATCCTGGGGATAAGATTGAGGACCCTAATGGAAATAAGACAGACAGTCCCTCGATGGCGCACTGCCTTTCTTGGGTTATCCTGGGTGGCTAACCCTCCGGGGTTAAAAAATCCGAACAAAATCTCATCTCTTATGAGCAGAACAAGCTCCCAGGTAGCTTTAAATATATATATATATATATATATATATATATATATATATATATATATATATATATATATATATATATATATATATATATATAGGTTGGACGGTACATGAGTGGGTGTGAATTAGATTTGCCTAGCATGGCCCAGTAGGCCTGCTGTAGTGCTTATGTAGGTTCTACAGCGGACTAACGTCAGCACCATCAACCCGAAATGCTGTGCATCCTATGTTTTTTTCTGATTATTGTTTATTTTTGTAATGCAGTGACTGGAAATAAGGTACTACCTTAATCTTAGACCCTCTTACACATCACCACACCATAGCGTTGTATAACCCGTACGAGTTTAACGCTTATTTTTAAACATAACTCTAACAAAAAAATGAGTTAAGGCAGACAAGGTGGCACCAGCTGGCAGGCAAGGTGGCACCAGCTGGCAGGCAAGGTGGCACCAGCTGGCAGCCTCGTGAGACGTAGGCTCGCTCAAGTGGCCATTTCAATTAATATCTGTGAAAGGCTACTGATCCAAGGAACTGAACGCATCTTCCTTGGATCAAACTTGTTTGTATCAAATTCACCTAGGTGCTGTATGATACTAAGAGTTTAGTGATCCGTGTGAGTGTAATAATTATGATAGATACGAAAATACTGTGGTAAATTTGAATCTTACTAAATCAACTGAATATATACTTTGGCATAAACGTTGTTTCCCTTCTTCATAAGGATCATTTTTGATTGCGTACAGGTGAACTGCAGACTTAAGCCTAAGAAACCAACTCTATACTATATTTATATACACTGAATTTACTTTAATCCCGACTTTAGAGATTAAATCGGAACTTTGACGCGGTCATTTTAGAGCAATTAGAAGCTACTAGCTGGAGGTACTAACCTACTTGACCTGGTTTTAGCAATATTGGAAGCTGATCAATATTTGTGAAAGGTTGAAGGTTTTCGCGCAGCATAATACACTGGATTAGGAGACCACCTAAGTAGAGCTGACTGCAGTAACCTGACAGCACTCTAGTGTATGTGTCTCTGTGGACGTGTTAGGTCTAGTAAGTGGCGTGCAGTATGGTGAGCAGACTGCAGGCCTAACCTTCTCATATTGTGTTTTGCATATACTATGAGATGTTAAGCAAATGGAATGTCTGCTTTCCTGAAAGAGGTATAAGAATAAGAATAAGAATAAGAAGTTTATTTTGACATGATACATGGTTGTACAGAGGAATATAATAGTTGGGTGTACATGCCAAAAGCATGATAATAAGATGTTTGCTCAGTGAACAAACAAGTCTGCTGGCCACTAAGGATATGAACTGAGGGATAACATGGAGCTACTGACCCATTCTAAGTACGTCCTCAAATCCAAAACTTCTCGCTTATATCCTGTGATTGTGTCACCTAGATGTGTTTGTGGAGGCCGAGACTGCTTCTGGCCCTACCTCCTAACAACTTTGATAGGCACTGCTGATTCCTAACCTCTTGGCCCCTCTTATGGTTATTCTTCACTTTGTACTAAACTTTCCTCCAGTGCCTCCTCATACAACAGGAGATTCTTTCCGTGGACACACATCTGCAAACGTCATTTTGGCCCCATAAAACACTACTCGAAAGTACGCACAGAGAAAAGCTACTCTGGAAAAAAACAATACAGCATGTTGTAACAGCAGAGGCACACGCCATGCTGGGTTCCTTATTGTGCTCTCAGCAATGAATAACCCATACGTTCACTCTTATAACAATCCACTGTCTACAATATGTGATGAATAACAAGCAGCAGCAGTGTGTCAGGCCACAGCACTAGTGTGGATGAATACAAGCAGCAGCAGAGGTCAGTCACAGCACTAGTGTGGATAAATACAAGCAACAGCAGTGGTCAGTTACAGCACTAGTGTGGATAAATACAAGCAACAGCAGTGGTCAGTTACAGCACTAGTGTGGATAAATACAAGCAACAGCAGTGGTCAGTTACAGCACTAGTGTGGATAAATACAAGCAACAGCAGTGGTCAGTTACAGCACTAGTGTGGATAAATACAAGCAACAGCAGTGGTCAGTTACAGCACTAGTGTGGATAAACACAAGCAACAGCAGGGACTGGTTACAGCACTAGTGTGGATAAATACAAGCAACAGCAGAGACTGGTTACAGCACTAGTGTGGATAAATACAAGCAACAGCAGGGACTGGTTACAGCACTAGTGTGGATAAATACAAGCAACAGCAGGGACTGGTTACAGCACTAGTGTGGATAAATACAAGCAACAGCAGTGGTCAATTACAGCACTAGTGTGGATAAATACAAGCAACAGCAGGGACTGGTTACAGCACTAGTGTGGCTGAATACAAGCAACAGCAGGGACTGGTTACAGCACTAGTGTGGATAAATACAAGCAACAGCAGGGACTGGTTACAGCACTAGTGTGGATAAATACAAGCAACAGCAGGGACTGGTTACAGCACTAGTGTGGATAAATACAAGCAACAGCAGGGACTGGTTACAGCACTAGTGTGGATAAATACAAGCAACAGCAGGGACTGGTTACAGCACTAGTGTGGATAAATACAAGCAACAGCAGTGGTCAATTACAGCACTAGTGTGGATAAATACAAGCAACAGCAGGGACTGGTTACAGCACTAGTGTGGCTGAATACAAGCAACAGCAGGGACTGGTTACAGCACTAGTGTGGATAAATACAAGCAACAGCAGGGACTGGTTACAGCACTAGTGTGGCTGAATACAAGCAACAGCAGGGACTGGTTACAGCACTAGTGTGGCTGAATACAAGCAACAGCAGGGACTGGTTACAGCACTAGTGTGGCTGAATACAAGCAACAGCAGGGACTGGTTACAGCACTAGTGTGGCTGAATACAAGCAACAGCAGGGACTGGTTACAGCACTAGTGTGGCTGAATACAAGCAACAGCAGGGACTGGTTACAGCACTAGTGTGGCTGAATACAAGCAACAGCAGGGACTGGTTACAGCACTAGTGTGGCTGAATACAAGCAACAGCAGGGACTGGTTACAGCACTAGTGTGGCTGAATACAAGCAACAGCAGGGACTGGTTACAGCACTAGTGTGGATAAATACAAGCAACAGCAGGGACTGGTTACAGCACTAGTGTGGATAAATACAAGCAACAGCAGGGACTGGTTACAGCACTAGTGTGGCTGAATACAAGCAACAGCAGAAGACAGTTAGAGCAACGTGTAGATGAATGCAAGTAGCAGCAGCAGCAGGAGAGACTGGAGAGAGGAACCACCTGACGGGAACAATGATGAACAGAGAGTGAGACTGCGGCGTTATCTTTGGTTAATGTGCGGAATCAAGAAAATAAAAAATAAAAAGAATATTTTAACGGAAGAAGCTGTAATGCTTCACCATGCTGGAGACAATGTGGAGAGTAATGTCATTACCTGGGAGGTTAGTAAACATTTTTTTTTAATAACTCGCAATATAACACAAAATAATACCTTTAAGGAAAAGGGGAAGGGGGCAGTGCCTTGATGCCGGCCAAGGGCTTTTGATTCAAGGAATTGGAACTTCCCTCCCTTTTCTCAGACTGTGAAATAAGAATATATAGTCTTAAGATATTTTAAGGCAACGTTTCGCCACGAATTGCTTCTTCAGTCCTACAGAGATAACCACAGGCGATGTATAACCCCTACGGGTTTAGGGCCCGCATGCATATAATCTCTGGTAATGACCAGTAAAACTATACAGTTAGAAAACAAGTCCGTTCACCAGGAACTTCGTCAGTCCATCATAGTACATAAAATACGAAAATATGTAGTGGAAGGTCATGTATATTGAGATCAGACAGAAGAACTATGAATGTATGAACACCGTAGCAGGTTTATTGGCCCATACCTGACAGGTTCTTCTCAAATGACAGTGTTTTCTAAGATTAACTTGGTCAGAACTATTAATACGCTGAAGCTGCAGGTGTTTTACACAGCTGTATTACTAAGACATATATTTGATTCTAGGCAACGGCGTCTGTATAGGTTATCATTTATGATACGTTTAACGTCATTCCTCTTTGTAAAATGTCCATTAGTGTCGGAATAAGGAAACATGCACAACAAGGTGTATTTGTTATTATATGTATATATTTTTATATTCACTAAATATTATATTGTCTATATCTTCATTAATAGCTAAAATAAAGCTATTTTAATTTATAATAATCTGACCATGTATTATTTAGCTATGTATATAGGTAGGATAGGTTTTATTGAATTAAGTCTGGAACTACTGTGCTAACTACCAAAGGATAGTTGAGTCAATGGGTCTCTCGGGTAGGTGTCTCATGAACCGAGTTGACGTCTAGTTTAGAGGCGTTGCATGGGTGAGTTCTAGCCTACCTCTAGCAGTGGAAACATCTTGAGCTTTGTCTAGACTCAAGTTTTGGATAACTAACGAGACGGAACCCATTTCTCGCTACATAGGCATCTGTGAAGGACAGAGTTATTTCTGGACTTAGAGATTCTGATAGCTACTAAGGTTGCGAGTTTCTTTGACGTTATAATCAATCGGTTCTTGCAGTGTTCTCTACGTATTACCGTAGTCTTAATTTCAATTGATCCGATCTTATATTCAGTAAGAAGGGAGTGTTAGTACTCCTATTGCGATTCTACTGGCTGTGTGTTTTGACTGTTTAGTTCGTTTGTTATATTTCGATAAGCAGGTACTTGCACCTCCTCCCGTGGCAGACATAGGTCTCACGACACTCCCAAGACAGGAAGCCAAGGCTGGGTCACCATCTGGAAATGACCCGAGCCGGGAGAGTACCGGTGACTCAAGAAGATAAGAAGGTTAGTTTCTTGATGAATTATCGTACTCGAAACCAGTGATTATTCGAGGACAGATGTACAATTTATTCTTGTACTTATATAGGGTCGACCTATAGTGAGACATTTCCGTTAAGGATTGTTTCTCTAAGATATATATGTAAATATGGGCCGCGCTGTATAACCCCTATGGTTTAGCGCTTCTTTTTTATTATAATAATAATAATAATAATATGTAAATATGGTTATGTCTCGTGGCTATGGAAAAGTCATTTTAACTAAAAGTTTCAAAATTATGTTATAAACTTAGGGTCATTGTTATTAATGTACTCTAAAGAACCTTTCTGCATTTTAAACAAGAGAGTATTCATGTTATTTCTTTTGACAAGTTAATATTAAATATATTAAATTATTATTTTGTCAGATTATTGTATCCTGATTATGACTTACCTGGAGTTTACCTAGAGAGTTCCGGGGGTCAACGCCCTCGCGGCCCGGTCTGTGACCAGGCCTCATGGTGAATCAGTCTGATCAACCAGGCTGTTACTGCTGGCCGCACGCAGTCCGACGTACGAACCCCAGTCAGGTACTGACTTTAGGTGCCTGTCCAGTGCCTGCTTGAAGACAGCCAGGGGTCTATTGGTAACCCCCCTTATGTACGCTGGGAGGCAGCTGAACAGATCCGTCGTAGACCACATGGTCAAAGACTCGGCAGTCTGCCGAGTCTTTTGCTTTCGTAGGGAGTGACACTCGTGTGCAAGTTTGGTACTAATCCCTCTAGGATTTTCCAAGTGTATATAATAATGTATCTCTCCCTCCTGCGTTCTAGGGAGTACAGGTTTAGGAACTTCAAGCGTTCCCAGTAATTGAGGTGGTTTATCGCAGTTATGTGTGCCGTGAAGGTTCTCTGTACATTTTCTAGGTCAGCAATTTCACCTGCCTTGAAAGGTGCAGTTAGTGTGGAGCAATATTCCAGCCTAGATAGAACAAGCGACCTGAAAAGTGTCATCATGGGATTGGCATCCGTAAGATGCTCTTATATACTAAAGCTATTCAGAGCTGTCAGTAATCCAACACATTGTTACAAGTAAGTTTATTCAGGTATACACACATAGTTACATACATTATCATACATAGCAACATATGTGTAGAGAACCCAGGATAACCCAAAAAAGCCAGAGTGACTTATTTCACAGGATACATATGTGAGGAGATATATCCCAAACACCTCGGATTTTTCCTCTCGCTTCTATAGTATATTCAAAGGGTGTAGGGGCATGTGGGGTGTAGGGGCATGGCGAGAGGTGTAGGGGCATGTATAGCTTTGGCTCTAGCCTAGAAGTATTCTTAAGAAAAGAATACTGAAGTGCAGAAAGGCAATTTTGTGGCAACGTTTCATGAAGGAAATTTTGTTATTTACTAAAGTTTGTTTTTTCCAAGTCACTGACTTGTAAAAGTTTGTAATACAGCGAAACGTTGTCATTAATAATGTTCCTTTACTGCTCGACTGCTAGCACACTCGGCTCACACACTGAAGTCAGTGGTTCGATTCCCGGTACAGGTGGAAATTTTAGGACGTGTTTTCCTAAGACACCTGCTGTCCATGTTCACCTAGCAGTAAAATAAGTACCTAGGTGTTAGTGGACTGGTGTGGGTCGCATCCTGGGGACAAAACTGACCTAATTTGCGGGAAATACTCTGCATAACAAGGGACTTTCTATATAGTAGTATGTCATTGATGTCAGCTATGGCCTGTATACCTTGTACTTGTAGTAAATAAAGATTATTATTATTATTATTTGTGCTGTTCATGGACAATCTGTCGGTAGATGCGTTGAGAGACAAAAGGTGAAGTCTAGAATCTTTCTTTAATTCATGGCATAACTTAAATGTTTGAGGACAGTTGTTATTAGAAGAGTGGGAACGTACGTGCCCCTTAATGGTGGTCTACGACGGATTGTAATGTCATATAAAGGTTCCTCTCTAAATTGTGAGCTATTTGTGAATTGTTCCAAACTCTGTATTGTGACTTATTCTTCAAATTTCTGCTGACACGGATCTTAGTCGAGCTTTTGGTCACTCTGCCAAGCCTTCTCCTGGAAGAGTTAGGTAAGATGACACATATGTAACTAATGTGACGTTTCGTTCTCCAGGAGCTTAAAGCTCCTGTTAAGCGAAACGTTGCCACAATAAAATGTCGCATTAGTTGCATATGTGTTCTGTTACCTAACATTTTAAGAACATAAGAACATAAGAAAGAAGGAACACTGCAGCAGGCCTACCGGCCCATGCGAGGCAGGTCCAAATCTCCCACCAGCTTAAGCCAATGCCCCGACCCAGCCAGGTCAGGTTACACTCACTTAAGGAAGGAGCACGGCATCTGACCTAGTAGCACAAACTAGTCAGGTCCAACTCACACCCACCCGCACCCACTCATATATTTATCTAGCCTATTTTTAAAACTACACAACGTTTTAGCCACTATAACTGTACTCGGGAGTTTGTTCCACTCATCGACAACTCTATTACCAAACCAATGCTTTCCTATATCCTTCCTGAATCTGAATTTATCCAACTTAAAGCCATTGCTGCGAGTCCTGTCATTACTAGATATTTTTAGCACGCTATTTACATCACCTTTATTTATTCCTGTTTTCCATTTATACACCTCAATCATATCCCCCCTAATTCTACGCCTTTCTAGAGAGTGCAGATTCAGGGCCCTCAGTCTATCCTCATAGGAAAGATTTCTGATACATGGAATCAACTTAGTCATCCTCCTTTGTACGTTTTCCAGAGCATTTATATCCATTCTGTAATACGGTGACCAAAACTGTGCAGCATAATCTAGATGAGGCCTAACCAAGGATATATAGAGTTGAAGAACAACCTGAGGACTCCTATTATTTATGCTTCTTGATATGAAGCCAAGGATTCTGTTCGCTTTATTGCGAACACTTATGCACTGCTGTCTTGGTTTTAGATTACTGCTAACCAGAACTCCTAAATCCTTTTCGCAATCAGTAGTATTAAGATCTACATTATTTAGTTTATATGTGGCATGGTTATTGTCCTGTCCAATATTTAGAACTTTGCATTTATCTATATTAAACTGCATCTGTCACTTCTCCGACCACTGCATCAGTCTATTCAAATCTTCCTGGAGTGCTCTAATGTCCTCATTTGAATGAATTGGACGGCCTATTTTGGTGTCATCGGCAAACTTGCTTATGTCGCTATTTATTCCCTCATCTATGTCGTTTATGTAGATTGTGAACAACAAGGGGCCCAATACTGACCCCTGTGGAACACCGCTTGTGACACTTCCCCACTCTGATTTCTTCCCATTTATGCAAACTCTCTGCTGCCTATTTGTCAACCATGCCTCTATCCAGGAAAAAAATTCTCCTCCTATTCCGTGTGCCTTAATTTTCCTCAATAGTCTCTGATGTGGGACTCTATCAAAAGCCTTACTGAAGTCCATATACACAACATCATATTTATTACCATGATCTACCTCCTCAAATACCTTAGTGAAAAAAGTTATTAAATTTGTAAGGCAGGAACGCCCTTTTGTAAAACCGTGCTGAGATTCATTGATTAATTTATGCTTTTCAAGATGGCTACTAATTGCCTTGGCTATTATTGATTCCATAAATTTTCCCACTATGGAGGTTAGGCTTATTGTAATAATATTGGTAGAATTACCGACAATATGTTAAGTAAAAGGACACAAATGCAACTAATGTGACATTTATTGTGGAACGTTTGCTTCCAGGAGCTTTCTCAAGCCGTTACGGCTTGAGAAAGCTCCTGGAGAGCGAAACGTTCCCACAATAAAATGTCACATTAGTTGCATTTGTTTCCTTAGGCTTATTGGTCTATAGTTCGAAGCTAAGGACCTGTCTCCTGCTTTGAAAATAGGTATTACATTTGCAATTTTCCACTTATCTGGCACCATGCCAGTTTGCAGTGATATGTTGAAAAGATTAGCCATAGGTTTGCTAAGCTCCTCTTTACATTCCTTTAGAACCCTTGCATACAGTTCATCAGGGCCTGGGGATTTGTTAGGTTTTAATTTATCTATTTGTCTAAGGACCATGTCACTTGTGACCCTAATCATGCATAGTTTACTATCATCCTGTTCTACATAATTTATTATTTCTGGAATATCGCTAGTATCTTCCTGTGTAAAAACTGAGAGGAAGTAAGTGTTAAAAATTCTACACATTTCCTTATCACTGACGGTGAGCTGACCTGAGTAACTTTTGAGTGGGCCTATCTTGTCCCTAATCTTACTTCTGTATACCTGAAAAAATCCTTTTGGGTTAGTCTTCGATTCTCTTGCAACTTTAACCTCATAGTCTCTTTTTGCTTTTCTTATTCCCTTTTTTATTTCTCTCTTTAACTGAATATATTGATTACTTAATTGCCCCTCTCCTCTTTTGATTCGCCTATATATGCCTCTCTTTTGACCAGTGAGATGTTTTAATCTATTGTTCATCCATTTAGGATCATTTTTGTTTGATCTGATTTCCCTATTAGGAACATAAGTTGTCTGAGCAGCTAGATCTATTCTCTGGAAAACGTCATATTGGCAATCACCACCTACCTGACCCACTGTCAGGTCATTCCAGTTCAGCCTACCCAGGTAATTTTTCAGTCATACAAAATCAGCTAGGCGGAAGTCAGGGACAGAGACTTGATTGTCATTATTAGGGTAATTCCATGATATATTAAAACTGAGTGATTTGTGATCACATTCCCCAAACTCATCATTAACCTCAAGATTATTAACTAGCGATTCCCTGTTGGCAAGAACCAAGTTTAGCAGGTTATTTCCTCTAGTTGGTTCTGTCACCAACTGTTTCAAAAAACAATCCTGAATCGTATCAAGAAAGTCACTTGACTCTAAATTTCCTGTCAAATTGCTCCAGTCAATTTGTCTAAAGTTGAAATCTCCCATTAGCACAACATTTTCATATGTAGATGCCTTACGAATTTCATCCCATAGAAGTTTACTGCACTCCCTATCAAGATTTGGGGGCCTGTAAATCACACCCAAGATAAGTTTTACACGGCCCTCAAGAAGCTGTAACCAAACAGATTCAGTGGCTGACGCTTCTAATTTTATATCTTGTCTAACACAACAATTTAAATTGTCTCTGACACACATCGCTACTCCACCACCCTTCCTGTTGACCCTATCAGTGTGGAATAATTTATAGCCTTGTATGTGACATTCAGAAGGCAACTCTCTATCTTTCAGATTGAGCCAGGTCTCTGTTATAGCAATAATATCTATGTTTCCTGCACTTGCAATTAATCTTAACTCATCTATCTTATTTCTTACACTCCTGCTATTAGTATAGTAAACCTTAAGGGAGCTAGTCTCTTGTTTCCCTCTACTGTCTCCCTTTGTTTGCTGACCTGATCCATTGTATTTATTTGTAACTTTATGATGAATTTCTTTTATAAATTTACTGTTTTCAGCCCTAGTGTTGCTAACTGACTGTTTCCCACACACACCCATACCTCTATCTTCTATCAGTTTAAAATCCTAGGCATGTCAGCAATGGCCCTCTCGATCGAGTTGGCAAGTGCTTCCCCCCCTGTCCCAGAGAGATGTACCCCATCCCTTGCATACATATCATGTTTGCCATAAAAGTTGTCCCAGTTGTCAATGAATGGGATTGAAAGTTCCTTGCAGTATCTGTCTAGCCAGCAATTTGCACCAATTGCCCTAGACAACCATTCATTTCCCACTCCCCTTCTAGGCAAGATGCTACATATAATTGGGACCCCTCCCTTAGACTTAATTCTACCATTATTACAGCAAAACATGAGCGTTATTAGTGCGATGTTTCGCCCATTTGAGGTTTTATCATGGCGAAACGTTGTGCTAGTAACGGTCTCCTTTTGCCTTATGTCTTTTAATCACTTGTCTGCTACACTATGCTTCAATTTGTCTAGTAAGCCGAGTGTGACAATAACAACAACAACAACAAGGAGCACTGCAGCAGGCCTACTGGCCCATGCGAGGCCTAATCACTCTCGAGGTGAATATTCTTCGTTGATACGTCATTTTTATACATGGGGACACTTGCCTGGGGTTTTAAAATTACACCACAGAAGAATG
Source organism: Cherax destructor (assembly GCA_009830355.1). Lineage (NCBI taxonomy): Eukaryota > Metazoa > Arthropoda > Malacostraca > Decapoda > Parastacidae > Cherax > Cherax destructor. The sequence goes on from WNWK01000972.1 coordinate 321,708, forward strand.
CTAGTGGTGCTGACTTGCTGTTGTATAATTTTCGTCATGATGGTTGCAGGTGTACGTGGAATTACCTGTGTTGCGCCTCTGCCACATCTCCGCCGAGCACCCTCATTTACCTCGTTTCACCTCATCATAAATTATAAATAGTTTGCGTAACATTTCAGATGGAAGTATGCATAAGCTAAAAGTGTCATCTGAGAAATTAGATATAGGTTTTTTGGATTCGAGTGAGTGTTTTTGTATAGATATCGGCAGATTGATAGAGGGGCGGCGCGGGGCTGGCATCACCGCGTCAGTTTTCCATAGTTTGTGGTGGTGGGCGGACGTTACTCTTTCATCCTCCTTCTGTCTTCAGTGAAATTACGTAGCCATAAGAAAGTACCTGAAAAGAGCATTTATTTGTCTTGTTACGACTTGCGCGTGTGAATCAAAATGTCGTCAGTGAATGATATACAAGCTAAAATGAGGGCGAATCTGTTTGTAAGCATAAGGAGAAGGAAAGAGAAGCTGGAGACGTGTAGTCTAGAGAGAATGCCAGATAAGAAGAAGAAGAATACAGACGACAACTACTTCACATTGAGGCGTCAACGTTGGGTAAGTTACGCTTCTATTAATGTTGGTACAATTACCGACGGTATGTTAGGCAAGAGGACACATGTGCAGCTAATGCGACATTTTTTTTTTCTTGGCAACGTTTCGCTCTCCAAGGAAAGTACTTCAGCAGACCTACTGGTCCATACTAGGCAGGTTTAACTCGCACCCATCCATACCCACTCATAGGAACATTGATTTGTGTGAAAAGGAGAACTGCAGCAGGCCTACTGGTCCATGTCTTCTTTCTTATGTTCTTATGTGCGTCATGTCCGCGCTGTATAACCCTTGTGGTTTAGCGCTTCTTTATAATATAATAATAATTATGTGCGTCACTTAGGTATCTTTATTCTGAAATGTTGCACATGTTTTACTTACTTGTTGCTATTATATATTGTTTTATTCAGATCAGACAAGTTTTGGAAGGCCTGTCAACAACTATTGGAATGACGCCAGGCTCTGAATTTATTCATAATAATACATATCAATAACTCTGGCACCTTCTGAAGTAATTAATGTAGAATTTATGACAGATGGCATGGGAATATTGACAAGATAAGATAAAATCCGGGGGAGAGTTAGCCAGTCATAAAAACCCAAGAAAGTCAGTGCGTCATTAAGAACTGTTTTATTTCCATTATGGCCCTTCACTCTTGTCCCCCCAGGATACCAGCCACATTAGTCGACTGACACCTACTTACTGCTAGGTGAACACGGACAGCAGGTGTAAGGAAACATGCCCAATGTTTCCACACGGCCGGGGATTGAACCACGGACACTCGGTTTGTGAGGCGAGAACGATGAAGTAACAACGGTTTCGCCAGAGCAGAATGCTTTTATTTCTAATATATCTGGTACACAATTTATAGGTTAAAAGGAGAGGAATATAGGTATAAACTAGGTAGATATTAGAGAAGCACTACGATAGGCCTACTGGTCAACGCTAGGTAAATATTGCGACACGCTGGCCTATTGAGTAGTGGTGGTGGTAGTAGTAATAAGAACATAAGAATGGAGGAACACTGCAGAAGGCCTACTGGCCCATACAAGGTAGGTTCTTATCAAAACCACCGCCACCCAAAGCCTGGGTGTGGTAATGTCCGAAGATCTCACCTTCAAGGACCACAACAATGCCACTATCACATCTGCGAGGAAACTGATAGGATGGATAATGAGAACATTCAAGACAAGAGATGCTAAGCTAATGATGATCCTTTTTAAATCACTTGTTCTCTCTAGGCTGGAATTCTGCTGTACATTAACATCCCCATTAAAGGCAGGTGAAATTGCAGATCTAGAGAATGTACAGAGAACCTTTACTGCACGTATAAGTTCCATCAAACACCTTAACTACTGAGAACGCCTGGAAGCACTTGACTTGTACTCACTGGAGCGCAGGCGAGAGAGAGATCATAATCTACACCTAGAAGATCTGGAGGGACTGGTCCCTAACCTCCACACAGAAATCACTCCATACGAAAGCAAAAGACTTGGCAAGCGATGCAACATTTCCCCAGTGAAAAGTAGGGGCGCCACTGGTACACTAAGATTATTATTTTAATTCATGTTAAGCGCTAAACCTATTTGGGTTATTCAGCGCAATACTTTGTGGAGGCTTGATCCTCCGTCTGCTGGGCGCGAGACAGACACGCTCTCTATTTGTACTCACCTATCCTTGGTACACTAAGAGAAAACACAATAAGTGTCCGGGGCCCAAGACTGTTCAACAGCCTCCCACCAGTCATAAGGGGAATTACCAGTAGACCCCTGGTTGTCTTCAAGAGGGAGCAGGACAGATACCTAAAGTCGGTGCCGGATCAGCCTGGCTGTGGTTTGTACGTTGGACTGCGTGCGGCCAGCAGTAACAGCCTCGTTGATCAGGCCCTGATCCACCGGGAGGCCTGGTCGTGGACCGGGCCGCGGTGGATTTTTATTAATGTGTCAGACTATAACATTAGAAGTGACTAGCTCCTTCCCAGGTGGAGTGAAGAACTGAGCTCATTGTGTCGTTCTAGGCTTAGGAGTGGATGGCACACAATCGCTTGCAAGCATTAATTACTGTTTAGACTCGCATTCAAAAGGTCATAATAAACTATGAATATTAAAAAGGCATGGGCTCTTTGGTGGAAATAAACTCATTATCCATGAGTATATATTATTATAAGGCACAATAAGCCAAAAAGGCTGTAATGATCAAAGCAGTCTGGGAGGCAGGGTTAGTTGAGACTCGACCCTCGCAAGCGCGATTGGGTGAGTACAATTGAGGGAATACGTACACTAACGGGGCCAGCAGCTGGTGTTGGGAAGGCACAGAAAACGGCTTGTGCGCACCTTACTTGATACAACCGTTATTCCAGACAATCTATTAGTCTTCTCACAAGTATGGAAAGATTGGAGGAGAATCTCGGTAGGTCCAGTGGCCAATGCTCGGAAGGTTTTTACTTGTACCCTATCATTGTTGCAAATTTATTTGTAACATTGGACGGGTATGAGTAGGGTGTTGCCCATCTTCACTGACACGTTCATTATGACATCTTGGGTTTACGGACTATCTGGCTTCGAGGTGTGTGATGGCGCATGTACCATGAAAGCTGGAGCTGTGGAATGAGAGAGTATGTATCTGATGCACCCAGGTCACATAGGTGCTGGATGTAAAATCATCATATTAAGTAAGTTCTGGTTGAGTGGTTACAGGGTTGACAACCGTTCATCGAATTACCCCACGAGAGAGAGAATATGCCAGCTGCCCTCGGGCACATCAATCACCTTGCAGCTAATCAATCAACGGAAAACAGGAGTGTGTACATGCTAATTGCCCACATACATCAATCACTACCTTGCACGTTTATCAACCAGTGGTAAACAATGAGAAAACACAGATGGTGACTGTTTCTAGACAGTCTGCTGCTTATGCTGGAGCTGTGTAAGAATGAATGGAAGAGTCTTAGAGCCCAGCGATGAAGTTCACAAGGAGTGTAATATGATTCTACGGCGATTATGAAGAATCACGCGGTAAATGTTGCAAGTCAGGCAGCCAAGAAGCATACGGCACTAAAGTAGTAAATTGGTAGACAGCAACCATCCAGGACGATACTACCGTTCTGTCTGTGATATGGAAACCTGATTTTTTTTTTCACTGTTGTAAGATTGCTGATTATTTCTTTGTCTCAGCTTGTAAGATGTCAGGTAAATCTAATAAAGTTCTGTGACCAGGTCGTGGGGAAGATAATTCCCAGAAACACTTAGCTAAAGACATATATTTGCTCGACAGCGAAGGCTGCAAAACTCTGTACGAGATGCAAATTCACTCTCACCTTGAGTATACACCACTTTCTTGGATTATCTGCCCCTAGTCTCATCTTCGACTTCTGAACAAGGTAAAGAATTGTGCAGGGTAACTTAAACTCTTCTCTGAACTCAGTCTGGATGGATATGTCATATATACAGAGAACCAACACCGGAGAGATATGGGTAACCTTCAGTTATGTACAAGGCCAATGTTATCAGGATTCCACAGTTAGCTTTTATACCAAAAGACGGGCATCCATTAGCATCTACACTTACTATACCCTTTTCACTGATACCACATCACTCATCCATTCCTTGGATGACTCGAGTCTTCAACATGCTCACATAGTTGGTTGATGATACCCAAGTGTTGCACATGTGTCTTATTAATCATTGCGGATATTGTACATCATCAGTAATATAATGAAGTCAATTGACGAAGTCAAATCTCAGCACAGCTAGCTCCAACTTTATCCTGCTCCTTATTTGTATGTTTGCTAACAATATATTTACTATTAACAGAGATTTTGTTAAGGTAAGCTTTTAAAGAAGCTGAGCTAGGCAATAACTTGTAAATAAAGACTTCAGTGCGGTTTGAAGCATTTTCTGATATATCTCAATTTTTAGCTAAAATATGCATATAAACCATTGTAAAGACAGTTAAGGTTTACTTCTTGAAACGAAACGCATAATATAATTTGGTTTATTTTTCCCATAAAATGTAATTTAAGCAGAAGTTTCAATTAAAAGATTGAGAGAGAGAGTGAGTGAGGTGACATCACGTAAAGGAAGACGATATCCATAAGCTGGACCGACATCTGTACAAGGGCATCTCGTTTATTTTCTTTATTGATCTGTTTATTTATTTATATAAAGTGAATGTGGTGGGTGGGCGTGTGGCTGGATGACTGAGAGCTCACCTTACTACATAAACCAGGCAGTCTCCACTCATTGAGCTCACCTGGGGTGGAGTGAGGAAGATGCCAGCAGGAGGGGGGCTGGGCGCAGGGAGGTGCCAGCAGGAAGGGGTTGAAATGAGGAAGGTACCAGCAGGAGGATGCTGGAATGAGGAAGGTACCAGCAGGAGGAGGCTGGAATGAGGAAGGTACCAGCAGGAGGGGGCTGGAATGAAGGTACCAGCAGGAGGGGGCTGGAATGAAGGTACCAGCAGGAGGGGGCTGGAGTGGGGGAGGTGCCAGTAGGAGAGGGGCTCGAATGAGAGGTGCCAGCAGGGGGAAAGCTGGAATGAGGAAGATGCCAGCAGGAGGGAAGCTGGAATGAGGAAGGTACCAGCAGGAGAGGGGCTGGAATTAGAGAGGAATGCCAACAGGAAGGAGGCTGGAGTGAGGGATTTGCTAGCATGAGGTAGTGGGAGGAAGGGGTACGAGAGAGAGGTGCCAACAGGAAGGGGGTAGGAGCGAGGGGGGGTGCCAGCAAGTGGTGTTAGTGAGGGGGGGTGCCAGCAAGTGGTGTTAGTGAGGGGGAGGCTGGAGTGAGGAAGGTGATCACATCAGCTCCAGAATTCATCTCGACCAAGCTGGTGCTGCGTGTCAAAGCAACGACCCCCGGCATTAAACTGTGTTGTTCAAGATTTTGTTTACTTTAAACAATGTTATTTCCAGACATCCCTTAGGTGCCTCACTTGGTTAGTTACAATGGATATTTTTTTAGTCCTTTTTTATGTAAGAGGCTGATGTTGACTTTAAAAAGTAACTGCATAAATGTTTATAAGGCTAATAGACTGCTTGGATACATCAGCAGCGCAGTTCTGATCTCCATATGTAACAGAATGGCTATAAATGCCATGGAGAACATACACACAAAGAAGACAAAATTAATTTTTTGTATGACCAATCTTTCTTACGAAGATTCATTGAAAGATGTAGAATGAAGGAAGATAAAGGTGTACACGTGGAAACCAAATACGGTAAACAATATATTCGAGTTATATACATCCAATTATTGCCCGCTGACATACGAGATATTCAGCCCACCCACAAAGGCAAATAGACTAAGCTTCTTTAAATCTATAGTGACTACAGGAAATGTAAAAATGTATAGGTGTAGTGAGGATGGCACGAAAGGTGCGATTGATAGACCCAGCACCTCGTCTACGATCGTCTCGCCGCCTTCATATTCGGGTGTAGGGCAAAAGCCCCGAGGACAGAAGCCTCGTAACTCAACCAAACGTATATTATAAATGGTATACAGTACCAACAAGTTAAGCAAGATGCAAGTGCAACACTTGGAATCTTTATTGACGAAAACTTTTCCTCTGCGCTGCAGGCTTCACCAGTAGAATACGAAGATGAACCACACTCCTGAAGACATCAGCGTTGTTGGAAGAGAAAGAGGGGAGGTAGTTTGATGTAATCAGTTTATCACCCTAGGTGCAAGATGATTAGTCTCTTAGCCTAAAACAGAAGCAGTTGGCCAGAGGGTTATATACATGAAGGTGAGGTGTAGCAGCTTGGAGATGAGATCACAGGTAATCTGGGCCCACTAGTGGAAGTACGTCATGCTAAAAACTTGTTAGCAAAAGTGTTGAAGATATCCATTGTATCCAGACACCAGCGTGTTGTAGTGCCAGACAAGAATTTTATACTGTTTACATGATACTTGTTTGACACTGCAACTCTTTTGCTAACAACTGTTTAGGATGACGTACTTCCACTGTGAACTCATCTCCAAGCTGCTACACCTCACCTTCATGTATATAAGCCTCTGACCAACTGCTTCTGCTTTAGGCTGGCGACCATCTTGCACCAAGGGTGATGGACTGAGTACATCCAATTGCCTCTCTACTTCGTCTTCCATTATCGCTGATGTCTCCAGGAGTGGGATTCATTTCTGCGTTCGACTGATGAAGCCTGCAGTGCAGGGAAAACACATCTCTTATCAACATAACCTAACTGAAGGGCTTTCTGTTTTTCCACTTTAGCTGTGGGGCTTTGTCCAGATCCTTATATGCTTTTATGTCTTCATTTTGCAACTTGATGGTATTTTATACCTCGTATGTCAACCTTCATAATGTTGATTTCAGTGATTTACACGCAGTAATGAAGTTTTTGGGTATGTCTCAACAATCTCGAATCACTAAGAAGTGGGTCTGTGCTAACTCATTTATCACGAGTGGACTCCACGTTCCATCAGCATGATTCAGAACTTGAAGAATAAGTCACAGTATTGTGGCCGGAACAATTCACCAAACTCATACTGGAAAAAAACTTAAAACTTTTCGGTCCGTCATAGTCCAAGGATCGAAACATTGTTAAGTTTCCTGTCTTAAGTGCAGGTGATTTGCGGCTCAGAACACGCTGGGCAAGTGATGATACTGACAAGTGATGATACTGACAAGTGATGATACTGACAAGTGATGATACTGACAAGTGATGATACTGACAAGTGATGATACTGACAAGTGATGATACTGACAAGTGATGATACTGACAAGTGATGATACTGACAAGTGATGATACTGACAAGTGATGATACTGACAAGTGATGATACTGACAAGTGATGATACTGACAAGTGATGATACTGACAAGTGATGATACTGACAAGTGATGATACTACATGACAAACAGTAACTACATTTGTGATGAATAAGACACGTGCAACACCTGGGTACTCACCTAATTGTACTCACCTAATTGTACTCACCTAATTGTGGTTGCAGGGGTCGAGACTCAGCTCCTGGCCCCGCCTCTTCACTGATTGCTACTGGGTCCTCTCTCTCCTTGCTCCATGAGCTTTATCATGTAGATGAAGGGTTCAGAGAAGACAAGTTGTTAAATTAGACACATATGCAACACTTGGCTTTATTGAGGAGCCCCACACAGGGTCATCAGTCAATACAGAAAGGTGTAGGAGGAGGAGTTTGAGGTTTCAGTCCTCCTGGAGTCGATGTGTAGTCCATCTCTGTTAGAAGTGTCCAGCGTAGATGGCTTATATGCTAACAGTGAGATGCAGCAGGAGAGCAGGTCATAGTGGTATCAACCACTAGTCGAAGTAAGTCCTTGTCCAAAGGTTTGGACAAATGTTGAAGAATCCTTTGTATCAAGATCCCAAGAAGTTGCAGTGAGACAGGATGTAGATGAATGGTTCATCTACATGATTACAGCATATAAGCCCCCTCTACGGCCTTGTGCTACACTTCTAACAAGATTGATGGACTGAACACATCGACTCCAGGCCGAGGACTGATAACCTCAAACTCCTCCTCCTTACACCTTTCTACTTTGTATTGACTGATGAAGCCACTGTGTGGCGAAACGTTTCCTCAATAAAGATACCCAAGTGTTGCATATGTGTCTAATTTAACAACTTGTCGGTTCTCTGAACCATTCATCTACATCCTGTCTGACACTGCAACTTCTTGGGATCTTGATACAAAGGATTCTTCAACATTTGTCCAAACCTTTGACAAGGACTTACTTCGACTAGTGGTTGATACCACTATGACCGCCTCCTCCTGCATCTCACCTGATTACAGCATATAAGCCACCTCTACGGCCTTGTGCTACATTAACAAGATTGATGGACTGACAATGAGCTCCGCGAGGACTGATAACCTCAAACTCTCTTTCCTTACACCTTTCTACTTTGTATTGACTGATGAAGCACTGTGTGGCACACGTCCTCAATAAAGATACGGTTGCATATGGTCTAATTTAACAGCTTTATCATACCTCGTCTTAAAGCTATGTATGGCTCCTGCCTCCACTACATCACTTGCTAGACTATTCCACTTCCTGACTACTCTGTGGCTGAAGAAATGCTTCCTAACATCCCTTTGACTCATCTGAGTCTTCAACTTCCAATTGTGACCTCTTGTTTCTGTGTCCCATCTCTGGAACATCATGTATCTATCCACCTTGTCTATTCCACGCAGTATTTTGTATGTCGTTATCATGTCTCCCCTAACCCTCCTGTCCTCCAATGTTGTCAGGCTGATTTCCCTTAACCTTTCTTCGTAGGACATTATCCTTAGCTCTGGAACTAACCTTGTCGCAAACCTTTGCACTTTCTCTAATTTCTTGACGTGCTTGACCAGGTGTGGGTTCCAAACTGGTGCTGCATACTCTAGTATGGGCCTGACGTACACGGTGTACAGTGTCTTGAACGATTCCTTACTAAGGTATCGGAACGCTATTCTCAGGTCTGCCAGTCGCCCATATGCTGAAGCAGTTATCTGGTTGATGTGTGTTTCCGGAGACGTGCTCGGTGTTATACTCACCCCAAGATCTTTCTCCTTGAGCGAGGTTTACAGTCTTTGGCCACCTAGCCTATACTCTGTAGTCTTCTTTGCCCTTCCCCGATCTTCATGACTTTGCATTTGGCGGGGTTAAATTCAAGAAGCCAGTTGCTGGACTAGGTGTCCAGAATGTCCAGGTCTCTTTGAAGTCCTGCCTGATCCTTATCTGATTTATTCTCCTCATTAACTTCACATCATCTGCGAACAGGGACACTTCTGAGTCTATCCCTCACATATACCAAGAATAGCACTGGTCCTAGGACTGACCCCTGTGGGACCCCGCTCGTCACAGGCGCCCACTGTGATACCTCATCACGTACCATGACCCGTTGTTGCCTCCCTGTCAGGTATTCTCTGATCCATTGCAGTGCCCTTCCTGTTATACACGCCTGATCCTCTAGCTTCTGCACTAATCTCTTGTGAAGAACTGTGTCGAAGGCCTACTTGTAGTCCAAGAAAATGCAATCAACCCACCCCTTTCTCTCTCGTGTCTTACTTCTGTTACCTTGTCATAGAACTCCAGAAGGTTTGTGACAGGATTTGCCTTCCATGAATCCGTTCTGGTTGTCGTTTATAATCTTGTTCCTTTCCAGGTGCTCCACCATTCTCCTCCTGATAATCTTCTCCATGGTCTATAGTTTAGTGCCTCGTTTCTGTCTCCTTTCTTAAAAATGGGAACTACATTTACCGTCTTCCATACCTCAGGTAGTTGCCCAGTTTTGAGGGATGTGTTGAAGATTGTGGTTAGTGGCACACACAGCATCTCTGCTCCCTCCCTATTTTTATTATGAAGACGTTTCGCCAGCAAGTGGATTTATCAATTCAATACAGAGGTTATTTGAAGGTTTTGAAACGAGACAGTAGTATAGACGAGGTCTCCTGTTTCAACACCTGAAAATAACCTCTGTATTTAATCGATAAAGCCACTGGCTGAGGAAACATCATAATAAAGATAACCAGGTGTTGGACATGTATCTTGAATATAATAATTGTATATAATACCGACAAGTAGATAAGATAAATGAGCAACAATTAGTGATCTTTATTCTGAAACGTTTCGACTATACAGTACGGCTCTTCGGTCGAATACATAGGAAGCAGTGGAGATGTAGAGACAGTGTAATTAGTCCCTCAGCCTGGAGAAGAGTTCTCCACAATCTGAAACAGTGTTCCAGACTATGGAACATCTGTACTGCTTCTGCTACCTCCTCTGTACTTGACTGAAGAAGCCTACTGTGTAGGCAAACATTTCAGAATAAAGATACCTAACTGTTGATAATGTGTCTTAAATGAGTGTGTGAACTGGACCTGCCTAGCATGGGCCAGTAGGCCTGCTGAGGCCTGTTCTAAACTCTCGGTCAGAAAATAGACCCAGTGACGGGTCATAATATGACTAAGATCCGCCTCAGAGGCATTTGTCTTATTTCCTGACGACTTTTACATAATCTTAAGTGTCCGTCAGGTGGCATCCCATACCTCTTGCACGTAAATATTGAGACAAGGATTTTGACTTAATTCATTCGTTGTGAATAGTTCATTACAGTTGACCCCTCAAGGAAGGTTCCTTGATGCTGGTGAGGAGCTCTTTTTCTAGGGAATTGAATCTGTGCTCCAGTTTCCTGAACTCAGCCTGATTACCTTCCACATCCCCCCACAGGCGCTGTGGGGGGATGTGGATGTGATTATAATAATCATTACAGTTGACGTCAAGAAGTTAAACAAATATATTAGGTGGACGTATGGGTGTGATTAGTACCTGCTTAGCATAGGCCAAAATGTTTGCTGTATTTCACTGTTCTTGTGTACATGTTCCCCTCAAGGAAGGTTCCTTGACGCTGGTGAGGGGCTCTTGATCTAGGGAATTGGATCTGTGTTCCGGTTCCCTGAATTGAGCCTGAATGCCTTCCATCCCCCCCATGCGCTGTATAATCCTATGGGTTTAGCGCTCCCCATGATTATATAATAATTGTGTACATGTTGATGCTTATTGGTGAATTGTCAATGCGATGTGGGCAGCTGTGGCGCTGTTACCACCCAGAGGAGGAACTATGACGCCAACGGCTTGGAATGTGGCGGGAAGGAGGGGGGTGTAAGGTAGTGTGGGTGGAAAGGTGTGTTTGTGAAGGTAGGTAGGTAGGCGTGGGTAATGAGTAGACATGGTACTTGCACAACTGCTAGTGGCTATGGGAAGAGTCTGCTCGTGGCCCCAACTCTCGACTATATAGGAATGTACAGTATATAATAATTCGGGACAATTATTGGAGTAACGTTTCGTTACGAGTGACTTCTTCAGTTCTGACACAGTGGAGGGAGAAAGGCGACACGAATGGTTTATCACGTAACAACAGTAGTTTCTATCACGAGTAGTTTATCACGTAACAACAGTAGTTTGTATCACGTGACTGCTGTTTCCAGATTGGACAACATTATCCTGTTAGGCTGAGGGACTGATCGCCTCTCTTTTGTTTATATCCTTGTATTGTACTGGTAATGCCTAGTTAGCAAAACGTTTACAAAATAAGAACATAAGAAAGAAGGAACACTGCAGCAGGCCTACTGGCCCATGCGAGGCAGGTCAAAGTCTCCCACCGGCTTAAGCAAATGCCCCGGCCCAGCCAGGTCAGGTTACATTCACTTAAGGAAGGAGCACGGCATCTGACCTAGTAGCACAAACCAGTCAGGTCCAACTCGCACCCACCCGCACCCACTCATATATTTATCTAGCCTATTTTTAAAACTACACAACGTTTTAGCCTCTATAACTGTACTCGGGAGTTTGTTCCACTCATCGACAACTCTATTACCAAACCAATGCTTTCCTATATCCTTCCTGAATCTGAATTTATCCAACTTAAAGCCATTGCTGTGAGTCCTGTCAATACTAGATATTTTTAGCACGCCATTTACATCCCCTTTATTTATTCCTGTTTTCCATTTATACACCTCAATCATATCCCCCTTAATTCTACGCCTTTCTAGAGAGTGCAGATTCAGGGCCCTCAGTCTATCTTCATAGGGAAGATTTCTGATACATGGGATCAACTTTGCCATCCTCCTCTGTACGTTTTCCAGAGCATTTATATCCATTCTGTAATACGGTGACCAAAACTGTGCAGCATAATCTAGATGAGGCCTAACCAAGGATATATAGAGTTGAAGAACAACCTGAGGACTCCTATCACACAAAACACTGTTCACCGTATTTCACATCACACACAACACTGTTCGCCGTATTTCACATCACACACAACACTGTTCACTGTATCTCACATCACACAACATTGTTCACTGTATCTCACATCACACACAACACTGTTCACTGTATCTCACATCACACACAACACTGTTCACCGTATCTCACATCACACACAACACTGTTCACCGTATCTCACATCACACAACACTGTTCGCTGTATCTCACATCACACAACACTGTTCGCTGTATCTCACATCACCACACAACACTGTTCACTGTATCTCACATCATCACACAACACTGTTCACTGTATCTCACATCATCACACAACACTGTTCACTGTATCTCACATCATCACACAACACTGTTCACTGTATCTCACATCACACACAACACTATATTCACTGTATCTCGCATCACACACAACACTATATTCACTGTATCTCACATCACCACATACAACACTGTTCACTGTATCTCACATCACACACAACACTGTTCACTGTATCTCACATCACACACAACACTGTTCACTGTATCTCACATCACACAACACTGTTCACTGTATCTCACATCACATACAACACTGTTCACTGTATATCACATCACATAAGAACATAAGAAAGGAGGAACACTGCAGCAGGCCTGTTGGCCCATACTAGGCAGGTCCTTCACAATCCATCCCACTAACAGAATATTTGCTCAACCCAATTTTCAAAGCTACCCAAGTTCGGCTCAAGCGACCACAAGTTCGGCTCAAGCGACCACAATCGGCTCAAGCGACCACAAGTCAATTACCTTTAGCATTGAATGGATGTATGATAGTAGGGATAATTCAGTAATGGTCCCAGATTTTCGCTTAGCAGATTATAATGGACTTAGAGAACACTTATCAACTGTGGACTGGGGTGAAGAAGAGAGGTATCAATATGACAGTTTCCTTAACACTATACAGGCTGCCCAAAGAACATTTATCCCGTATAAAGAAATTAGATCAAGTAGAAATGACCCAAAATGGATGAATAATAGGCTCAAATATCTTTTAGGGCAGAAGAAAGGAATTTATAGGCGCATAAAAAGAGGTGAGGATCATCTTATAAATCAGTATACTGACATTAAGAGGGACGTTAAAAGGGAATAAGAAAAGCTAAACGGGACTATGAAATTAAAGTTGCTAGGATTCAAAAACTAACCCAAAAGTTTTTCCAGGTTTATAGAACAAAAGTTAGGGATAAGATAGGTCCCTTAAAAATAACTTTGGGCATCTTACTGACAAGGAGAACGATATGTGCTCTATTTTTAATAATTATTTTCTCTCAGTTTTCACACAGGAAGACATTAATAATATCCCAGTAATTAATTTTTACAGAGGCCCAGAAGAAGATAAATTATGTAATATCACAGTCACTAGCGAAATGATTATGAAACAGCTGGACCGACTGAAACAAAATAAATCGCCGGGTCCTGATGAGCTTTTGCAAGGGTTCTTAAGGAATGCAAAATGGAACTCTGTGAACCAATATCTAACATTTTTAATTTATCTCTTCAAACAGGTGTAGTGTCTGATATGTGGAAGATGGCTAATGTAATTCCTATTTTTAAAGTAGGGGACAAGTCACTACCGTCAAACTACCGCCCAATAAGCCTGACCTCAATTGTAGGCAAATTACTAGAGTCAATTATAGCTGATATTATTAGAAGCCATCTAGATAACCATAATTTGATTAATGATACCCAGCATGGATTCACGAGGGCCGTTCCTGCCTATCTAATTTATTAACCTTCTTCAGTAAAGCTTTGAGGCTGTTGATCACGATAAAGAATTCGATATTGTTTATTTAGACTTTAGTAAGGCTTTGATAGAGTACGCACCAGAGACTGTTAAAGAAAGTGGCAGCTCATGGCATTGGGGAAAAGTGCTGTCATGGATCGAGTCATGGCTCACCAATAGGAAGCAGAGAGTGTGCATAAATGGGGTTAAATCCGAATGGGACTTGTAACAAGTGGTGTTCCACAGGGATCAGTCTTAGGCCCATTGTTATTTATAATATATATCAATGACCTTGATGAGGGAATTACTAGTGATATGAGCAAATTCGCCGACGACACGAAGATAGGTAGGATAATTGATTCAAACATAGATGTCATAGAACTTCAGGAAGATTTAGACAAACTTAATTCGTGGTCAGAAAAGTGGCAGATGCAGTTCAATGTAGATAAATGCAAGGTTCTGAAGCTCGGAGTGTCCATAACCCAAGCACTTATAAGTTAAATAACGTAGAACTTAGCCATACAGATTGAGAAGGACTTGGGGTGATGGTAAGCAGCAACCTTAAACCAAGACAGCAATGCCTAAGCGTACGTAATAAGGCAAATAGATTACTGGGATTTATATCAAAAGTGTTAGCAACAGAAGTCCAGAGGTTATATTACAGCTTTATACATCATTAGTAAGGCCTCACCTAGATTACGCAGCTCAGTTCTGGTCTCCATATTACAGAATGGACATAAATTCGTTAGAAAACATTCAGCGTAGAATGACTAAATTAATACATAGCATTAGAAATCTTCCTTACGAAGAAAGATTGAAGACCCTAAATTACATTCACTTGTAAGACGTAGAATGAGGGAGACATGATCGAGGTATACAAGTGGAAAATGGGTATTAACAAAGGGGATATAAATAAGGTCTTGAGGATATCTCTCCAAGAGAGAACCCGCAATAATGGATTCAAGTTAGATAAGTTTAGATTTAGAAAGGATATAGGAAAGTATTGGTTTGGAAATAGGGTAGTTGATGAGTGGAACAGTCTGCCTAGTAGGGTTATTGAAGCTAGGACCTTGGGTAGTTTCAAATTTAGGTTGGATAAATTCATGAGTGAGAGGGTTGGATTTGAGTGGGACTCAGCATGAGTGGGTAGAATTGTCAAAGATTATTTCTTGGGTAGCATTGAAAATTGGGTTGAGCAAATATTCTGTTAGTGGGACGGATTGTGAAGGACCTGCCTAGTATGGGCCAACAGGCCTGCTGCAGTGTTCCTCCTTTCTTATGTTCTTATGTTCTTATAAGCTTTGACAATTCTACCCACTCATGCGCGAGTCCCACTCAAATCCAACCCCTCTCATTCATGAATTTATCCAACCTAAATTTGAAACTACCCAAGGTCCTAGCTTCAATAACCCTACTAGGCAGACTGTTCCACTCATCAACTACCCTATTTCCAAACCAATACTTTCCTATATCCTTTCTAAATCTAAACTTATCTAACTTTAATCCATTATTGCGGGTTCTCTCTTGGAGAGATATCCTCAAGACCTTATTTATATCCCCTTTGTTAATACCCATTTTCCACTTGTATACCTCGATCATGTCTCCCTCATTCTACGTCTTACAAGTGAATGTAATTTAGGGTCTTCAATCTTTCTTCGTAGGGAAGATTTCTAATGCTATGTATTAATTTAGTCATTCTACGCTGAATGTTTTCTAACGAATTTATGTCCATTCTGTAATATGGAGACCAGAACTGAGCTGCGTAATCTAGGTGAGGCCTTACTAATGATGTATAAAGCTGTAATATAACCTCTGGACTTCTGTTGCTAACACTTCTTGATATAAATCCCAGTAATCTATTTGCCTTATTACGTACGCTTAGGCATTGCTGTCTTGGTTTAAGGTTGCTGCTTACCATCACCCCCAAGTCCTTCTCGCAATCTGTATGGCTAAGTTCTACGTTATTTAACTTATAAGTGCTTGGGTTATGGACACTCCGAGCTTCAGAACCTTGCATTTATCTACATTGAACTGCATCTGCCACTTTTCTGACCACGAATTAAGTTTGTCTAAATCTTCCTGAAGTTCTATGACATCTATGTTTGAATCAATTATCCTACCTATCTTCGTGTCGTCGGCGAATTTGCTCATATCACTAGTAATTCCTCATCAAGGTCATTGATATATATTATAAATAACAATGGGCCTAAGACTGATCCCTGTGGAACACCACTTGTTACAAGTCCCCATTCGGATTTAACCCCATTTATGCACACTCTCTGCTTCCTATTGGTGAGCCATGACTCGATCCATGACAGCACTTTTCCCCCAATGCCATGAGCTGCCACTTTCTTAACAGTCTCTGGTGCGGTACTCTATCAAAAGCCTTACTAAAGTCTAAATAAACAATATCGAATTCTTTATCGTGATCAACAGCCTCAAAAGCTTTACTGAAGAAGGTTAATAAATTAGATAGGCAGGAACGGCCCTCGTGAATCCATGCTGGGTATCATTAATCAAATTATGGTTATCTAGATGGCTTCTAATAATATCAGCTATAATTGACTCTAGTAATTTGCCTACAATTGAGGTCAGGCTTATTGGGCGGTAGTTTGACGGTAGTGACTTGTCCCCTGCTTTAAAAATAGGAATTACATTAGCCATCTTCCACATATCAGACACTACACCTGTTTGAAGAGATAAATTAAAAATGTTAGATATTGGTTCACAGAGTTCCATTTGCATTCCTTAAGAACCCTTGCAAAGCTCATCAGGACCCGCGATTTATTTTGTTTCAGTCGGTCCAGCTGTTTCATAATCATTTCGCTAGTGACTGTGATATTACATAATTTATCTTCTTCTGGGCCTCTGTAAAAATTAATTACTGGGATATTATTAATGTCTTCCTGTGTGAAAACCGAGAGAAAATAATTATTAAAAATAGAGCACATATCATTCTCCTTGTCAGTAAGATGCCCAAAGTTATTTTTAAGGGGACCTATTTTATCCCTAACTTTTGTTCTATAAACCTGGAAAAAACTTTTTGGGTTAGTTTTTGAATCCCTAGCAACTTTAATTTCATAGTCCCGTTTAGCTTTTCTTGGTAAATTAGACACATATGCAACACTTGGGTATCTTTATTGAGGAAACGTTTCGCCACACAGTGGCTTCATCAGTCCATACAAAGGAGAATCGTGAAGAACAGGAGGAGTGTGAGGTTGTCAGGCCCTCAATCTTCAGACGATGTTGTCAGTCCATCAATCTTGAATAGAATAACAGCATATGAGCAGAGGAACCTTATATACTGTAGACAGGAGAGGTGCAGCAGTAGTAGGAGGTGTCACATTTGTTCAATGTGGAAGTAGGTCGTGCCCAAGGAATAGGCAAGCGAAGAAGTGTTGCATATGTGTCTAATTTACCAACTCGTCGGTTCTCTGAACCATTCATTCACATCCTGTCTGACACTGCAACATCTTGGTATCTTAATACAGGGATTTCTTCGCTTGCCTATTCCTTGGGCACGACCTACTTCCACATTGAACAAATGTGACACCTCCTACTACTGCTGCACCTCTCCTGTCTACAGTATATAAGGTTCCTCTGCTCATATGCTGTTATTCTATTCAAGATTGATGGACTGACAACATCGTCTGAAGATTGAGGGCCTGACAACCTCACACTCTCCTGTTCTTCACGATTCTCCTTGTTATGGATGATGAAGCCACTGTGTGGCGAAACGTTCCTCAATAAAGATACCCAAGTGTTGCATATGTGTCTAATTTACCAACTCGTCGGTTCTCTGAACCATTCATTCACATCTTAGCTTTTCTTATTCCCTTTTTAACGTCCCTCTTAATGTCAGTATACTGATTTATAAGATGACCCTCACCTCTTTTTATGCGCCTATAAATTCCTTTCTTCTGCCCTAAAAGATATTTGAGCCTATTATTCATCCATTTTGGGTCATTTCTACTTTATCTAATTTCTTTATACGGATAAATGTTCTTTGGGCAGCCTTAGTGTTAAGAAAACTGTCATATTGATACCTCTCTTCTTCACCCCAGTCCACAGTTGATAAGTGTTCTCTAAGTCCATTATAATCTGCTAAGCGAAAATCTGGGACCATTACTGAATTATCCCTACTATCATACATCCATTCAATGCTAAAGGTAATTGACTTGTGGTCGCTGAGCGAGTTCCTCTGTAATTTCTAAATTATTAACAAGGGTTTCTTGCTTGCCAGGGAAACCCAAATCAAGTAGGTTATTTCCTTGTAGGTTCTGTTACAAACTGCTTCAAAAAGCAATCTGAACTACTTCTAAAAGTCGTTAGATTCTAAATTCCCTGTCATGAAATTCAATCAATCTGACTAAAGTTAAAGTCCCCTAGAATTACTACGTTATCGTGTCTTGTGGCCTTAACAATTCCTCCCAAAGTAGTCTCCCTTGTTCCTATCTAAGTTTGGAGGTCGGTAAATCACGCCTAAAATCAATTTTTCACACCCTCTGAAAATTCTATCCAGACAGACTCTGTATGTGTAATTCAGACTTTATACCTGTCTTTTATGCAACAATTTAAATGATCACGGACATAGAGTGCCACCCCACCCCTTTCCCGATACTTCTGTCTACTTGGAACAATTTAAAACCCTGAATGTGACATTCGGCAGGCAAGTCCCGATTTTTCATATTAAACCATGTCTCAGTTATTGCAAAACATCAATATTACCTGTACTTGCAACTAATCTCAACTCGTCCATCTTATTCCTAGCACTACGACTATTGGTGTAATATATATTTAGAGACCCTCCTTTCTCTTTACCCTTCCTGCTCATCTCTGTTTTTCCACTATACCTATTACTGTCCTTGTCATCTAGTGTCACTAGCTTTCCACTATCCACCTTATTCTGCCTATTACTAGTTCTCCACAACTTATAATATTACTACACTGGGACTTCTCTGTTTTCCCCCAAAACCCATACCACTAACTATTTCTAGTTTAAAGCCCTAACAGCTCCCTCCACTGCAGTTGCCAGTGCCCCACCCCAGACCTGGATAAGTGAACCCCATCCCTGGCATACATGTCATTTCTGCCATAGAAGAGGTCCCAGTTGTCAATGAATGTTACTGAATTTTCCTTACAGTATTTGTCCAGCCAGCAATTGACACCAATTGCCCTGGACAGCCATTCATTTCCAACTCCTCTCCTTGGCAAAATACCACATATGACAGGGTTCCCACCCTTCTTCCTAATTATGTCTATTGCTGACCTAAACCTGCTAGTCAGGTCCTCACTCCTACGTCTGCCAACATCGTTGCCTCCAGCACTGAGACAGATAATAGGATTGCTCCCATTACCTCTCATGATGTCGTCCAGACGGCTAACAATATCCTCCATCCCAGCCCCAGGAAAGCAACACTGTATCTCACATCACCACACAACACTATATTCAACGTTTCGCCAACCAGTGGCTCCATCAACACAAAATTCCAGGACACAACTTGAAGAGAGTAGAACTATATACAAAAGATGAGGTAATCAGTGCCTCGGCCTAGGCGTTGGTGTGTTCAGCACCGCTGGTGTAAAGATTCTGAAGTCCAGGTAAGAATGCTTGACCTTAAATAGGCGTCAGCTGATTGTTCTATATAGTTCTACTCTCTTCAAACCATGTCCCAGAATTCCGCACCTTTTCCGCACCGACAAAGTCACTGGTTGGCGCAACGTCTACAATAAAGATACCCAGATGTTGCACATGTGTCTTAATTTTCATCTTGTCGCTATTGTGTACCATTCTTGTACAACACTATATTCACTGTATCTCACATTACCACATACAACACTGTTCACTGTATCTCACATCACCACACAACAAATATATTCACTATCTCACATCATCACATTATATTCACTATAACTCACATCATACACTACACTATATTCACTGTATCTCATCACCACACTCACAACATTATGTTCACTGTATCTCACATCACACTATATTCACTGTCTCATCACCACACTCACAACATTATGTTCACTGTATCTCACCTCACTCCGCGATACCGTAATTTACCCTGCATAACATTCCATTACAAAATACAGTGTCACAGAACACCATTAAGCATCACTAAACATTTACTTGTGAAGAAGCTAGCTCAGACTTCCCTATTCTGGTCTTGTAATTCTTCATCCCTACGATAACAATCACTGGCCTGTTATTATTAGTAGTATATTAAAAGCCAAGCGTTAAGCCTCGTATGGGTCATAAAGCATGACCATTTCTCTGGTATTATAGTATCTTCTACACATTCACATAACAATATCTCTACTATCACTCTGCTCACTTTCCAAAACCTTCACACTTGACTCACGTCCTAAATTACAAGCTGACGATAGATCAGTACAAATATTTCTGTCTTGTTGCACTTCCCTAATCTCCGCTCCAGCTGACATCTTCTCATACTGACACAATGATTCCATACCAAATAAAATAAAATAATTATACTTAATATTCCTCAAAAAAAAAAATACCGTTCATCGTCCAAAATCAAATATTCCTCAAAATGTCTCACCAAAAAAATAATAATAAAAATGACCCTTAAAAAGTAAAACGATCCTTAAAAATAAAAATGATCCTCAAAAAATAAAACAATCCTTAAAAATAAAAATGATCCTTAAAAAATAAAACGATCCTTAAAAATAAAAATGATCCTTAAAAAATAAAACGATCCTTAAAAATAAAAATGATCCTTAAAAAATAAAGCGATCCTTAAAAATAAAAATGATCCTTAAAGCTGCTCACACGTAGAGAGCTTGTCTGGCAGGTGGTGATTGAGACCGTGCATGCGAGGCAGAGGATTGAAGAGCCTGCCATAGAAGACCACGAGAGGGCTGTGTCCGCTGTATTGCCAACTGGTATGGTAACGTAGTCAAACTTGATAGATGGGCAACAAATAGTCGATATAAGATGACCAGGTAGCTTTCTGCCGTGTTAAGGGGATAAGTCCTGACGTCATGTTGAGAGGTCCTTAAATCATCTGTGAAGAAAGCCTCCACGTCTTGTGGAGTACTGGAGTCAAGACTTCTGCGTAAATAGTTATAAATGGAAAACGCAGAAGCAGCGTAAATCAAAGTTACCTTTATCTCCCACCACCAAAAAAGGGATCCTTCAGACCATACCATATCGTCTGGCTCCAGGGATTTAAATGCATACATTGGAAGGCGAACTTGAATGTACTGCAGGACCACAACAGCTTTTTCTACATAATCGTCTGCCCAGAAGCCAGCACACAACTGGTCTCCATATTACAGAATGGACATAAATTCGTTAGAAAACATTCAGCGTAGAATGACTAAATTAATACATAGCATTAGAAATCTTCCCTACGAAGAAAGATTGAAGACCCTAAAATTACATTCACTTGTAAGACGTAGAATGAGGGGAGACATGATCGAGGTATACAAGTGGAAAATGGGTATTAACAAAGGGGATATAAATAAGGTCTTGAGGATATCTCTCCAAGAGAGAACCCGCAATAATGGATTCAAGTTAGATAAGTTTAGATTTAGAAAGGATATAGGAAAGTATTGGTTTGGAAATAGGGTAGTTGATGAGTGGAACAGTCTGCCTAGTAGGGTTATTGAAGCTAGGACCTTGGGTAGTTTCAAATTTAGGTTGGATAAATTAATGAGTGAGAGGGGTTGGATTTGAGTGGGACTCGCGCATGAGTGGGTAGAATTGTCAAAGCTTATTTCTTGGGTAGCATTGAAAATTGGGTTGAGCAAATATTCTGTTAGTGGGACGGATTGTGAAGGACCTGCCTAGTATGGGCCAACAGGCCTGCTGCAGTGTTCCTCCTTTCTTATGTTCTTATGTTCTATATCCTTCCTGAATCTGAATTTATCCAACTTAAAGCCATTGCTGCGAGTCCTGTCAATACTAGATATTTTTAGCACGCTATTTACATCACCTTTATTTATTCCTGTTTTCCATTTATACACCTCAATCATATCCCCCCTAATTCTACGCCTTTCTAGAGAGTGCAGATTCAGGGCCCTCAGTCTATCCTCATAGGGAAGATTTCTGATACATGGAATCAACTTAGTCATCCTCCTTTGTACGTTTTCCAGAGCATTTATATCCATTCTGTAATACGGTGACCAAAACTGTGCAACATAATCTAGATGAGGCCTCACCAAGGATATATATAGAGTTGAAGAACAACCTGAGGACTCCTATTATTTATGCTTCTTGATATGAAGCCAAGGATTCTGTTCGCTTTATTGCGAACACTTATGCACTGCTGTCTTGGTTTTAGATTACTGCTAACCAGAACTCCTAAATCCTTTTCGCAATCAGTAGTATCTCACATCACACAACACTGTTCACTACATCTCACATCACACACAACACTTCACTATATTTCACATCACACACAACACTGTATCTCACATCACCACACAACACTATATTCAACGTTTCGCCAACCAGTGGCTCCATCAACACAAAATTCCAGGACACAACTTGAAGAGAGTAGAACTATATACAAAAGATGAGGTAATCAGGGGATAAGTCAATTCCATCAAATTACCGTCCAATAAGCCTCACATCTATAGTAGGCAAATTATTAGAATCAATTATAGCTGATATTATTAGAAGTCACCTTGAAGAACATAATTTGATTAATGAATCTCAGCATGGGTTCACGAGAGGTCGTTCCTGCCTAACAAATTTACTGACGTTTTTCAATAAAACATTTGAGGCAGTAGACAGTGATAAAGAATATGATATAGTTTACTTGGATTTCAGTAAGGCCTTCGATAGAGTACCTCACAAGAGACTCTTAAGAAAGGTGGCAGCTCATGGTATAGGAGGTAAAGTTCTAGCATGGATAGAGGCATGGCTTACCAATAGAAAGCAGAGAGTTTCCATTAATGGGGTCAAATCTGAATGGGGATTAGTCACTAGTGGCGTTCCACAAGGATCAGTTTTGGGCCCATTGTTGTTCATAATTTACATAAATGACCTTGATGAAGGAATTGCAAGTGACATGAGTAAATTTGCTGATGATACAAAAATAGGCCGTATAATTCATTCTGAGCAGGATACCAGTGAACTCCAGGAGGATTTGGACAAATTAATGTCTTGGTCTGAAAAGTGGCAGATGAAGTTTAATGTGGACAAGTGTAAGGTGCTAGTCGTTGGTAATGAAAATATCCCTCGAATTTATAAACTAGGTGAAGTAGAGCTTGATCATACAGAATGTGAAAAGACTTGGGAGTCATGGTAAGCAGGAATCTAAAGCCAAGACAACAGTGCCTAAGTGTGCGCAATAAGGCTAACAGATTACTAGGATTTATTTCAAGAAGTATAAGCAACAGAAGTCCAAAAGTTATTTTACAGCTCTATACATCACTAGTGAGACCTCATTTGGATTATGCAGCTCAGTTTTGGTCACCTTACTACAGGATGGATATAGATTCATTGGAGAACATACAAAGAAGAATGACTAAAATGATTTACAGTATAAGAAATCTCCCGTATGAAGATAGACTTAGAGCGTTGAATCTCCACTCTCTGGAGAGGCGTAGAATGAGGGGAGATATCATCGAGGTGTACAAGTGGATGATGGGTATAAACAAAGGAGATATTAATAAAATACTGAGGATATCGAACCAAGTAAGAACCAGAAATAACGGATTTAAATTGGATAAATTTAGATTTAGAAAGGACATAGGCAAGTACTGGTTTTCGAACAGAGTTGTAGATGCGTGGAACAATCTTCCGAGTGGGGTGATAGAGGCTGGGACCTTGGGTGGATTTAAAAAGAGATTGGACAAATATATGAGTGGGAGGGGCTGGGTTTGATTAGTGTCGTGAGTACGGGAATAAATTCTTAGGTAGTGGTGGTTTTGATAAGGACCTGCCTTGTATGGGCCAGTAGGCCTTCTGCAGTGTTCCTCCATTCTTATGTTCTTATGTATCAGTGCCTCGGCCTAGGCGTTGGTGTGTTCAGCACCGCTGGTGTAAAGATTCTGAAGTCCAGGTAAGAATGCTTGACCTTAAATAGGCGTCAGCTGATTGTTCTATATAGTTCTACTCTCTTCAAACCATGTCCCAGAATTCCGCACCTTTTCCGCACCGACAAAGTCACTGGTTGGCGCAACGTCTACAATAAAGATACCCAGATGTTGCACATGTGTCTTAATTTTCATCTTGTCGCTATTGTGTACCATTCTTGTACAACACTATATTCACTGTATCTCACATTACCACATACAACACTGTTCACTGTATCTCACATCACCACACAACAAATATATTCACTATCTCACATCATCACATTATATTCACTATAACTCACATCATACACTACACTATATTCACTGTATCTCATCACCACACTCACAACATTATGTTCACTGTATCTCACATCACACTATATTCACTGTATCTCACATCACACTATATTCACTGTCTCATCACCACACTCACAACATTATGTTCACTGTATCTCACCTCACTCCGCGATACCGTAATTTACCCTGCATAACATTCCATTACAAAATACAGTTTCTCACTACAGTGTCACAGAACACCATTAAGCATCACTAAACATTTACTTGTGAAGAAGCTAGCTCAGACTTCCCTATTCTGGTCTTGTAATTCTTCATCCCTACGATAACAATCAC